>OZ034807.1:44876383-45476383 GCA_964028335.1 Altica lythri
TGATGGAAATAACATAGCCATCGATCAGTCTACTAGTAGACCAACCTCTAGTTCAGCCAATCTTACCCAGAAACCAAAACGCAAAACAGACTGCATATTAACATTCACTAACGTCTGCGGGTTAAATGCCAACATTAACACCACCCATCACTATTTACAGTCTATAAAACCTCACGTTCCTGTTCTTACCGAAACAAAAGTTTCTGGGAAAAATAGCCTGAAGCATCTTAAATTTCCAGGTTACGAACTTTACCACAACTTTAAACGGCACCATGGTGTATGTGTTTACGTAAGAAGCATACCTTCCTGCTATAGACTACCTGCACTAGAAAACAACAGAGACAACATCCTTTGGCTAAAATTAACAATAAAAGCCTCTAGCAAATTTATATGTTGTATTTATCGGCCATCAGATTATAATTGCGACGAACTACTAGACTATCTATCATAAAAGATCGACTACCTTAATAGTGAGTACCCTTCTGCAGAGATAATTGTGCTTGGGGACTTTAATGTTCACCACGAAAAGTGGCTTAATTCCAACAAAACGGACACAGAAGGCAGGCTAACTGAAGAGTTTGCAATTAGCCATGGGCTGTCCCAACTAATCGACAAGCCCACTTACTTTCCCAGAGCTGCCAATCACAGTTCTAATACTCTGGATCTTTTTCTGACCACTCACCCTGAGCAATATAATGTAAATGTTCTGTCTCCCCTAGGTAACTCTGATCATGCTGTAGTAGAAGTCAAATGTCCAATCTAATCTCACCCATTCAAGGCACCACCCAAGAGAACTTTTTGGAACTTAAAAAAAGCAGATTGGGAAGGCCTTCGAGACTACTTTGCAACTTTTCCCTGGAATCCAGTCTGCTTTATTAACGAAGATCAATCGGCAGTTTGCAACAGTATAACTGAAATCATTTAGTGTGCCATGGAAGCTTACATTTCTCACTTTACCAAACGCTTAAAAGCCAAACAGAAGCCATGGTTTAATAAAGATTGCGATGTAGCTCGGAAAGATAAGATCAATTCCCACAAATTATTTATACAAAATCCATTAGAAGAAACAAAACAGGATGATATAAACGCTAGAAACATATACAACACCACTATTTCCAATTCCAAAAGTCTCTCTCGAATGAGAGAGAAACTAATGTCAAACCCTAATGGAAGGCGGTCCTTTTGGACTCTCGCCAAACATATCAACAACAATTTTACAAATAGTTCGTTCCCTTCACTTACATCAGAAGACGGCTCAATACTTACGTCCTCCACAGAAAAGGCAGAACTCTTTGCCAAAATATTCTCTTCGAATTCGACACTTAACCCACCGGGAAACATGGAACTGCCTTCTATTCCACGAGCTCCCCACACAATGAAAGATATCATATTTAGGGTTAAGTGTATGCAGAGAGTCCTTGCTACTCTAAATACCAACAAAGCAAGCGGCCTTGATGAAATACCTGCTTTACTCTTAAAATGTTGTGCTCCTGAACTAGCGCCAGTTTTCACTAAGCTATTTCAACTATCATATGATACTGGTATTTTTCCAGAATCCTTGAAAACTGCTCGAGTACAACCAGTCCCCAAGAAAGGCTGTAAAACCCTGCCTTCTAACTGCAGACCCATAGCTCTTCTATGTTATTAGCAAAACTATGGATAAATACGTCAATCACGAGATCCTGAGCTACCTTGAGACACAGAACCTTTTAAGTGACAGGCAATATGGTTTTGGCCATCAAAGGTCAACAGCCGATCTACTAGCATATGTAACTCATGTCTGGAGTGATGCCATCCACCGCTAGGGTGAGACTCAAAGCATTTGATCAAGTGTGGCATGCAGCTCTTTTCAACAAACTGCCTTCATACGGACTTTCGCAAAACCTTTGCAGATACATATTCAACTTTCTCTCCAACAGGCACATCCAAGTTGCTGTAGATGGGCATTCTTCCAAAATCTACAAGATCAACGCTGGAGTTCCCCAAGGATCGAATCTGGCTCCTACTCTATTCCTTTTACACATTAATGATCTACTAGAAGTCACTAATAACCCGATACATGGTTTTGCAGATGATAGCAACCTACACTGTAGTAAAGCGCACAATCGTCCCATACCTCTAGATATTCTGGAATAGGACCGAAGATCTACAACGGCTTCTCTCAATCAAGATTTGAGAATTGTAGACGAGTGGGGAAGAAAGAATCTGGTTAATTTCAAAGCTTCCAAGACAAAGACATGTTGCCTATCCAACAAGAGGCAAACATATGCGACTCATCTATTACAATCAACGATCAGACAATGGTTGCGGGCGACTCCATTACGCTGGTTGGTATAACGATCTCCCAGGACTTACTATGGAATGAACATATTGCATCCATAGCAACTGAAGCAGGACAGAAATTAGGCTTTCTGTTTAGAGCACGGAAATATTTTTCTCCATCCAACTCAGCTACTCTTTTCAAAGCCCAAATACGACCTAATCTTGAATACTGCTCGCATGTATGGGGTTCGGCGGCTCCATCTAGGCTCGGAGTTCTTGATGCAATACAGAGAAGAGTAGTTCGACTAATAAACGACACCAGTATCACCAAAAACCTAGCCCCATTATCCCACCGAAGAGCAGTGGCTGATCTTTCCTTGTTTTACCGATACATAAAGAGCTTTTGCTCAGAAGAACTCCGCTCTATAATACCTCCACTTGTCAGACCAGCCAGAGCAACGCGACGTGCCAACTCCATTCACCCTTATACTGTTCAATGCTGGACATCGAGAACGGATCGATTCGATCGTTCCTTCATCCCCAGTGTCTCCAGATTGTGGAACTCCTTACCTTCTTACGTCTTCCCCACTCGTCCTAACTTACAGACCTTTAAATCCCAAATTATTATGTTCTCGGTACATTTGTATTTAGGTCTATACCTACAAGGAAATCCCTAATAAAAAAATAAAAAAATCGAGTTAAAAAGGATGTCATTTTGGCAACTGAACGACATGCTCTTATCTGCTCAAAGGCCACTACCCTCCCTCCTCTCACTTCTAAGGGGATTTTAGCAACTTCGGACGATGTTGGATGGTAAGGAGTTTCACAATCTGGAAACCCTGGGATGAAGGAACGATCAAATCGATATGTTCTCAATGTCTGGCACTGTCGTGACGGAGCCGCCAAGATTAGGTCGTTGTGGATCTTTTGTCCTCTTCCAGACAGTTCTGCGCTTTGCTACAGTGTAGGTTGCTATCATCTGCAAAACCGTGTATCAGGTTATTAGTGGCTTCTAGTAGATCATTAACGTGTAAAAGAAATAGAGTAGGAGCTAGAGCCGATCCTTGGGGAACTCCAGCGTTGATCTTGTAGAGGTTGGAGGAATGTCCATCTACGGCAACTTGGATGTGCCTGTTGGAGAGAAAGTCGGATATCCATCTGCAAAGGTTTGGCGAGAGTCCGTATGAAGTCAGGTTGTTTAAGAGAGCTGCATGCCACACTTGATCAAATGCTTTTGAGATGTCTAGTAATACTATTTGAGCCTCCCCATGGCGGTGGATGGCATCACTCCAGACATGAGTTACATATGCTAGCAGACCGGCTTTTGACCTTGGTTGGCGAAAACCATATTGCCTGTCACTTAAAAGGTTGTGGGTCTCAAGATAGTTCAGGATTGGTGATTGATGTATTTCTATATATTTTTGCTAATAACAGATAGAAGAGTAGAAGGCAGGGTTCTGAAGCCTTTCTTGGAAACTGGTTGTACCTACTCGAGCAGTTTTCCAGGATTGCGGAAAAATACCAGTATCATATGATAGTTGAAATAGCTTAGTGAAAACTGGCGCTAGTTCAGGAGCACAAGTCTTTAAGAGTGAAGCAGGTGTTTCATCATGGACGCTTGCTTTGTTGGTATTTAGAGTAGCAAGGGCTTTCTGCACACGCTTAAATTGTTATTGATATTTTTGGCGGAGTCCAAAAGGACTGGCTTCCATTAGGGTTTAACATTACCTTTTCTCTCATTCGAGCGTCAAAGAGACTTTTGTAATTTTTGTACATTTTAAACTAGCTTTTTTGTTTTCAGGTTCCCTTGGTATTATTAACAAATTAAACAAAAAACAATATCTTATATTTCTTTTACTCTAAATAAATACTAAATATTTAACAATTACGAAGTTTAATTTTTTTTGATAAAATGGAAAATGTCGTCAGAGGTCAAAATTCCCACAGCTCTATCGCCTGCGCCTTCTGTAAATAATATAAAAGATTCTATGTTATCAAATTTTTAGATGTACCTAAAGAATACAAACCTTTAGAATCTAAAATTAAAACATAAGGTTCAATTTCCAAAACTCGTGATACTAGTCCAAGATTACTGGAACTTGGCAATTTTGAGAAAATAGTTTCCATGCAGTTAGAAACTGGATCATTTGCTAAACTATTTCCAGAAATAAGTTTATTTAAAATGTTTCTGTGTATAGTTACACCACTAACATTTCTACAAAATAAATGGTTATAGTTATAAAAATATTTAATTGAATAAAGCTAACCAACCCAGAGTCATCCAGCACTGGTAAATAATCAATTGAGAATTTCCTCATTTGTTCTAAAACATCTTCCAGTGATTGATTGTTTTTAATATTTACAAATGGTTTAAAATTTAGGTCTGTAACTTTAATGTTCCACCACCTACAAGCCAAATACAACAGAAAGTTATTAAATACTGAACAAAAATGTCAGCAAGTACCAATGACTGTGGGTGTTAACAGGATCCATAAAACCTCTTTGCTCCATCCACTGATCACGCACAAATTTTGTTAAATAATTTTTAGTTCCATCAGGTAGTATAACTACAACTTTTTTTCCCTTCCCTAATTTGAATTCTTTAATGGCTTTTATTGCACCAGACATTAAAACTCCACTGCTTGTACCTACATATTAAACTTAAGTTGTAATAATTATAATTATATAAATTTGAATAGCATACCCACTAATAATCCTTCTTCCTTTATTAACCTTCTAGACATAGCTAATGATTCCTTATCATATAATTTGTACCATTTATCAACATTTGATCTATCACAAACTGGTGGTTGAATTTCATAACCTATTCCTTCAATTTCAACAAACTTAACGTCTGTTTCATTTATGCTTGGAGGTTGGGCGAAAGTTGATCCGTACGGATCAGCTCCAATAATCTTAGTATTTGGAGATATTTCCCTAAATTTTCTACTAATTCCGGTTAAAGTTCCTCCAGTACCACAACCAATCACCTATGTCACAAATATGGTATAGGTATAGACTTTAATGTTATTTATTCCGAATTACTTACAATCATATCTACTTGTCCATCGCATTGATCGAGAATTTCTTCAGCAGTTCCATCATAATGTGTTAATGGATTAGCTGGATTATTAAACTAAAATAATTAAATTAAATTAAACAATAATTAAATTAATTTTTCAAGATATCTTACTTGATCTAGTACAACGGAATTTGGAATTTGTTTGTGTAATTTATACACAGTTCCAAACAAACCATCTGGGGTATCCACAGGAATTGACATAGAACGTCTTATTACATCTCCACCTAGTGAACGTATTATGGCTTCTTTTTCTGCTGATATTTTATCTGGCATCACGACAATACATTTATAGCCTAAAATTTCGACGTTAAATACGAAAAAAATACCTCTAGGTTGTATAAAATTTTACCTCTAATAGAGCAAGCCCACGCTAAAGCAATACCAGTATTACCAGATGTTGCCTCAATTATAGCTGCTCCAGGTTTTATTCTTCCTGCTTTTTCTCCATCTATTAAAGCCCTATAGACCATACGATCCTTAATTGAACCAGCGGGGTTTAGAAATTCACATTTACCATCTAAAAAATATCAGTATAATTTGAAAAGAAGTATTCCATAAAAAAATAAATTCATGAAAAATGTTTCCAAGACGGTTACAAGTGATAGGTTTCTTGTCGAGTAAATCTTCTAACTCTAGGTACTCGTCCTAACTCTACAAGCCCTAACTTTATACCTTAGTCAAAATATGTGGCAACACCGTTCGCTACCATCACATAAGCGTGAAGTGAAAGTTTTATTCACTGTTCATTATGTTTTTGTTATACTATTGTTACCAAATTTCCTAGATGGGAATTTGCTCGATGGATGTTAGTAGAGAATTTGGAAAACAAGGTGCGAACGGACACTCAGGTTTTTGGAGAAAGTGAGTCGTGGATTCTCGAGCAGTTAACGGGATATAGAAACTAAAGTAAAAGATAATAAAATTTGATTAGGCCTACACTTAACTTTTTTAGAGGAGGCACAATCCTTCGTCTTAAGGTGCTTTTTCCATTACTGAAGGTTGTCTATAATTGTGGAAAACTGTTCCCTGTCTTTCGTTGTCCTAAATAATGTGTGTGTGTCCATGTCTGTCCACTCCCGCATGTTTCTTAGCCGAGAACACTTTCTCCGTCCAGGTCCTCTTTTTCCTTCAATCTTTCCCTCCATTATTAGTCGTAGAATGTTGTATCTTTTTTGCCCCAGATAACTAGTTTTTCGTACTTTAATTATTCTCTCTATCGGTACCCTTTCCTTTGTTACATGTTCTGTCCAAGAGATCATCAACATTCTTCGCAGCACTCACATTTCAAAGGCTTCTAAGCGTCTCATTCCTTTTACTCCTAGGGTCCATGTTTCGAATCCGTATAGTAATATAGAACAAATGTAAGTTTTTACAAAACGGTAACTAACATCCATGATAAGGTGGGGTTTTCCAGAAGATTTTTCATTTTTTTCTGGCTCGTATCTCAACTACATGATCAAGATTATCCGTTATCCAGCATCCAAGGTATTGAAACTTGTTTACATATTCTATTCGTTTGCCATATATATTATAACATATGATATAACTCTTTCTATTATTATAGTATTCTATAAGTTATCATGTTATAAAGTACTTCTTACCTTGAATTTTTTAAATTTTAATATAGATGTGAAGAAGGTAAGATTCAAATTAATTTCTTTTATTTTAACGATTATTATTTTAACATATGCTCCTAGCTATTCTCTTTCTTAGGGTCAGAGTTCAAACATTTCAAATAATAAATGGAATCAAATTTAACTAATATTGAAAATTTCAACAAAACAATTATAATATTCAACAATCATATACCAAATTATGTTTTCGGAACGATAATTCTATTTTGACCTTAACCTTACTTTTTCTTATTGTTTTGTGCGTTTTTACACATTACTTTCAAAAACCAAATATCGTTAAATGAAGTGTTATGAAAAGTTCTGAATTTTGTAACCAATAAATCAAATTAAACTTATCAAAGAATGAAAAATAACTTATTTAAACAGTGAAACAGTGTACAAGTGAAATTAAATGTTCATCAAATACATAAAAATCGGATCCGGCACACTTCGCCAGATTTTGTGTGACGAAGAAGTACATAGAAGGAGAACTCCTGATAAGTACGGCAACGTCGCACATAAGGGTGGAGTGAAGCTGCGTAGAAAAAGTGAGAAGGGGTGGTACAGGGTGGTACCTATGACGTTACTCTTTTTATAATAATATAATATTTGTGATAATATTATAAACTTTAAATTAAACACAAAACTATTAATTAATATTTCTAAATGATAGATATTGCTATATAATAAACATTTATACAGGGTGTCCCCGATTGGACTGAAATATAGGAAAAAAAAATTTGTTTGTAACTTTACGTAAAAATGTTATTCTTTGTAAAAGTTTTTGCTAGTCTCAAAACAAAACCCCTAAATCTGAAATAAAAACAATAATATTTAAGAAAATTATCAAGAATTTCAAGAAAACAATAATAGAAGCTAAGAAAGATACAAACACACACAAAAATGTTAGCAAAAAAGTTTCTAAGTTTCATTTTTTTGATTAAATCAGATTATCCATAGACAATTTTATTTAATCAAACTACATGAAATGATTATCCATAGATAATTTGATTTAATAAAATAAATGAAACTTAGAATTTTTTTTGCTTAAATTTATTTGTTTTTTGAGATATTTTGTAATTGCATTGGTTTTATTAGAGAAATCCATTTTTAGTAAAGATAAATTAGAAAAATGTTTTTATTCAAAAAGCATGAAGAAACTTGCATAGGCTATAGAGAAATTCGAGAAATTATGTCTAGACTGTCTTTTGTAAGAAAGGGATTAAAACGATAAAATAATCCGGAAACGGCTAGCGTAAGATTGTGCAAATATCTTATTAAAGAGTTCTTAAAACCCATTAGAAAATTGGTTTAGGGTATAAAACCTGACGAAAAATGAAATTCGTGTTTATTTACCGCTTTTTGTCGTGAGAGTGAAGTACGGTAAATTTTGAAAAGTTATTCGGCTAAATTTTGAAAAGTTCTTTCGGACCGTTGTTGGAAAATGGAAACGTTAAAAATTGTTAAAACATCGAAGGGAAAGCCAGTATTGATCTTTGAAAGTCATTTTTTTCATATTAGAAATGAAGGAAAGAAGGCAACGCTGTGGGGGTGTTGGAGAAAAGTTGAGAACCCAGGCCTAGCTACTCTCTATAAGGTGAATTTTGAAATTCAAACACACATTAAAATGTGTTCTGCGTTGGCCAATCTACCAATCAATTGAATTGACGACGGATGGCTCGAAATTATGAAGGAAGCTCCAGCCAACGGAAAAGTTTCGCAGTTCCAGGATTACTTCATAAAGCAATGACTCGAAAACAGTACCTTGCCAAGAGAGTTATGGAATTGCCATAATTTAAGAAATCGCACCAACAACGCAGTGGAAGGATGGAACAACAGACTGCAGCTACGCATAATATAAGGAATAATCCAAATGTATACGATTTAATTACATTACTTCGAAAAGAGTCTGAATTTCAAGATTCAGAGGTTCTGCGAGTGGTATCTGGCTTGTCACTTAATAAAAGGAGAAAGAGTGTGTATATAAATATTGACCAAAGAATTAAAACAATATTAGGAAAATTGTATGAAAACGGCGATGTTAATAAATGTTTAGATCTTTAACATATGTGCAAAAAAATTTATAATGTATAAATGTAAATAATAGTTGTAAATATTTTTAGCTTTAAACGTAGTTAAATGTAATTCTACATTGTTGTAAATATTTTAACATAGTTTTAATAGAATCTCTTTAATTTTTTTCGCGTTTTTATTATAAGTTTTCCACCGAGAATACATTGCAATAAATGTATATGTTTTATATTTTAATATTTACAAAAATAACTATACTCTCTTCAATTTGTTATTTTTATATTATACCAACTTTCTAATTTTAGAATTTTTTAAAAAAATTTATTTTTTATTAATTTTACAATTAAACTTTAAATATTAGAAGAAAAAAATTTTCTTCAATATGATATAAACAAAACAAAACATTTAGACAAAGTTTTCTTTCAAATCTTAAAACATTTCAATTTTTTTAATTCTAAACCTGCATTCCTATATTCATAAAGGGGTGAATTAAGAAGGCTGCATTCAGCATACCCCTTCTCTTGAATATTACATTGCGTGCGCAACTCTACTATGTAACTGGGTACCACCTTCGCCGGGCAAGGTTGCCGCATCAAAATCGTACCTAAAAAATCTGGCGAAGTGTGCCGACACCTAAAAATCAAACACAGGGAAGTTCTTTATTTTAAAAAATTTGTAAATTGATACCGTGTTCTGGTGATTTTGTATTCTCTTGGGACAGCCAAAGCACAGGATATCCTTTTCAATTGGAATCCACCATATCCCAGGACATCAATGATATACGGACACTTTAGAGATTTAGACGAATAAAATTGCTTCTAATCAGGAAATAATCCGCTCTTGCATCAAATGGTAAGTAAACTAATACTTTCTTTCTTATTAGAAACTAGTTTTACTTTCGTTAAATTAACTCAGGAAGCATTTATATAAATGAACTGCTCAGCATACAATTTCTAACATTCATTTCTCCATAAATATAAACTTTACGTCTTACCAGATACTATCAGGAGTTGTCTTGCGGTTTTGTTAACACTTTTGACTACTTTTATACTTTCTTTTATAAGTATTTTGAAAAAAAATCGAAATTTTAACGGAGCAAAATTTATTACATCTTATCCCTTCAAAAGGTAGAAAACAAGAGAGCAATTCAGAAATATACAATTTAACAACTGAATCTCCAAACAAACTTACACTATACATTATTATTCTCTATTCGCCTACTAATTATTTGTCAAATCAAATTACTAAAAATCTAATACTTAATTCCTTATTTACATTTAATACAATCAACATGCTTTTAAAATTTGCTATATTTTTGATGAATTGTTAATTTTATAATATCTTATCTATAATATAATCTAATATCTTTCTATTTTCAGAACTTTTCATTTGGAAATTAAACTAATAACAAATCACAATATGGCTTGATAACAAACATTGTATATTTTGAAAGTAAGTAAAATTTTTATATATTTCTTCTATGATTTCTAATATTTTATAATAAAATTTATGTAAAGTTTTACATTTATGTTTTAACATTTAATTTTCTTATTTCATTTTATCTTAATTTATTTAAAATCGGTTTTAATTACCAATGTATCGTAATATTTATAAACTTTTTCAATATTTACTCTTATTATCTATTTAATACATGATCATTAAAATTTTATATATTATAGATTAAATTATTTTGAATCTTTGAAATAAATATCTCTTAGATGTACTTGTATATTTTAATTTCTTATTTTGTTCTATTTTTCTTTTTTAGGTATTGTGAAGAAGACGATTATGCCTTGGAATAAGAATATTTTCCTTTTCTCTATTTTTATTAATTTTCTTTATATGCAGGCCCGGTCTGGCCAGGGCGGCTGGTCGGCGATCGCCGAGGGCCTCCGGCTCAAGGGGGCCTCCAAAAGCCAAAAAATTCATCCAAACTCTACTATCGTCTTTTGAAGATTAGTTGTTCAACGTTTGATTGACATAGTTTTATTTCTGGGTAGACAAGGCATTGCTTACAGAGGGGACAAAGCAGAAGGGGCCTACTCACTTGACTCTGTAGAAAATCATGGCAATTTTCTCGAACTTGTCATGATGGTTGCAAACTATGACGTCATTTTACAAAACCATGTGAAACAGTGCATTGAGGAGAGTAAGAAACATAAGCAAAAAACAATTGAGAAAAGAAAACTTGTCGGAAAGTCAACCAAAAGACAGTACGGGCGAGGCTCTTTGATCACATTTTTGTCCAAATCGTTTATAAACAAGCTAATTAAAACGATTGCTACAATTGGACGTAATATCATATTGAAAGACCTCAAAGATAGTATTATTTACAGCGTGATGGTAGACTCTACCCAAGATGTGGCAGTGATGGACCAATTAGCTATATGCGTACGCTACGTTGTCCAAGAAAAGGTTTATGAAAGACTACTATTGATGACTGTTATTGATGACTCTAGTGGACAAGCATTGTACAAGCGAATAACATCGGAATTTTATACTCACTGTATGGCTCACGTCTTAAACTTAGTAGTAGCTGACTCGACAGTAAAGTTGCTTCAAGCAGAAATCTTATTTGGATTGGTAGAGGAATCTGCAGTTTTTCTGAGTTCATCTTACAAACGAATGGCAGTGTGGGAGAAAGAAACAAAAAAACAACATACCGCCCACGACAAACTTTATAGACTGCAAAAAATAGGAGCCACTAGGTGGTGGAGTAAACATAAGGCTCTGTCATGGATAATTGATGAAAGTGTTTTAAGGAGCGGGGAAATTGCCACGGACAAATTAACTAACGTCATTACCGTATTCAAAGAAATATCTGATGGTAATTTTGATTGCAAATCCAGATATATGGCCAGAAATTTGGCAAGTCAATGGGCGAAATTTGAAAACCTATTTATTTCATTCGTTTTACTAGATATGTTTCTTGTTATAACGCCTGTTTCAAAATATTTGCAAACTAAAACATTGGACTACGCTATTGCTTGGGATTTGGTTCAAACACTACTTAAACAGATCAATGAAAAAAGAAATGACAAATATTTTGAATTTTTGTACACGAAAAAAAAGAGTATGCGACTGCTGTTAACAGTAAATTGGAAGATAGCAATATTGATTTGGAATTACAATTGGACTTTACGGAAAGAAGAATTTCAAAAAAAAACGAATGCCTGGGGAACAATCAAGTGATGATGCTCCTGAAATATCAGCAGCTCAACATTTCAAGCATGTATTTTTCAATATGTTAGACTGTGCTAGAACAAGCATAGAAGAAAGATTTTGCCCAAACAGAGAAATTTTAGAGGACCTTTCTTGGTTAAATCCAAGAAAATTTAATGACATAATGACGATTAAAGACTTTCCGGCTGGAGTCCTCTCTTGTATCTCAAAACTTTGCAATGTTGAAAAAAGTATATTATTAATAGAACTTAAACAATTTGCAGATCAGTACAAAAGTTTCATAAAAGTTGTGAATACTCAAGATAAACAGATCCCAGACGAAGAATCAAACAAAGCAGAAGAAATTTTAAAAGACCGTGAACTCGATTCGGAACCTGAATCAGAAGAAGACTATTTTCATGGTTTCTGCAATGACAGCAAAAAATGTTTTAAGTGTTTGTCATGTGCCTACTCAGTTCTTTTTGAACTCTCTGGATCAGGATTGTTCACTAACTTATACGTAGTTTATAAATTTATCCTAACGATACCCTGTACACAGGTTACATGTGAACGGGTTTTTTCTAAGCTAAAAATAATAAAGAATCGTCTAAGGGCTAGTTTAGGCCAAGACCTTATGTCTTATGTCTAGCCTTATTTTTATGAACATAGAAAGAGACTTGTTTTCTGACATCGACAAAGAAGAAATCATTAATGTCGTGGCCAGTAGTAGTGACGAACTTAAAAGAAAACTGATGGGATAGGCTAGGCAATCGTTGATAAGGCTACTATCACTATGGTAGGAATTTTTGTCGTGTTTATACGGTTAACACATTTTTTTTTATCTTCTTTATGCAATAATTATTTATGTTATACTTATACTTCTATTACACTAGGCCATATTTTAGTATCAATGTACACTAGAGTGTTGCAATACAGTTTTGTTTAATGTAAAATGCAGCGTTTTTTTCATTGTGTTTTTATTGTCATGTTAGTAGTTGACCTTTCATTTAAGTATCGTTCTGTTTTAGTCAACCATTCTTAAACAGTACTGCATTTAAAATTGATTTTTGAAGTAGTTACATTTATTAATAAATAAAAATTTGTGCTGATGTAAAGGTAAAATATTTTAATCATTTTAGCCTCTGGATTGTTGATATACAATGTCAATGTCATTTAGAGGTACAGTATTACCTAACCAAATAGAATCGCTAAGATCTTCAAATTGCATTGTAAAATATTTAGCAATTATTCAATTTCAACCAAATTATTAAAAATTTAAAAGCATTTAAAACCACGTTAGCCGCATGCAGCAAACATAGGCTAACTATTGTTGCCGTGAGAGGACCCCATGGTCCTCGTTCTATTTCCGGGGTGGGGGGCCTCAAATCACCATCTAGCCGAGGGCCTCCAATGGAGCCAGACCGGGCCTGTTTATATGTACTTATTTGATATAGCCTAGTAACTTATATCATCTCAATATATATAGATGTTCGGGTGGTGATTTGAAGTACGTGTGACAGCCAACACTTTTGTTTTTTCTGTGTTCACTTTCAGACCCATGTTATCCCCTTCTATTATCACTGCGTCCAATATTTGTTGCAATTCTTTAACGTTGTTCGCTACTATAACGGTGTCATCCGCATATCTTAAGTTATTTATATATACTCGCTTGACTTTAACTCTCTTCTCCATATTTTCCAAGGACCTCTGAAATATTTGTTCTGAGTATATATTGAATAGGAGTGGAGAGAGTACACATTCTTGACGTACGCCTCGCTTTATTGATGTCTTCCTTGTAAGATGGTCGCCACTTGAACGACCGCATTTTGTTCCCAATACAATATTTTTATAAGAGATACATTTTTATTGTCTATTCCGTATTGCGTGAGTATATTTATTAGTTCCGTGTGCTTTACACGATCAAAGGCTATTTCGTAATCGATGAAGCAGAGAAATACGCCTTTCCGTTAATCGCGACGTTTTTGCCATCTAGGCACAATCCTAGATTATGAAAATACAAGAAAGGGATGTAGATAAACTTGACAGGTATAGAAAAATGTTGGTTGAATACGGATAGGTTAATAATTATTAAACTTATTAAGATGCAATAAAAAATAAAAATGCTACACTATAGTTTTTGCAGTAACTAAACCTCTGGGTTTTGATTAACGTATCTACAGAGATTGTGAAGTTAGAGCTTCTAGAGTAGAAGCTTGGCTGTACATGAGATATGATAACTTTTTCACAATGTGAACCATTAGCAACATGGTTAATGTTTTTGATGGTTTTGTAAGTTGGTTATGACAATTTTTTTTCTCATTTTTTCATTATTCTTTTTCATGTTTTTTCTTTAGTACTTTTGTATACAATCTATCACAAGAAGTCCATAAGTATATCTGACGCCGAGCATCAAAATTTCCGTCTCATACAAAAAGTCATCCTCTAGTTGAATAGGTTAGGGGTGAGAGTTCCAATTTTTAGAATTGTTATGTTTGTTTGTATACTAATAAAAACAACGTATGTATATATCAAATTTTAGCTTTCTAGAAGGGACCTTAAGAATTTTAATGATGATCAATGAATGAATCACTGATGAAGTCGGGTTTTTTAGTTATTAATAAAATTTAAAATATAAACTTTTTACGTTGAATAAGATCATATCCCAAAAGTTTTAATATTCAAACCCGAGTTATAAGGGGTTCAAAAAATCACGAAGCGGCAATTTTTTTTACATTTCTTCCAGATTACTAAAGAAAACATTATCTAGCCTGTGTAAAAGAAATATTTATACTATATTTTATTCACAAAATTATCGATAAATTATTTTTATTAGCCAATGCTATTATTGTGTTAAATTGATTTATTATCATTAACCTTTTACCAAAAATATTAGATTAAAAATTGATGAAAATAAATAATTATCTAGTTGTTGATATAAAAAATGTTAACTAAAAGGATTTCATTACATATTGCAACACAACATTTGGTAACCACAAAAACAATAACGGTCAGTTTTTATGCCGACAATTCGTAACGGCGACATTTCGTAATAAGTACCTACAATAATTTATAATTGTTAAACTCATTAAGACAAGAGAAATTTAAAAAGATGAATGTCACAAAAGTTGTTCAAAAGTTTGTTTTATTAATTCGTTTTACACTTCAGATCACGGGCGTAACGAGGTACTGCAGAGCAGTCGATTATTGGCGCGGAAAAGAAGAAAAAGGACCAGTTCATCAAACTCACATTTTAAGAAAAATCATGATTGTCATTAGTATTATTATCATTTACTGATAATTTCGACGATGATGCATCTTGATCACTCGTTTCAAGTGTTCGCAAAACGCCAAGGTACCTATTAAATAGCTATTTATATAACTAGTTGCAAAATGAACGTGTTTTCTGCACTAGATGTGAAGTTTGGATCACGAGCGTAGACCTTTTCTTGGACCCTAACAGCATTTAGTTGTATGCACTCACGATTTTACAATCAATTGTTTAAATTTAACAAATATATGTGTTTAATTTTTTTGTAAATAAAAAAAATAATTACCAGAAACGTACTTAAAGATATTTTTTTTCTGATATCAACCATACAATAATACAACACTCAATATAACATAAAATACCTGTAGCACCTGAATCTAATACTCAATATGAATAAATTAAAAAATAATAAATATGTAAAAGAATACTACAAAAATGCATAATAATTATTTAATTTAAATCCAGGACAGCAAGGGATAATCTCATGATGAGGTTTTGAAAAGAAACAAACTTTAACAATGCTAATAACAAATCAGATTTAAAGAGATTTACCCTAATGATAATGCTATTCCATAACAAAGCATCATAATGTTTTTTTTTAAATATCAATTTGTATTGTTCGGTAATAACAGAAAATATGTTGGCAGTATTCATTGACAAAGGTTTGTATTATATATGGTTGAAATCAGAAAAAAATTATCTTTACGTTTCTGGTATTTCTTTATTTATAATAAATTAAACACACATATTTGTTAAATTTAACACATGCTGTTAGGATCCAAGAAAAGGTCTTTTATTGGTCTCCCGCTGGGCCCAGGTAAGGGATG
Organism: Altica lythri; assembly: GCA_964028335.1. Lineage (NCBI taxonomy): Eukaryota > Metazoa > Arthropoda > Insecta > Coleoptera > Chrysomelidae > Altica > Altica lythri. The sequence continues at coordinate 44,892,629 of OZ034807.1, forward strand.
ACTTCAAAGACTTTTTAACCAAATTTTCATATTCTCTTTTTAAGAGTGTTATTGACTAACAATTGATATTAAAGTAGAGAGAACATTTTATAATATATAAACTTTTGAAAATATATCTGACAACCTGGATTCAAAAGCCGGTCACTTTGATCGGATTAGAAGGCGTGATTATGTTGGTAAATTGTGCTTGGATGAACTATAACTGGACAATGCAGTTAGAACTGCTACTGCTATTGGAATTGGAACTAACTTGCAAATGCGACGCATCCATGTCGTAAAAAACATCGGTCCAATATTCTAGCTGAGTATAAGCGATTTTTGGTAGTGACCAGTTATCATGTTGAGACATTCTAGTTCGATGTTAAATAAGTCACAGGTTGATTATAAGGAAAAATCGCAAGATTTTTTCTAGTTTTACGATCTTCCTCTTTTTGCGCATGAAATGGAACTTGGCTTGGAAAAATAGACTTTAACGGAATATTAAAAGAAGCAGACATTTTCTTCACAGCTACCAAAAAAGCCATATTTATTTCTTTAGCACAACCATGTACAATGATCAAGATAGAAACGAAACACCATGATACAATAACCATGCGAAACACTGGGCGTGTTAAAACGTAATTGTGGTCTACGATGATTGAAAACCGTTTAAAATATGCTAAGCGGACACCGTAAAAAAAATTGTAACAGAAGTTATACACATATTTTGTCAAGACACGCGCAGATTTTAAATAATAATCTGATTATTATATTTTGTTTTTAATTTTGAAGATAATGAAGATAATGAAGGGTTTAAATATTTATTATTCGTATAAAAGGTGAAAATGTAAATGGTCAACGTTCAATAAAACTTCTATTTTATTAGAGAAAACCGAGATTGAGAATATTGATAGTCAAAATTTAAAATTATTTTTAACTATAGAGCATAAAAAAGCTACAGCTTGTTTCAGCAGAACACACAAATTTAAAATTCCATTCCTGTTTACTTGTACAGCGATTTTTTTAGAATTGAATTAGTATTGTTTTTATTGGAACGAAGTTCCCTTTCGCGCGTTACGAACAGTTACGACTGACGCTATGAGCCAGCCCAAAAAAATTCATACCAAAAGTTGTCACGACACTATGCACCGACACAATGCACCGACACACGAATGTTTCTCTCTCTCACAGACCAAAAAATAAATAACTCTCTCTCCCTCTCTCTCATAGATAGATATATTACAATTAAAAAGACACTATTTTAAATTAAAAGAAAATGTACATTAAAAAGAAAATACTGTAGAAAAAAACATAATTACCTATAATAGTATTATATTTTATTTCATCCTGTTTTTATAAATTAATAAATTCATAAACATTTTAAAAATAGTTCGTAACTTGACTACGTCAAATTACCTTAACTGTCAGTCACTGTCAAATATTTTAATTTTAAATTTTTTGTATTGAATTGTTAATTCCTGTTTTAAATTATAAAAAGTAATTTTAAAAAGATGTGTTATTTAAAGCTCTGGTATTGTATAAATGGACACTTTTGTTAAAAGAAACGAACTGTTAGGTAAGTAGAGATTTTATACAGACAATAATAAATGCTTATGTATGTATAAACACTCTGCTGTGTTTACAAATTACTAACTCCTTCACTAATTAATCGAAAGGAACTTCGTTCCATCCGGGTGTCCCTTGACACCTCACACTTTTTTATATCTTTTATAGTTTTTAATATACGAGGGAATTATAAAATCTTTTTTGAAGTTGTAATTTACTCTAATGACTGGGCAACAAGTTTTTGGAGCGATTTACGTATAAATATAAAAATTATAAAATTGAGATAATTGTGGATTATCTAAATTATCAATATTAAAGAGTGTTTCAAGTCACCGTCCAGCGGGCGGTCAATAAAAGAGATCCTTTTCTCGACCCTAACAGAATCTCGCAGCATGTGCTTTAATGCACTCACGATTTTACATTGTTTAAATTTAAAAAAATTATGTGATTAATTTTTTATAATTGGAACGAAGTTCCCTTTCGGGCGTTACGAACAGTTACGAGTTACGACCGACGCTAGGAGCTAGCCAAAAAAAATTCATACCAAAATTTGTCACGACACGACATACGCATGTTGTCTCTCTCTCTCTCTCTCTCTCTCTCTCTCTCTCTCTCTCTCTCTCTCACACACACACTCATAGATGACTCATAGATGACTCATAGATGACTCATAGATGACTCATAGATGACTCATAGATGACTCATAGATGACTCATAGATGACTCATAGATGACTCATAGATGACTCATAGATGACTCATAGATGACTCATAGATGACTCATAGATGACTCATAGATGACTCATAGATGACTCATAGATGACTCATAGATGACTCATAGATGACTCATAGATGACTCACAGATGACTCATAGATGACTCATAGATGACTCATAGATGACTCATAGATGACTCAGAGATGACTCAGAGATGACTCAGAGATGACTCAGAGATGACTCAGAGATGACTCAGAGATGACTCAGAGATGACTCAGAGATGACTCAGAGATGACTCAGAGATGACTCAGAGATGACTCAGAGATGACTCAGAGATGACTCAGAGATGACTCACAGATGACTCAGAGATGACTCAGAGATGACTGTCAAATATTTTAATTTTAAAATTTTGTATTAAATTGTTAATTCCTGTTTTAAATTAAATTGAAATAAAAAGTAATTCTAGGTAGAATATACAATACCTCTGGTATTGTATAAATGGACACTTTTGTTAAAAGAAACGAACTGTTGAAAATAATGGATTTACTTTTTTTTTCTATTTTGCTTTGAACAGTGTAGTAGTGTCGCGACTTTGTTAAGTTTATACAGGTTTTTTGTAGATAATAAATATTAAAATAATAGAAAATAAAAACAATAATGTATCCTGACAGTGTTTCTGCACAAGTTCCGGATATTGCTGATAGAGTTAGGTAGGTAGAGATTTTATACAGACGATGATAAATGCTTATGTATGTACAAACTCTCTGTTGTGTTTACAAATTACAATTCCTTCACTAATTAATCGAAAGGAACTTCGTTCCATCCGGGTGTCCCTTGACACATCTCACTTTTTTTTTTAAATGAAATCCTACCTTATTCCTACGTTAGCAATTTGACTGTTACGAATCCATGATTAGGATTGTCGCCGTTAGGAATTATTGGCATTGCGAACTGTCTGTTACCATTTGAGTGGTTATCAACTAACTGTCGCGTTACGACATGTCTGGTCACCATTTAAAACCACATTTTTTGTAAATTCCCTACTAAAAATAATCGTTCTGTATATACTTACAAATATCACATTCAATGCCTTCAGCTTTTGGAATATTATTTAATTTAACCATAGGTGTGTTCCCTATAGCAGCGAGAATATTTGGTAAGATTTTGCTTTTTAGTGGGTGCCTATTAAAAAAACGTAATAAATCAGAACATTGTTTAATTAATTAATTTTCAACTAATTTGATAGAAAATTATAACGAACATTTCAACAAATTATGATATATTTCGTTGGATTCATTAACATAATTATATACGGAGTTATATATAAAAACGTAAAGTAATATATGTGACCGTCCATGAATAAAAGGCCTAAATCTAAGAGTTCCAAAAATATTTAATGTTACTTCTATCAGACCAAACTTGATATTTTTGGAGGTATTTTTTTAAATTTGATAATAGACCAGTCGATATCTGTAAAACCCCTTCCACACGATACAATTTAATTGACGATTAAATTGGCTCACAGATTTTATTTAGAGTATGAATCGCGCGTTTGACGGACGTACCTATATTGAAAATGGCTCCATTAAGCAAAAAACAAAAAATAGGATTGATTATTGATTAAAAAAGAGGAAAATGTGGAAAAAACAATAACTATTGAAAAGAAATCAATTTAGCCATGTGAATATTTTTAGGGAATTGTGTAGTGATAACTATCGAAATTTAATGAGAATGGGTTGCAAAACTTTTAAAGCATCATTAATTTTTATAAGTGCGTGTTCTACATCCTATAGATATGGCAAATCTTTATATAAATCGAGAATATCCTCCATAACTCGATACGAATCAATGTATTTTCTTCAGCCATTGTAAAACATGGTACCTATGTCTCTATGTCTGAAAAATCTCAACTTAAAAGTAAAACGCGTTGCTCTTCACTGTTCCACTTCTAAATGCAGCAGAATAAACTCAAAATTGGCTGATCAGCATCCACACCACCCAAGTTGTTTCGAGTCAATCAAATCGTGCAGTCCCGACATCCAATATCCTTGAGTTGGCCAATTCGACCCAACACGATGCAATCAAATTGCCAATTTAGTCAAATTGTCACTTAAATTGTATCGTGTGGAAGGGGTTTAACTTCTTAAATCGGGTGGTGTGGATGCTGATCAGCCAATTTTGAGTTTGGTCTGCATTCAGAAGTGGAACAGTAAAGTGCAACCCGTTTTACTTTTAAGTTAAGATTTTACAGAATGGCTGAAGAAAATACATTGATTCGTACCGAAAGAGAAGTTATGGAGGATATTCTCGATATATATAGGGATTTGCCAGTTCTATGAGATGTAGGACACACACATAAAAATAAACGAGTACGACAAAATGCTCCGAGGTGTTGCTGGATAAATCGGAGATTATCGATAAAAATATACCTAACCTTTGAAATAATGAAAAAGAAACTGGAGAACATGAAAACTACTTTTTTCGTAATTTGCTTTTGCTATATGATTTTATTAAATTTAACAATTCTTTAAAAGTTTCGCAATCTATACTCATAAAATTTCGATAGTTAATTACCATCCAATTCCCTAGCAATATTCACATGGTAAATTGATTTCTTTTCAATAGTCATTGTTTTGTCCACATTCTCCTCTTTTTTCCTCGTTTAAATTTGTAGTAAGTAAGTTTGATTTTGTTTTTTACCTAATGGAGCCATTTTAAATATACCTACGTCCGTCAAGCGCGCGATTCACAATTAAAATTTACCTATTAGATTGGTATATGTGTGGACGAGCAATCAGATTGTGAGCCAATTTAATCGACAATCTAATTGCCAATTAAATTATATCGTCTGGAAGGGGTTTTAAATGTTTCGTTATTTAATTTTACACAACATTTCGTTAGTTAGAAATTAAAAATTTAATGTTTATTGTTGGAAAAATACCAATAATTGGAAAAAAGTACAAAAAAATAAAGTTTATCCTTTAATTGTTTTCGACTCTCTAAACTTGACTTACAAACTCCATATTCCGGCTAAAAAACCTATTTTACCTGGACGGTAAAATTAAAATATTTTAATTATAATTTTAAATAATCACAATTTATAAAAAGAACTTTTTATAGTAGAAAGTTTTTTTTACTGATTTATAGGTTATATTACCATTATATACAAAAACAGAAAAAAAAACTTCTCTCTACCGTGATCGATCCCATTACGATAACCCAACAGAACACACAATTAGACGGTTATCCAATTCAGCTACCATCAACTTATAGGAAACCTTCAAAATGATAATATCTATACACATTTAATATCATATTTCATTTAATAACAATTCAGTCTAAATTTCGAAATATATGTATATTTCAGAGCTCTTGTTAGTCGGGAAATAGGTTTAAATTGGATTACAAAATTCCACCGAATGACAAAGAGACAAATAACACGGCGATAATAAAAAAACTTTCTAAAATTAGTGGTTAGAGCCTGTAAAGCAGTTTGGCTATCGAAGGCAATAAACATTCTGGCTGAATGAATGCGTTTTTTCTTGAGCTCAGGAGTCTATTGCTAAAAGCTCCCAGTGCTATTCAAAACATAATGTTATGTCCTGTTTTCCTTATCCCTATTACTACTCCTTCTATAGTTTTAGACTTATCAGTATAATAAGTGAGAACTTCTTTTCCATATTGAATGAATTCGTTTTGTGTAGTTTGTGGAGACATAATATCAGCCGGGTTTCAGAGACATAGTCCATAGGCACTTTACATGTAAATGCGATAGGGAAAGAATAGAAAAAAAAAACATTGAACCATCAGTGATCTCAGTACAAGCGAGTCTAAAAAACCAGTATCAAATATATTATTTACTTTTTCTACAACCGTGCGTAAAGTATTACCTTTACGCACGGTTTAAGGTTCGTAAAGTTTAACTTTTTTTCACTAGTGAAAAAAAAAGTTTTTTTTCACTAGTAAAATAAAGTAAAATAAGCACTGTTTTGTATAAGATTATGCGAATAATCTTTTGTGTCTTATTAGCCGAGATTGTAAGGTGTTAACCTTCTATCCAGATGACTCGGGTTCAATTCCGGGTAAGGAAACTTTTTTTTTATTATTTAATTGTGTAAATATATTTAATTGTTAAATTATTGCAGTTTAATACATACAAAACTAGATATAATATTCAGTAATTTTTAATTTGATTTTTAATATGACAGAAATATCAGTTCATGAATAAGGGTAAGTATTTTTATTTAAATGATGACTGATTGACATTTCAATTAATTTATAATTTAAGCATTTCGCGTTTCTACGTACCGGTATTATAGGGTAAGATTAATTTAAAAAATAAATATTTTTTTATCTACAATATGTTTTAAATATAATATTTTTTTTTTCGCATTAAAGCGTGAAAAAAAATCAGGCCTATACTTGTATTTCTTGTAAACAAATTCGGTTGTAGAAAAAATATTGTATGCAACTCGTGCGTAAATGTTCCTTTTTTGACTCATGTGATTGTTGCATTCGCCTGCGGCTCAACATTCACAATCGTCAAAAAAGGTCACTTTACGCACTAGTTGCATAAATAACTATTTTATTACTTTGTTTGGATCCACCAAACCATCGCCCCATAGATATTAGGGTAGGGGTCTGACAACCGTCAGATATGTTCAATAGATCATTTTAGCCTTAAGACCGAGATTAGACCGAGATTATCTTCTGTTCAAAAAACAAAAACTCGAATTCGACCAATTTACCATGGACGGTCCATATAATTTAAATAAGTGAATTATAATTTTAGAAAACTAATAAGTATTTACTTAAAGTGCATAAGAGTAAATTTAATTAATATTTATTTATTTACCAATCCCATTTAGTATGTGGCGATGGTATTTTTTTATTTAAATCCTTTGTCCACGGACACTTAAATTCGGGTTTGGGTGACCAAATATACTCTTCTAAGGGAGATTTAAAAATATAAGAACCGTTTTCCATTATTAATAAAGAGTTATTCGCAAAATTTTTAAAGCACAAATTAACAACACTGACTGCACACCGAATAAACTTGTACTGAAATATAATCGGTATTGGAACGCAAGAGAGAGCATTGCACCAATGATAGATAGTATGTAAAATAAATAAACAAATTTAAGTAAACACGTCGCACCAGATAAATATACTTATATTAATTTTCAAGGTTATATCATCGTAATACACGGATCAAACTATCAAACACCTTACTTTTGCTATTTTATATTATAGTATTTAATTTGTGACATAATATATAAATTGTGGTGTTACAGTATTTTCTATACATGTTGACAATATAAAACTTCTGGTGTTTATAAAATGTTTGTGCTAAATATAAAATAATGCACGTTGATGGTAGATGGTAGTTTAATCTTAGACCAATTATGTCCCTACATGTCGACAGAAAATGCTTAAATCAATCATTTTGTTAAAAAATTAGTCAGTCCTGCCGGCAAACATTGTAAGCAAGGAATACTGGTGGCAATTATTTACAGAAACTCTATTTTTTAGTGATAGATAGATATTCATTGGGTTGGCTGTTGGCCTGTATCACTGAGACCTTTACAGATCTATTGTGAACACCCATTATTTCTTGGATAAGATTAAAGCACCTTGTATAGCCTTGCTCACCTAATGAGCCTTAATAGCCTTGACAGTGGCCTCTACACGTAACTTGAAGCAGCCGGTTTCACATTGGCACATTTTATGATTTATGGGGCTAGAATATTAAAAAGAATTAATATCACTATATTTTATTTAACCCGCAAGAGAAAAGAATATCTTTATTTACAGAACTCTCTGTCACGACTTAGATCTAAAACTAATTTTTAAGATATATTTATATGTCTTCTCTTTATAGTGAGGGTCTGGTTTCTTTCTCATGCTTATATTATATTTATCACTACCTAATTCTTTTAATACAAACAAATAGTTTTTTTACTTAGATACTTATTCTTCGAGAGGGCTGCTTATGGATTAATCTCTTTGTATGAACAAAACATTAAATACCACACTCGAAAATCTCAAATTATGACATTATATAAACATAACAAAATGTATTCATTTCATTATACCGTAGATAAAGTTTGAACTTATGTCATTTAGATAATTAAAATAATAATATTCCATTATAGTTTTCAACAGCATAGGACATGAAATGCAGTTTCCTCCTCCTCTTCGTAGTATCGATAAATATCTTCGTCTGCCAAGTTCAGCTGACTCAGGTGTTTTCTGAGCCGACAATTTCCTGTCATTTTGCCTTACCCTAAGGCCTCTCGTCCACTGGGAGCGGAAATCTGCGTAGAGCCTTTAATTATTTACTACATGTTTAATTAGAAAAGATAAGCTTTAATGGATTTTGGCAATTGTCATATAGGGTTAAGTCAGCAGTTTTTCATTTTTTGCTAAAAATACTATTTATACACAAAAAGTTATAAATATTTTTGCATTTTCTTAGAGCCTTTAATTAGCCTTTAATTATCTATCCATTTTTGAATTCTGAAAATCTATTTTTATAGCGGTTTCTAGAATCCACTGCTAACTTTACGTAAAGTTAGCAGTTTCCTTAATTTTTCGAAAACCATTGGAGCACTTAATTTCACAATGGGGTACCAAATTAGCCTTTAATGAGCCTTTTGAAATTATCTAGTCAGATTTTAAAACTGCTATACTTCCACTGCTAACTTTACCTACGTAGCTGCTTGGCTGTCCGATTACATGACTACGGTTTTACCCTGACTTATGATCTCCGTTGCACAGTGTTTTATGGCCGGTACTTCAGCCTAAAACACTGTAGCATACGCACCTAGACTTAATTGGACTTGTATCCTGTGTCCCCCTACTATATCTACCCATGACCCCTGTGACATTCAGGCATGCCTGCCTTTGAATGCTATCCAGTTTCCTGATCGCTCCAGATTGTTGTGTTCTACTCCACCACACCACCGAACCATAGATTAACCCTGGCCTTATGACCTATTTGTACAACGAGAGGTTCATGCACTAGTTCTTGCTACACATCTGTCTATACCTACCAAGGGAGATTGTAATTTTATGTATGACCTTTTGGATGTACTGCTTCCATGAGAGCCTCTGGTCAAAAACCACACCCAGGTATTTGTCTTCTGTGGCCATTTCCGGCAAACATTGTAAGCAAGTAATACTTATGGCAATTGTTTACAGAAAAAAATAAACATTCTTCAATAAGTTACTTCATTTTTTGGTTAGTAGTGCTTATATAAATTATAAATACTAAATGTTACATTTAGGCTTTGTTTTCATTATTATATTTATTTAAACAAGTTTTGAGTTTAAACTCGTTTATGAAATAGTAAACAAAAAAACATTCAAATAAAACAGAATTGCAATCAACAAATAAATAATATACTATATCAAAATTACTTTAGCGCATGTTGCACTTTTATAAGACGTTGAATTACTCGTTTTTGTTAAAACACATAAATCTGTGGCATAGGCACGGTTTTTTACTGGTTTACGTGGACACTTGAAATATCCTTGCCCTTCTACGAATGAAAGCTATAACACGGCTTCACATAGACACTAGAGGCAAGCGACTCCATTACGCTGGTTAGTATAACGATCTCCCAGGAGTCCCAGGACTTATTCTGGAACGAACATATTGCATCCATAGCAACTGCAGCAGGAAAGAAATTAGGCTTTCTGTTTAGAGCACGGAAGTATTTCTCTCCATCCAACTTAGCTACTTTTTACAAAGCCCAAATACGACCTAATCTTGAATACTGCTCACATGTGTGGGGTTCGGCAGCTCCATCAAGGCTCAGAGTTCTTGATGCAATACAGAGAAGAGCAGTTCGACTAATAAACGACACCAGTATCACCAAAAACTTAGCCCCATTGTCCCACCGAAGAGCAGTGTGTCTGATCTCTCCTTGTTTTACCGATGCAAAAACGGATTTTACTCAGAAGAACTCCGCTCTATAGTGCCTCCACTTGCCAGACCAACTAGAGCAACGCGAGGTGCCAACTCCATGCACCCTTATACTGTTCAGTACCAGGCATCGAGAATGGATCGATTTGATCGTTCCTTTATTCCCAGGGTCTCCAGATTGTGGAACTCCTTACCTTCCCACGTCTTTCCAACTCGTCCTAACTTGCAGGCCTTTAAATCCCAAATTAATAAATTGTCTCTTCTGCCCCAATAGATGTTCTCGGTACATTTGTATTTAGGTCTATACCTACGAGGACATCCTTAATAAAAAAAAACTATTTAAAAAAAGTTTTTTTTATAATTCACGTTCACAAAGTTTCTATTTCGACACTAAAAACAGTATCGAAATAGATTCATTGTAACACTGTTTTTGGTAACTTTTTGTTTTACACAATTGGTTGCACTGCACTGATTTTCAACGAAAGAGTTCAGGTAGTAAATCAAGAAGTATGTTGTAGTAAATTATTAACTACATTATCAGCGATATTGCTAAATTCGGAATATTTTATACAAATTTGACAAACATTCTAATTTAAAATCATTAAAACTGACAAGTGTCAAAACTGTCAAGATTGCCAACATAAATAAATATTTCGAAAAACACTCATTTTACTTTTTTTTATACTTTTAAAAGTTCATTATAAAAAATAGTATGTAACACTCGAGTTACAATGACGGTTTGTAGTACTCGTTCTTTGCGAAACTCACCGCTTCGCGGTTCGTTTCACAAACTGAACTCGTACTACGAAACCTCTGTCATTGTAACACTTGTATTACAATATACTATTCTGCTTTCGATTACATACATGGCATACTCAGCAGAAGACGTTTGTATGATATTTTAGGTATTATAAACCTATAGAATGTATAGAATATAATAATAATGATGATAGTGTATAAATTAATATTTTCAAATGTACCGTAGAGCGGTGTTACTTTGCCACGATTCTAACATATTTTTCTAAATAGTTAGTTTAGTTATATATATTTTTTTGTGAAATTTATATATGTGATATTTTTATGTTTTGTGTAACGATTTCTAACATTATCTTTTACCAAAGTTTCACATTATATATTTTTTTTATTTTTTAAAATCTGGGCAAAGTCACCTCGTCATCGGTGTGAAATTACCCGATGCTATAAAATGGCTTAGAAGCAATGCCAGCCGTCTAAATTGGTGTCTTTACACACAAAAAATAATGTTTTTTAAAGTGCGTACCTACTACTTGAAAAAAAAATCATATATAACAGTCAAAACTATTTATTTTTTAGAAAAGTACACAAACATAAACGCATTCTTAAAAGGAACTAAAATTTAGTCTTAACTGATCAGGTACATTATTACAAAAAATAGAAACATTAATACATATCAAATTTACTAAAATCTTCGTCAAAGTAATGAAATCCTCTTGACGAAATGGTTGGCCTTTTCAAAATCTTGACTATATCATCATCCTGCTGAGTGGAAACATCATCTGCTTGAGGAAATACAAAAACTCCATCTCGTTTTTTTCTTAAAAACTTTATAGTAATTTCCGGACGATCTACATCGATCACTAGTCCAATGTAATATCGAACAGTTTTTTTTGTAGCAAATTTAGCAAGAACGAAGTCGTCTACCTGAGGAATATTTGTCAAGGGCTCATTTTCTTTTATTACCTAACGGAGCGACATTACGTTAAATAAGCATTACTAAAAAAACAATGCAAATAACCTTCGGGCAAAGTCACCCCGAAAAATACACGTGTTAATAAAAACCCTCGTATGTCAAAAACAACAAGTTCAAACAACAAGATTTTTTAACCCAGTTTTCTTAAAACTTTATTAAAGCGAAATATTGCTGAAAATAGTTTCAAAATATATAACCCTTTTGTCCACTTACCTTAAAAGTTGAATGACAAAATTGTGCACAATTTTTACTAAAAAAATAAACGTAATTTACAAGTAAACCGTTAGCTTGTTTGCTTCCAAATCCCGCCAAGAATAAAAATATAACCTCAAATTTGTTCACCTGTGCTCAATAGACATCCAATGTTTCCGGCTTGGAATAAATAAAATGTATTTTAACTTATTGCGCGTTTGGGTAAAATCACCTCGCGCGGGCAAAGTAACACCGTTCTACGGTATATAACATACAGTACATTAATATTTTAAACTAATTTTTGTATTTTACAATATATTATTATTTATTTAAATGTATTTATATATAATTTATGTAAAATTTATTTTTACTGTTTTATTATATATATATATATATATATATATATAAAGTACTTCTTAGTCGTTTGCTGATTATTTAAGACACAGTAAGGTAAATAGTGGGTATCTAGCAAAAATTAGGCGAAGTGTACTCTTTAAGATTTAATTACTTCAATATTTCGTTAAATATCAGAACATAACTAGTTATTATTTTAATCGAATTGTAACATTTGTAGTAATTTTTGCTAGATACCCACTATTTACCTTACTGTATATATATATATATATATATATATATATATATATATTATAACATATATGATGAGTGTATGAATAATAATAATATGTTTTGCCAATATCAATCACTATGTTATAAAATATTCCTTACCTTTAATTAATTTTGAATTTTAAATATAAATAGTGAATAGGTAAGAATTAACTCAATGTAATTATCTTCCAATATGATTAATTAAATATGCTACCGGCTATTCCCTTATGTCAAGGTCAGAGTTCAAATATTCAACCAAACTAGATTCAAAATCAGTTAATACACAAATTTGCAATAAAATGACTGTAAAACCGCACTATCCTAGACCAACAATGTTTTCTAGGCATGAATTGTATATAAATTTCTAACCTTTCTAATTCAAAATGTGTCAAACTTCAAAAATACCGTTAATAAACCAAAACAAGCATCAAATATATATAAATGAAATATTCTGTCTTGAGTTACTAAACAATTTGGATTAAACTTAACAAAAAGTGAATAAAAATAATTTAGTTAAATACATAAAACAGTGAAAATAAAAAATGTTCATGGAAATTACAAAAATCAAACAACAGAAAAGTTCTTTATTGATAATAATGGAAGAGTGATACCGTTTTATGAAGATCTTGTTTTCTCTTCGGTCTGCTAAGCCTTAGGATCCCCTTTTCAAGAACAGGCCTATGTTACCCAGCACAGCAATGATATCACGAACTTTGGAAATTTTACTTATAAGATTTCTTCTAATCACTGCACAATCAGCTTTTACATCCAAAGGTAAGTACAATAATGCTATTCTTTCTTGTTAGAAACTAGAGTATCTTTCTTTAAATCAATTCAGGAAGCATTTATAACGATTAACTACTCAGCAATAATTTTAACCATTTATTCTTTCATAAAATCATATAAATTTCTCTTACCAATTGCTTTCTCTGGTTACCTTGGGATATTCTTTATACTTTAAACTGTTTTAATACTTTCTATTATCAATACTTTCAAAAAAAACTCAAAATTTCTACGGAGCAAATTTTTAATACAACTTCTATTTCAACAACCAGAAAAACAAGAGAGATTCTATCAAATCAACAAAGAAACAACTGACAAATTCAACAAACTTAAATCTATACATCTTTTCCATCTAATCGCCTACTAATTTCTTATTTAAAAAAAATTATTAACAAAATCTAATTCTTGATTCAATATTACAATTTAAAACAATGATCATTTTTTTTTATATTCTTATAAAATTTACTAGCACTACAAACTAATAATTTTCTCTTTTTCAGAATAAATTAGAATATGGTTGGTAAATTTGTATAATTTAAAAGTAAGTAGAAGTTTTAACATTTATTTTAACTATTTGTGATGTCTTTTTTTTATAATTTAATTTTCTCATTTACTTACACCCCTAATTCATTTAAAATTAATGTTTGATTTCTAACGTATTGGCAATTTTATAAACTTTTAATTATCTACTTTACCCATTTATCAATTTCATAATTATCAAAACTTTATATAATGTAGATTAATCATTTTTGAATCTTTAAATAAAAATCTTTGAAATGTATTTGTATTTTTTTTTTCTTATTATTCTATTTTCTTTTTCCTTTTTTAGGAATTATGAAGAAGATGATGATAATCAATCCCAATGTTACTAAATTTGCGCTCTGACCCGAAATAAGAAAATCTCCTTTCTCTACTTTCCATTAGATTTTCCTTCTACATTCTTATTTAATATAACATAGTAACTAATATCATCTCAAATCCCCCAATTAAAATTTTTACATCAAACATTTCATTGATGTTGGATTAAAAATTATAATTTTAATCTATTTTTTTTTTTTATAAATAAACACTCATTTTACAAAAACTTTAGCCTCAATTAATATTATTTGCACAGATTGTATAAACCTTTTTTCAATAAAACCATTCAATCTTAATTTGATATTTACATCTTAATACTATTATTTACAAAACTTTGCTATTAATATCATCTACCCTAACATTTTTTATAAATTTTTCATTTCTATATTTTTTACATCACATTCATTCTAAACATTCATTTAAATATAATTTGTTTTTCTAGTTTTCGAATTATTTCCCCTTTTTTAATAAATTTTCCTATACATCTAACCTTTTAATAAATCTAAATACCTTACCCCTTTCCTGATAATTCCAAATATACCCAATACCTACTATATTTTTAAATTTCTTCCCCCTTTCTTGGTATTTTCCTATATACGTATAACCTAATATAAATTTAGTTTTCTTCCCCCTTTCTTTATATTTCCAAATGTACAATTTTTCCCAGAATGCTACTTGCTTTGCTTTATATCCATCTACAAATTTCTTAATAGTCTTCTTCCTTTCTTCATCTATTTTATTTGTGTCTTCCTCTATGCTCTTCAAATTATCTTCCTTCATATAGTTTATTTGTCTTATAAATGTCTTAGTATCTTCTTTTATTTTCTCCAATCTTTTATTAGTCTGCTTCATTTTCTCATTATTCTTTTGAAATTTTCCTTTATTATAGTCATATTTACCAAAATACAGTTTTTCTCTAAAAGTAGCTTGTTGGATTTCCCCCCAGAAATATCTACAAAATTGCTCTTCGAAATCTTTTATTGACGACATTTGATTTTCTTTATTGCAGAACCATAGTAGAGGATGTCCTGTTAACATATCCCGGATCAACAGTTTTTTCTCCGAGAAGTCACTAATATGTTTTGTTTTACTTTTTATTATATTCACAAATACTTTTGGATGTATATGATTAATGTTTCCATCAAATTTAATTCCGGTATTGTTGTAGTGTGATATCATGTTAGGAAGAACTCCCACCATATTTCCTCTGACATTATTATCCATAATTTCTTGTAACTTCTTTTGCATATCTTCCATTTCCTTATTTAATTGATACTTGGTTAATTCTTGATTCCTACTACAAACTCCTTTTTGTTTTTCTACTTCTCCCTCTAGTTTTTCAAATTCTTTTCCTAAGTTAATTTTTAAATTGTCTACAACTTCTTCATTAATTTGCTCTTGCATCCTTATCTGTCCTATTTCCTTTTTTATTTGTTCTGTTTGTTTACTCACTTCTACTATTTTCTCTTCTACCATTTTAATTTCCCCCTTAATTTTAATCCCTGTCTCCTGGATTTCATTCCTTAATTTAATATTTTGCTGTTCCATATTCTTGTCACAGTCTATCTTCATAATTTTCATTTCTTCCTTGATCTTCAAATTATCTTCTTTAATACTACTAATTTCTCTTTTAAAAATCTTATTATCTTCTTTTATTTCATCTAATTTTTTATTAATATCTTCTTTTTGTTGATCCAATTTCTTATCTTGCTGATCAAATCTTTTATTCGTCTCATCCAATTTTTTATTTATTTCTTCTTTCATCTTCATATTATCTTCTTTTCTGCTTTTATTAGACTCTTCCAATTTCTTATCCATATTTTTGTTTATATCGTCATTCATATTCATGATTAAACTTTGTATCATCCTGAACATATCAGCTTGGGACTCCTCTCTTGGTCTTTCCTGTACTACCTGTTCTTCTGGTTCATTTCCACCAGCATTTGCCTCTGTCTCTATTTCTACCATAGTTCGATCCTGCTCTCCCCCTATCTCAATTAAATTCTCTCCTTCTTCTGTTTCTGCTTCTTCCTGTGTCTGTCCAGTTTGAATCAGCTCTTCCACTCGATAATCTCCGGCTCCTAACACTCTCTCTTCATGTACTTGTACCGCCACACTTTCCATCTCAATCTCTCCTCCATCACTACTTTCACTCTCATCTCCTACTATCTTACCATCTCTCAATCTCATTTTTCCCTCCATATTCACAATTTATTCTATCGAGATAAATATAACTAATATGAATCACAAAAAAAAAAAATTTCAAATCAAGTTTTCAAAAAAAATATTTTAAATATTAATTATTTAAATAGGCTCTAGTTTTGATTGTTTAGAGCGAAATAATAAAAAAAAAATTTAACAAAATTCTCAAATTTTAATTATTTGAATCGGCTCTAATTTTGATTGTTTCGAGCCCCACGTTGGGCGCCAAAATTTATAACATATATGATGAGTGTATGAATAATAATAATATGTTTTGCTAATATCAATCACTATGTTATAAAATATTCCTTACCTTTAATTAATTTTGAATTTTAAATATAAATAGTGAATAGGTAAGAATTAACTCAATGTAATTATCTTCCAATATGATTAATTAAATATGCTACCGGCTATTCCCTTATGTCAAGGTCAGAGTTCAAATATTCAACCAAACTAGATTCAAAATCAGTTAATACACAAATTTGCAATAAAATGACTGTAAAACCGCACTATCCTAGACCAACAATGTTTTCTAGGCATGAATTGTATATAAATTTCTAACCTTTCTAATTCAAAATGTGTCAAACTTCAAAAATACCGTTAATAAACCAAAACAAGCATCAAATATATATAAATGAAATATTCTGTCTTGAGTTACTAAACAATTTGGATTAAACTTAACAAAAAGTGAATAAAAATAATTTAGTTAAATACATAAAACAGTGAAAATAAAAAATGTTCATGGAAATTACAAAAATCAAACAACAGAAAAGTTCTTTATTGATAATAATGGAAGAGTGATACCGTTTTATGAAGATCTTGTTTTCTCTTCGGTCTGCTAAGCCTTAGGATCCCCTTTTCAAGAACAGGCCTATGTTACCCAGCACAGCAATGATATCACGAACTTTGGAAATTTTACTTATAAGATTTCTTCTAATCACTGCACAATCAGCTTTTACATCCAAAGGTAAGTACAATAATGCTATTCTTTCTTGTTAGAAACTAGAGTATCTTTCTTTAAATCAATTCAGGAAGCATTTATAACGATTAACTACTCAGCAATAATTTTAACCATTTATTCTTTCATAAAATCATATAAATTTCTCTTACCAATTGCTTTCTCTGGTTACCTTGGGATATTCTTTATACTTTAAACTGTTTTAATACTTTCTATTATCAATACTTTCAAAAAAAACTCAAAATTTCTACGGAGCAAATTTTTAATACAACTTCTATTTCAACAACCAGAAAAACAAGAGAGATTCTATCAAATCAACAAAGAAACAACTGACAAATTCAACAAACTTAAATCTATACATCTTTTCCATCTAATCGCCTACTAATTTCTTATTTAAAAAAAATTATTAACAAAATCTAATTCTTGATTCAATATTACAATTTAAAACAATGATCATTTTTTTTTATATTCTTATAAAATTTACTAGCACTACAAACTAATAATTTTCTCTTTTTCAGAATAAATTAGAATATGGTTGGTAAATTTGTATAATTTAAAAGTAAGTAGAAGTTTTAACATTTATTTTAACTATTTGTGATGTCTTTTTTTTATAATTTAATTTTCTCATTTACTTACACCCCTAATTCATTTAAAATTAATGTTTGATTTCTAACGTATTGGCAATTTTATAAACTTTTAATTATCTACTTTACCCATTTATCAATTTCATAATTATCAAAACTTTATATAATGTAGATTAATCATTTTTGAATCTTTAAATAAAAATCTTTGAAATGTATTTGTATTTTTTTTTTCTTATTATTCTATTTTCTTTTTCCTTTTTTAGGAATTATGAAGAAGATGATGATAATCAATCCCAATGTTACTAAATTTGCGCTCTGACCCGAAATAAGAAAATCTCCTTTCTCTACTTTCCATTAGATTTTCCTTCTACATTCTTATTTAATATAACATAGTAACTAATATCATCTCAATATATATATATATATATATATATATATATATATATATATATATATATATATATATATATATATAGATTGTAATTCTTGGAGATGCAGTCAAGTTATAGGCTCTTATAAGAAAACTCTTTGAAGTGTTTTTTTTCGTCTAGCTTTCGAACTTTATTCAATTCTTTATCAAGACGTTCTATAAGTTAAAGAAATATTGTTAAATACAAATATTTTTTTAAAAAGAAAATTTAAACTTACTCTTCTTGAGGTTAACATTTTTTAGCAATTTCTACGTTTTTGTATGAATACATTTTTACGTTTCTACTAAAATGACATTTGTTAAATATAAAATTTCAAAATTTCTAAGGTAATACAAAATCTACATCACAGTAAGTACACTTTATGTAACAAAAATATGTATATATATATATAGAAAAGAATGTATCATTAATTTAGTTAAGTTAAATTTTTATATTTATTGTTGGTAGTGGTTCGATTATTTTTAATTTATAGTGGTGGTAAATTTGTTTGTTTGACATAAAAAAGATATTTGTTTAAATCTATTTATTTAATTTTTTTTTTTTTTTTTTTTTTTTTAACTAGTTATTATTATGAGATAGGATGTAGCAATAAATATTACTTAATTTTTCTATATCTGATTTTCTATTTACACAATTTTCAGTTTTTTGTATATTTGTCATTTCTAAAAATAAACGTTTATGATAGTTTTTTTCTTTTTCTAATATTTTTGTTTCAGAAAATTGGAAAGTATGTTTGAGAGTGATTGCATGATCCGCTAAAGCACAAGATTTAAATTTATTTGTGTTTATGTCACTTTTATGTGATATGTTCCTACTGTATATAGTACGGGATGTCTCACCAATATAGACTTTATAACAATTAGAGCAAGGAATTAAATAAACTACATTAGAGTTTTCATTTGTTGTTAAAGGATCCTTTGTTTTAGTATATAACTTTGATATTGTTTTAACATTTTTTGTTGCTATTTTAGAATAATCTATATTTTTAAATAATTTTAATAATTTAGGTGTTAAAAAAGGGATGTATGGTAAAGATCCAAAATTTTGTAACATTGAATTGTTTTCTTCTTGATTGTTATTATTGTTTTGATCTTCTGTTAATTGATTGTTTGTATCTATTACTGTTATGTAAGTTGTACTGAAAATTAACTTATTTAATAAACCTATTGGGTAAGAATTTTCTATTAATATTTGTTTAAGTTTTGTTAATCCTTTGTTTTTATAGATTGGATGTGATAATTTTGTTACTCGATTTTTAAGTCCTAGAATTAAGTTAATTTTTATTCTCGGTGGATGTTCTGAATAATAATTTATGAATCTATTACTACATATTGGTTTTCGATACCATTCAGTTTGTAAAACGTTGTCATCAGTTCTGTGAATAATCATATCTAGGAATGGTAAGCTATTATTTTGTTCAGTTTCAACAGTGAATTGTAATTCATTACAATATTGATTAAAAATGTTTAAGGTATAATTAATTTTATTATTAGGTATTGCAAGTATCAGATCATCTACAAATCGTTTGACAAAAGGTATATCAAATGGTATAATTTTCAAACATTCTTCGCATAGATCGTCAAGAGCATAATTGCAAAGAATAGGTGATAATGTGCTTCCCATTGGGGTGCCCAAGATTTGTGTATAAAATTTGTTATTAAATTTGCAAATATTAGTGTCAAAAACAAAATTTAAAATTTTTTTAAAAATTTCCAAATTTAGTTGACAGTGTGCTTTTATGTTATTCCAATGTTTCTCTATGCTCTTAACAATTAAATATAATGGAATGTTTGTTAAAAGAGATACTATGTCGACACTGACTAGTACATATGATTGTGGGATTTTAAGATTATTGATAAAATTACTAAATACAAAAGAGTCTTGAATAAAAAAAGAATTATTAAAATTGTATGCTTTTGTTAGTATTGATGTTACAAAATTTTGGATCTTTACCATACATCCCTTTTTTAACACCTAAATTATTAAAATTATTTAAAAATATAGATTATTCTAAAATAGCAACAAAAAATGTTAAAACAATATCAAAGTTATATACTAAAACAAAGGATCCTTTAACAACAAATGAAAACTCTAATGTAGTTTATTTAATTCCTTGCTCTAATTGTGATAAAGTCTATATTGGTGAGACATCCCGTACTATATACAGTAGGAACATATCACATAAAAGTGACATAAACACAAATAAATTTAAATCTTGTGCTTTAGCGGATCATGCAATCACCCTCAAACATACTTTCCAATTTTCTGAAACAAAAATATTAGAAAAAGAAAAAAACTATCATAAACGTTTATTTTTAGAAATGACAAATATACAAAAAACTGAAAATTGTGTAAATAGAAAATCAGATATAGAAAAATTAAGTAATATTTATTGCTACATCCTATCTCATAATAATAACTAGTTAAAAAAAAAAAAAAAAAAAAAATTAAATAAATAGATTTAAACAAATATCTTTTTTATGTCAAACAAACAAATTTACCACCACTATAAATTAAAAATAATCGAACCACTACCAACAATAAATATAAAAATTTAACTTAACTAAATTAATGATACATTCTTTTCTATATATATATATATACATATTTTTGTTACATAAAGTGTACTTACTGTGATGTAGATTTTGTATTACCTTAGAAATTTTGAAATTTTATATTTAACAAATGTCATTTTAGTAGAAACGTAAAAATGTATTCATACAAAAACGTAGAAATTGCTAAAAAATGTTAACCTCAAGAAGAGTAAGTTTAAATTTTCTTTTTAAAAAAATATTTGTATTTAACAATATTTCTTTAACTTATAGAACGTCTTGATAAAGAATTGAATAAAGTTCGAAAGCTAGACGAAAAAAAAAACACTTCAAAGAGTTTTCTTATAAGAGCCTATAACTTGACTGCATCTCCAAGAATTACAATCTTTAGATTTAAACAGTCACTAATACCTTCACGTATATATATATATATATATATATATATATATATATATATATATATATATATATAAACAAAGTGCCAAGAAAACGCGTATTAATATAAACAAAAGGGGAAAATTATTGGGCATGTACGCAAAAAGGATCAATAAGGCCACGAGTAGGAATGGTAACCGCAGACATGCATGTTTCTGGCTCATTAGCCGTCATCAGTGCGGCATAACCAAGTAGGGTATTGCACTTGGCTAGCAAAAGTGTTGGGTACTTGGGAGCAAAGGATGTTGGGGGAAACATGTGTAAAGAAACATAAAAACACAAAAACAACGAAAGCTCACACAGGAGTCCTATCGCCATTTTGTGCTTTCGGCCAGCTGTGCCAATGGGTTTTCGGCTAGCAACCAGCGTCGCAACGTTGGCGAAGCGGACTCATTGTGTTTGAGTCTTTCTAAGCCCAGGACATGAAATAAACAAAGTGCCAAGAAAACGCGTATTAATATAAACAAAAGGGGAAAATTATTGGGCATGTACGCAAAAAGGATCAATAAGGCCACGAGTAGGAATGGTAACCGCAGACATGCATGTTTCTGGCTCATTAGCCGTCATCAGTGCGGCATAACCAAGTAGGGTATTGCACTTGGCTAGCAAAAGTGTTGGGTACTTGGGAGCAAAGGATGTTGGGGGAAACATGTGTAAAGAAACATAAAAACACAAAAACAACGAAAGCTCACACAGGAGTCCTATCGCCATTTTGTGCTTTCGGCCAGCTGTGCCAATGGGTTTTCGGCTAGCAACCAGCGTCGCAACGTTGGCGAAGCGGACTCATTGTGTTTGAGTCTTTCTAAGCCCAGGACATGAAATAAACAAAGTGCCACGAAAACGCGTATTAATATAAACAAAAGGGGAAAATTATTGGGCATGTACGCAAAAAGGATCAATAAGGCCACGAGTAGGAATGGTAACCGCAGACATGCATGTTTCTGGCTCATTAGCCGTCATCAGTGCGGCATAACCAAGTAGGGTATTGCACTTGGCTAGCAAAAGTGTTGGGTACTTGGGAGCAAAGGATGTTGGGGGAAACATGTGTAAAGAAACATAAAAACACAAAAACAACGAAAGCTCACACAGGAGTCCTATCGCCATTTTGTGCTTTCGGCCAGCTGTGCCAATGGGTTTTCGGCTAGCAACCAGCGTCGCAACGTTGGCGAAGCGGACTCATTGTGTTTGAGTCTTTCTAAGCCCAGGACATGAAATAAACAAAGTGCCAAGAAAACGCGTATTAATATAAACAAAAGGGGAAAATTATTGGGCATGTACGCAAAAAGGATCAATAAGGCCACGAGTAGGAATGGTAACCGCAGACATGCATGTTTCTGGCTCATTAGCCGTCATCAGTGCGGCATAACCAAGTAGGGTATTGCACTTGGCTAGCAAAAGTGTTGGGTACTTGGGAGCAAAGGATGTTGGGGGAAACATGTGTAAAGAAACATAAAAACACAAAAACAACGAAAGCTCACACAGGAGTCCTATCGCCATTTTGTGCTTTCGGCCAGCTGTGCCAATGGGTTTTCGGCTAGCAACCAGCGTCGCAACGTTGGCGAAGCGGACTCATTGTGTTTGAGTCTTTCTAAGCCCAGGACATGAAATAAACAAAGTGCCAAGAAAACGCGTATTAATATAAACAAAAGGGGAAAATTATTGGGCATGTACGCAAAAAGGATCAATAAGGCCACGAGTAGGAATGGTAACCGCAGACATGCATGTTTCTGGCTCATTAGCCGTCATCAGTGCGGCATAACCAAGTAGGGTATTGCACTTGGCTAGCAAAAGTGTTGGGTACTTGGGAGCAAAGGATGTTGGGGGAAACATGTGTAAAGAAACATAAAAACACAAAAACAACGAAAGCTCACACAGGAGTCCTATCGCCATTTTGTGCTTTCGGCCAGCTGTGCCAATGGGTTTTCGGCTAGCAACCAGCGTCGCAACGTTGGCGAAGCGGACTCATTGTGTTTGAGTCTTTCTAAGCCCAGGACATGAAATAAACAAAGTGCCAAGAAAACGCGTATTAATATAAACAAAAGGGGAAAATTATTGGGCATGTACGCAAAAAGGATCAATAAGGCCACGAGTAGGAATGGTAACCGCAGACATGCATGTTTCTGGCTCATTAGCCGTCATCAGTGCGGCATAACCAAGTAGGGTATTGCACTTGGCTAGCAAAAGTGTTGGGTACTTGGGAGCAAAGGATGTTGGGGGAAACATGTGTAAAGAAACATAAAAACACAAAAACAACGAAAGCTCACACAGGAGTCCTATCGCCATTTTGTGCTTTCGGCCAGCTGTGCCAATGGGTTTTCGGCTAGCAACCAGCGTCGCAACGTTGGCGAAGCGGACTCATTGTGTTTGAGTCTTTCTAAGCCCAGGACATGAAATAAACAAAGTGCCAAGAAAACGCGTATTAATATAAACAAAAGGGGAAAATTATTGGGCATGTACGCAAAAAGGATCAATAAGGCCACGAGTAGGAATGGTAACCGCAGACATGCATGTTTCTGGCCGAAAGCACAAAATGGCGATAGGACTCCTGTGTGAGCTTTCGTTGTTTTTGTGTTTTTATGTTTCTTTACACATGTTTCCCCCAACATCCTTTGCTCCCAAGTACCCAACACTTTTGCTAGCCAAGTGCAATACCCTACTTGGTTATGCCGCACTGATGACGGCTAATGAGAAGAAAAAGTAGAAGAAATAAAGACAGTACAAGAAGAGGAACGTGAAAAGTTAGTAGAAGAACTGGACAAAAGAAACATTTATAAAAATATAAATAATATGGGAATAACTAAAATTGAACATAAATTTAATGGGAATATTAATAAAACTCATCCAAAAATTTTTATAAGAATGGTGAAGAATAAATTAAAATGGTGTAGAGATCAAGAAGAAAAAAGAGAATACCTGCGTGAAATGTTGGATGGACAGGCATTAACATGGTTTGCCAGTAAAGAAAAAGAAATATTTGAATTGGAAGAATTTGAAAAGATGTTTTTAAATTATTTTTGGGGTGATTTTGCTCAATCTAAATTTAGGAAAAAATTATATTTTGGAAAATATCAGGAAAGGGGTAAGGTATTTAAAATTATCAGAAAGCTATATATAGGAAAATATCAGGAAAGGGGTAAAATCACAAAATTTATAAAAAAAAAACAGTGTATGTAGGAAAATATTAGGAAAGGGGAGTCTATCAAAATTAAATGTATAGGGAAATTTCAAAACAGGGGGAACAAATTTAAAACTATAAAAAACACATTTTAATAAATGTTAAGAAGGGGGAATGAATTTGATAAAAAAATAGTAAAATAGAAATGAAAGGTATATTAAAGAAGTAAATAAATTTTTAAGAATTTTAGTAAATCAAAATAATAGGAAATGGGGAGAAAAATTAAATGAGGTAGAATGTTATTTGAATGAAGTGCCAAATACATACTACTATGAATGAGTGTCCAGTATATATTTTAAAAGGAGAAAATCCACAAAGGAAATGGATAAGGGAAAGGGGAATTGAATATGAAAAGGTATTAGAAGAAGTTAGGATAAGGGAAATTAAGAATGCGCAAAAATATGTAAAAAGAATGGAAAAGAGAAAGAAAAATAGAACAATATTTAAAAAAGGGGATTTAGTAATAGTTAAAGCGTTAAGGGTAACAAATAAAAAAAATAATATTTGTGCTAAATTACAATTTCCTTTTGAGGGACCATATGAAATTGTTAATGAGAATGAGGGAAATAGTTATATAATTAAATTTATTGGAAGCGAAGAAATTCGTGGAATGTTTAATGTTAATGATTTATTTGTGTATGAAAGTTAAAATTGGAATAGGTAATTAAAGTTAAAGCTTGACAACTGATGGTGAAGAAAAATTTCTTACTGAAAGGAAATTTGATTTGGCAAGGTGAAGTAATTCACAAAGTCAAATCAAATTTGGGGGAAATTGATATGGATTTTTCTTCTTGGAACGGGTTCTTTCATTGAGTTGTGGAACGTGGTCTGGGATTTTTAAATCGGTTGTCTAGATTAAGTAATTTTTTTGAGATTGTATTGTTTTTGTTTAGTTGATAGATTGTTTTATATGGAGATGATTATTATAATTTTGAATTTTGATGGAAGAACATTGTAAAAGTCAGATGAAATAAAAAATTGTATAAAACTGAATATTGAAATTTAAATTTATAACAAATAATTAATTAAAGGTAAAATGATAGTGTTAGAAATTTCTAACCGACACCATTTCAGTTCAAAACTGAAATTATTACTTTTGACAGTAATGCACTAATACGTTATGTATCATCTTTGGACATTCTTAGACTGTCACAAAACGCTCTGTTCGTTTTATCATTTTACCTTGCCTAAGGTTATATACAAGATGCAAAGCTACTACTGAAATACCATTTTTGGAGTGAAGATGGAACCACTTGCGACTGTTTATCAGTTTTGCAATTTGACATCTATAGATATCGTTCAATTTATAGCAGGGATGTCTCTTGATTAGTGACTTGAGAGACATAGCCTGTACTACACTGATGAGCTCAAACTAAGAGCGAAACACGTGTCTGTAGTTTGGTTTTGCCCTGATATAGGTTGAATGATATTTAAGGCGGAAACATACTATTAAAACGTGACACGACGCCACGCATGTTAGTCCATATATTTATATTGCGGCGTGTGGTCACATAGCGTGTTGTATATGTGCTTCTAACTGTATTAAATATATGGAATTGAGAGGTACTAACATGCGTCGGGTGGCGTAGCGTCGTGTCACGTTTTGATAGTATGTTTCCGCCTTTATATCTATTTATATCGCCGCATCAAAGGTGTCTTTTAAAGTGTTAGAAATTTCTAACCGACACCATTTCAGTTCAAAACTGAAATTATTACTTTTGACAGTAAGGCACTAGATACGTTATGTATCATCTTTGGATATATATATATATATATAAGGAATTTTGTTATCCAAAAAATATAGGAAACAATATATTTTTCTACAACCGTGACAAAAAGACGCAATTCTGTAATAAAATACTTTAAGCGAAACCGTGATTTCCGTCAGAAGTGAGAGAAATTCTCATAACGTTAACTTTCATCACTACTGAAAATTTTACAATCCATACAAAATACAACGCCCTCGGATAACGGAGCATTTTCATCTGGAGTGATATCAGTTAACAATACCTATAACATATGTAACATCTTCTACCTCAATGCATAAAAATCTGGATTCTAATAATCCAATAGTTTTGCATAATTGTTCTGAAAAGTTTTTCTTCGGGTCATACATGCTCGAATATAGTTGAATTATAAAGAAATGAGCGGAGAAACACAATTTGGCTTTATCAAGGGATTAGGTATAAGAGAGGCTTTGTTTTCAATCAAATTACTGATTCAAAAGTAGGTACTATGACCAACGACAAGATGTTTTTGTTTGCTTCATAGATTATTAGAAGGCTTTCGACAACGTGAAACACGATATCCTACTAAATAGACTACTCGAAATAGGAATAATAGACAGGAATTATATTGGAATCAGGTAGCGGAGATAAAAAGATAACAGAGAACTAATCACAAATACTTTCAACGTATGTAAGGGAGGTCAAGGTTAAATATTTACCAGTGCTTTTTAATATATATGTGGAAAAGATTTTTCAAATGGCTTTGGAAGAAGTTAGTAGAGGAATTAAGGTTAACGGTATTCCAATAAACAATATTCGATATGCAGACGACACGGCAATTCTAGCTTCAACTTTGGAAGATCTTCAACACATGGTGGACAGTATTGATGCGATAGGTAAACGAATAACGCCACCAAGACCAAACTGATGGTAGTGATGGTAATAGGTCACCAGCCCACAATCAACACCGTTTTGATGATTGATGGAAATATCATAGAGCGTGTATCACATTTCAAACATCTGGGTGCCACGATAAACGAAAGATAGGAATGCGATGAATAAGTTAAACTTAGAGTAAATTAGGCCAAAGCAACATTTTTCAAACTTAAAAATTTCTTACTGGGTCGCAGCTTCCCACTTACACTTAGATTGCGCGTTATTAAGTGCTACATATGGCTCATTTTACTTTACGGCTTTAAGACATGGTCTCTCAAGGTTAGAACCCTAAACCGCATCAAAGAATTTGATATGTGTATTTCTTCGCAGACTTTTACTTTACTTTACTTTACACATGCCATGGACCGCACATACCACGAACGAAGAAGTTTTGAGAACCGCAGGCTGCGAACGAGAACTACTGAACATCGTTAAGGAAAGAAAAATGTCCACATTGGCCATTTTCTTGGAGGAAGTAAATATCGCATTCCCAAACTTATTTTGCAAGGGAAAATAGGGGGACGTCGCGGTCCAGGAACAAAGCAGCATTCACAGCTGAGAAATATAAGGGACTGGTGTAACATCAGAGACCACCATATTTTGAAGAGCCGAAAATCGCACTCTCGCTTCACAAAATGTTATTTTGTCACTCGTAAAACGATATACCTTTTTCCGGCTAACTATTCTGTCAAAGGTAGCATAGAAACCTTCGCTTCCATCGGAATTTCCCGTGTTCCTCATGCCTTTTTTTATTTAAAAGTAAAGGAAATGTGTTGGAAATATGTTTTTAAAAAATACACATTTATAAAGTTTTGTACGACTTTAATTTAATTTTGTTAAATACAACTTTTATAACAAGCATCAACATTTAATGCACAACATTAATCGATCAACCAGATATTTCTTTAGAACTGGCTAATCAGAAAAAGGCAGGCTTTTTTAATACACTTCACAAACATGAAAAGATACATTCAGGTATTGTTTCGTTTTAAGTTTTTGGGAATATATTAATCAATATACTTGGAAAATAACCAATAACATGACAAAAACGAGATAAACTAATTAAAAAAATAATTATAATATTTTAACTATGATAAGTAATATTTTCATTCTGAGGTATTACGGGTGTAATAAAAAAACTGATTTGTATAAAATTTCGGAATGACTATTATCTTAAACCTAGTTATTGTTAAATTATCATGTTTGCAAAGTTACAATTTTTAACAGATACATACAAAAAATATATTTTTTATGAAGCAAAATACATTTTCAGCAAGAATTTCTAAAAAGTGAAATGAAACCAACAAAGAATATTTGAACTGGTATGAAGCTCTTTTTAGTACATTCTTATTACACTAATTGTATATTTTTATAAACACTATTGCCTAAAAAGTAATAATTATTAAGCACTAAATGTATACTTTTAAATAATCCTAAAAAATGAGTTCTCACAAAAAAATATGTGAATTTATAGAACAGTAGGAATACAATAAAACAGTCTTAAATACTAGTCTGGCGTTGATACTACAAATATTATAAAAAATAATTTTAAACAACCCTTAAATACTATCAAAAATTGTGGTTATTTACTTAATTCTAATTCTTTTATAATAACAAATGTTCAATCTGAACAAAAACAGTTATTGCTTTTTAACTAAATTTTTTAGATTAGGAATTTTAGTACTCATTGGGTTGTGGCTGTACTTATCATGTTTTAAACAATTCCTGTAAAAATGTTTTATTTAATTAGAGTTTTCTTATGGTGGGCATGGACCGTTCAGACTACACCTTCGAAGGATGGGGATTCTGACACAGAAACCCACCTCGTGTCGATTGTGCGCCATGGAATATGAGACGGCAACTCACCATAAACGGTTCCTCATCTTCGGTGACACGAACCCTGAATCCTATCACCACCTTGAGGAGCTAGTCACAGGACTCAGATCTCTAATAAATGGAACTGGCCTGTGGCAACAGTAACTCAAGGATAGGCATCCAAATAAGAATTTGGGACACCTGGATTTATGCCTACCTGAAGATCAGCGGTGGTGATGATTTTCAGATGAACAAACTAGAGTCCTGCACGCATCGGGTGCATGCAAGGACTCTTGGTGCCGACCCTGGTCACAATATTCAGATAGGAAGCAGTGCTAAAACATGGAGCTCTACAGGAGAGACCATGCCAGGTTTACTTATATTAGATTATGGTGGGTTACGAGGCTTGATCACTGAGACGTATGGACTCCGAAAGTCTGGAAGTACGATAATCACATTGTATATTTATTTCATGAAAAAATTATTGAAGGTATTATAGATCAGGGCGGTTGATTGCCTTTTTATTTTCTGTACTAGAGACATTACAATCAGTACAACCGACCTTTGAAAAAAAATGAAATTTTTACGTTTTCGTATTAAAATCACTGAGATGTCTTCCAAAATCTAATTATTAAGACATTTATTAAAAACAAAAATCACAATCATTTTAAAGACACTAATCCCATTGAGTTTAAGTTTTTATATAAATGTTCTTGATTTTCTTCCGTAGGATAGGAGAGTCTTTAAACCTGTTTTTTGTATTTTCAATGACAAAACGGTTTTTTTCATTAAAAAAAATTAGATGGTATTTTTTATATTATAATTAGGTCATTGCCACAAAACAATAAACTTATTCTTATTTGGTAATCGATTATTCAGTAGTATCAATAATTTTCCTTATTGGAATTGACTCAGTATAAATTACGGATAAAAAGTAAAAAATAAAGAAAATTAGCAGGACACTTCAGATTTGAAATATCCAAAAATAGAATTGTTGAAAACATAATAACTAGCTGCTAGGAAGTTGAGAGACATGCCGATCTGAAAAGAATCTTCAAGTTAACAATTGACTTTCATCTATTTAAAATGGATGCACCAGATTACTAAATTGATTTTATCTACGCCCATATCTGTAAACATGTCAAATCAGTACTGTTAACAACTACAGTTATCAGTACTTAAAAGGTAAATTTATGTAATATAAAATTTACAGCAATGGCAGAATTACTGCCTTAATATCTTTAATGTATGTTCAAACAGACGTAATACTATTGAAATAAGAATGTTTTAAAAAAAGTGAAATTTCTTATCCGATCGTTAACAGGGAAACACAAATATTAATGTAATAAAGATGATATAAAAAAAAATGAAGGAAGCCGATTTAGTTTCTTCCGTGGCGTATAATAATGGGTTCGGTTCTACCAGTAGATTCACTTTTTTATATTTTTTCCATTTTTTGTTTTTCATTATTTTTAACATACTAAAGAGTCCATTGAAATCTTACATTTTTTAGACCTTAGAATTCGTTTCTCTGAGGACTTAATTTTATTTTTTTGATGTGTGGGGGAGGTTAGTGGGTCACCACCCTTGAATTGCGACTGCTGTCAATGAAAAAAGTTGTGTAAATGGTTTTTGCGTTTTATCTGTCAAACTATTCATACTAAAAAGAATTTTAAAAAACATTTTTTGTTGTAAATTACTTTATTTCTATTACTTTTCATCGTAAAATCTAAAATAAAAAAGTTATGAGCGAAAATAGTTGACAAATTTGGAACAAAGTTTCTTTTCGGCGAAACGACGAAATCTTTTTTAGTCATTTTACAATCAAATGACATCAAAGCATTTTTATAGACAGGGGTTTAACGAACAATTTTCACTATAAATTTTTGTAATTTCATTTATTTATTTGAGTTTTACAGCGTTCCGAAGTTGACCGTTTTCTCAAATACATATAAAAATAAATAATTAGGCTTAGTTTTCTATTATCTTTTTATCAATAAAATGTATAACATTTTTAACATTGCTTTGTTGTTATTAATTTGCTATCGATCCTTTTTCTAACCATAAAACTTTAGTTTTATTTTATTATGTTATCCGTCAACGAGCTTAAGAATTTTGGTTTGCCGTTAGAGGTGAAGATGTCACTACTATCACATCTTTTACACTTTCGTTATTGAAAGATATATATTGTGATTTTAGTGTAGTCTTCAGTCAGCGATTATGCTTTAAGCTCTCTGACGGATAACATATACCTTGTACTGACGAGGTGCAAATACACCGAAACCGGTCTACAAGTTATGTTGTCCCTTCTAACTACAAACCAAAATGGTTGGTTTAAATTATCTATTAGATATGCCAACCCCGTTTGAATTTGAAGTATAATTCAATATCCGTCGGGGCATATAGCCCGGGAAGTAGTTGTTTCTTCTTAGTAAAATGGTCAATGTCTTGGAAAATGTTTTTTCAAAAACTCGTAAAGCGATAGAACAATTAATTCAGAATGTTCTTAGTGGATTTGAGGGCAGGCAAAGGAATAATAAAAGCTTTTACTAAATTGCCTAAATTGGCAATTTAGTAAAAGCTTTTATTATTCCTTTGCCTGTCCTCAAATCCACTAAGAACATTCTGAATTATAAAATAAGGACACTAAACTTTTAACAAGAATAATTAATATTCTGCATTCTGCAACATTTGTTAATTAAACATAATTCCGATTTATTTCATCCCCACATACCGTTACAATCTTTATAAATCAATCCACAAGAACGTTAACCTTCCTAACTCTAAGTAGAATGAGTTCAAGCAAGTAAATTTCTAGAAGAAAATATTTACAGAATTAGGGAGTTAGCCTACTTAGAGGTTAGTGGGGGTAGTTTTTACTCCTAAAGATAAATTTCCGCAGTGTTAGAAAAAAGCGAACAAAATTAAGAGTATTTAAAAAAATGTCTCGATTTGAATTAGATTTACTTCACCGTGCGTAATTTTGATCGCTTCCGTCCGTACTTAAAAAAATACGTTATTATATATAATTAACAACAAGAAATTCCTAGTTTAGTTTAAACAACTGTACTTTAACTATTATTAGTTTTTAGTACTGCATTAACGTGTTTTACAGTAGTGTATAGTACATAACTCTATAGTAGTAATGCATTTTACAAATTAGTGGAATTTCTCCATTCGTACCAATGTAAACCTCTATTTACCACTTTTGTTATGTATGATGAAAGAGAATACAATTTTACATAAATATTGATGGGGTATAACCCGTTCATCATGTTTAAAAATACTATTAAAGATGACGGCATATAAAACGATTAATTTATCGTAACTAACTAATTTTTTTGTAAGTGATGTTTATTTTTTTCAATTAAAAACAAGTTTGAAAACCTGAAATTGAGAATTTACTTTGGATCATGTACTAAATCTTTTTCATAAAAAAATTCTAAAAGAACTACTATACAGAATTTATTTTATAATAATCACAGAATATTTTTGTAATCTTAATTCATAGGTTCTGAAAAAATTCTGGAAATTATTAATAAATATTATTTAGTCCTAGTTTTGCATTTGTTTTTACTTGTACATATTGTTATATTACACAATATAAAAGTGAGTTACATATGTTCATAAAACTTTGATGGTAAAATCAATTTGATAAATAATCGCTTTCAAAACAAAAAAAAAACGATAATTTACTCTACAGTGATTAATTTTAAGGGGTTATACGCAGTTAGAATTTTCAAAAAAACGAATTTTTTTTATTATTTTTTTTTTCGGAATATACATATATTCAAATATATTTTCTGAAAATTTGAAGTCAATCCGATAAATACTTTCGGAGATATACCTGAATTTGCAAGGCTGCGTCAGAGTGTTAAAAAGTAGGTTAGAAGAACTGGACAAGCAGCTGAACTCATGATGCGCGCTACCTGAGAATGGAAGAATGGCTCGACGCCAACACCAACTGGACTTATTGGAAGCTACGGAGTTAGCGATGTTCGATACATATCGATATTTTAGAGTATCGATACATTTTTTGTTGATATTCGATATTTTGTATCGATATTCGGGTCAGTACCGATACAGTGCATCGATACAATTTTTAACACTGTTTATAATGGGAAGAGCGAAGAATGTTTTCTATTTCAAACAAAGCATAAAAATTATTTGTATATTTATGTTTTTGTTACCCGCCGTTATGTTTTGCAAGATGTTTAATAAAATTATTTTATTTTAGTTAGTTTAAATTTTATTTTATGATTTTGTTTTATTATAAAATTATTATTGTCACTAATTTTTTCTCATTTTATTGCATTTCAAGTCATAAAGATTTAGTTCTCAAGTTATTAGAAATTGTAGATACTTTTCATATTTGACAAATTTATTTGTTTATAGTTTATATTTTGAAAATTTTGGGCTTAAAGGAATTTATATTTTATGTGTACCGGGTTTATGATTTTGGGAATTTCCAGTATACATGCAATGTGTGCAATATAGAAAATATCGATATTTCCTATATCGATACTTTTTAATACGATATATTTGCATATCGATATATTTCTGTTCGATATGTATTGATACAAATATCGATACTTTCTGATGTATCGAACATCGCTAAGCTGCACTTATGACGCGCGCTACCTGAGAATGGAAGGATGGCTCGACGCCAACTGGACTTATTGGAAGCTACGGAGCCTAAACAAGGTCCCTGTTATGGCCCTGGAATCGATGATATCATGTAAGTTTAAGAAGAAGAAAATTTAACTATGTGTAACCACTTCTGAAACTTTATAAACGCGTTTTTTTCATAACTGTCTT
The DNA here is from genome assembly GCA_964028335.1 of Altica lythri. Taxonomy (NCBI): domain Eukaryota; kingdom Metazoa; phylum Arthropoda; class Insecta; order Coleoptera; family Chrysomelidae; genus Altica; species Altica lythri. The sequence continues at coordinate 44,926,618 of OZ034807.1, forward strand.
TTCAGATTCGGTGAACAAGATTTATCAGAGACTGCTCAACTAATCGAGCTCAAATTTTTAACCCAATCTTTTAAGATATATTCTTGAGGTATTGAACAAAGGAATAATGTGTAAAAAAAATTTTACTATATTTTTTTTACAATTTAGAGCGAAAATTTTAATCGAAAACGAAAATTTTTTTTTCAAATAGCTGCCATTTTGTCAAAAATCAAAATTTTGTTTATTCCTTCGTTCAATACCTGTATTTGTCTATCCTTTAAAAGAATTCACCTTAATTGTTTATTTAAGACTAGGAGTACCCGCGACGTCGTTCGCGTGGCGTGTTAATTGTTGTATAAAAATTTCTCCCCTCACCCCGTTAATACACCAGATGTTAAGTTAAAAGAAGACAAATACATATATGAAAACCGCATTCGAATCGGATCAGTAGTTTTCATGTGATGCGCGCACAAACATATAGACAGACAGACGTACAACAAAAAATCTAACCACATTTTTGGGTTCTATATCAATGTACCCGCGACGTCGTTCGCGTGACGTATAGATTGTTGTATAAAAATTTCTCCCCCACACCGCAAAAGTGGTTTTCCCAACATTTCCCTTCACTGCTCTGCTCCTACTGATGCGTGATGTAAAGTAGCCTATAACCAGCTCAGGAGTATGAAAAATAATTGTACCAAGTTTCGTTAAAATCCGTCGAGTAGTTTTTGTTTCTATAACGGTTATACAGACAGACAGACAAAAATTTTACTAGTTTCATTTTTGGCATCAATATCGATCCCTAATCACCCCCTGATAGTTATTTTGGAAATATATTTCATGTACAGAATTGACCTCTCTACATATTTATTATAAGTATAGATAATCCAAACCGTCGAAATGGTGCTCACCGCCAAGCGCCTTTTTTTGGAGGCCTTCGGGACATCATCTACAGAAGCGGTGCACATCAATATTTTGACATGAGTAACACACAATTGTGTTCTCAAAAGTGTACTCTATCATCACTTGTAATTAATGAATAAAAGCTGTTTCTAAACTCCCTAAAATCCCAAAAAAACGTTATTTTTGAGCCTCGCAACTGCGTATAACCCCTTAAAGAAAGCATTGTTTTACATTTCATGTTTTAACTATTCCAACTCTTGAGCATGAACAGATTATTTCATCTCTATATAAACCTTATTGTGGACGAATTCTTAATAATTAATAAGTATTTTCCATTCCTTTTCCATCTACCTAAGTAAACGAGGAAGAGCCTTATTTTTACCACTAATACTTCGATAATTACCTTACATTAATATCGATATTTTTTCATCAATATCCATTATATGCATATATTGATAATCCCTTACACAATATTGTGTGTATTCACACCTAAACCTTATTCCTTTCAATGTTGGGTAATTCCACGTCAAGTGAGCATACCTCATAACCTAACCCGGCTCTCTTAACTTGTCTGAAATTTATCACACTTAAAATCTTTTTCATAAAAAAATAACGCATACAAATTTTCAAACCGACTGGTCTAAAAATTTTCACAAAATCAGATTAACACACGTTAAATTTTTGGCATGACTTTGGAAGGGAATGAGCAAAAAACTCCGAAAAATAAAGTTTCGATACAAAATTCTACACAATATATAGAGGAAAGAAACTAGATAAATAGAAAATCGCTGTAATAGTAACCATTCCAATGTCGGAAACGACAAATTGTGTAACAATTGTCGAGGAAATAGAGGTAAGAAACTATAATCGAAAATCACTATAATAGTAACCATTCCAAAGGAGGAAACTACAAATTGTGTAAAAATTGTCGAGGAATACATCTACTGAATAACACGTCTAAAATAAGGACCGGCAACTATTACGTAAAAAATTATAAAGAATTCTTAATAGAGTTCGAAAAGAAAGATAACAGACGCTATTCAACTGCTAAGACAAATCATGAAAAAGTCTTATGTTTATGACATAAACCTACATTTGTTTTTCCTTGATTTTAAACAAGCCTTTGAGAAAATAAACGAAATAAAAGTCATAAAAGACCTAAAAGAGATAAAATTAGACAAACTGATAAAACTGGTGGAAATGAGAATGCAGGAGTCTTAAGCTATAATAAACGCAGCCGGAGAATTGTAACGATCTATTGGATCGTATTAGTATTGAAATCCACCAGACTATATTCGGTGAGATTTATTTTAATGTTATCGCCGTGATTATAACTTGTTTGAGACAGGTTTGACTGATATCGGAGTCTTCTTTTTCGCTACGATAGATTTTTACATTCATTTTCATATCTGTTTTCCTCGTGGTAACTTCTCCTCAACAATACAAGAAGTAAGTTAATTTTATTGTTTCATTAAATTATTTTATTTGTATAAATTTCTCAAATTGAGGTGATTTTTTTTTAAATATTACTAACATCTAATTTCAAGTAGTTTCACTTTCGCCAAAAATCAGTTTTTGTGATCCTTGATTGAATTGTATTCCTGTTTACACGTGTATTTAAAATTAAATTATTGTCAATAATATGGAACAAACAGAAAGTGATTCTACTTGATTGTAATTCATTAAGGGATGGAATTCTGATTATTAATTTCATTATTAGGGTTATTGCCACGTTTGTGAGGAGACCTACGTAGGAGCTAATAACGCTAATAAGTTCGAGCCGTCCGCCATTTTGAGAAAAGTAAGCCGTTCATCCCAGAAAAAAATTAATTTGAATTAACCGAAGATTATTCAATTCCGTTCAAAAAGGCAACAGTTCATCCCAGGAAGAAATTTGTCCAAGGGACTCCTTTTCGAAGAATTAAAACAAAGATAAGAGTTTAAATTAATTTACGAACTAACTAAAATTTAATTTTGTTATTTTTACCAACATTTTTTTAAAATAAATCAGTTAAACTGGTGTTTGAGTGTTATTTGCTTGTTTGTACTATGGCGCCATATTATTTTATGTTTGGGAAGGACTGGTAAAACTCAGAAAAGAAGCAACGACTCAATTGAGCTAGCTAAGGGATATACCCTTGAGTGGGAATTTATACAGTTACAGAATGCATAGAGAAAATAAACATAAAACGGGGTTAGACAGAAGATGTAATGTCTACGGTACTGTTTTTTAACTCACTAGACAAGATATTTAAAAAAAAATGTCGGAACAATAAACAAGAATTTTAGGCGAATCGGAAAGGGTCGAATTATGTATTTTGCTCACTTAACATGAAATTACTCCGTTGTAATTTTGTGAGAATCAAAACTCAATTCTTATATGAATAAGTGAAAGCATAAAATCTAAAAACGGTTAAATGTAAATTTATACAGAAATTATTGTTAATTTAAATTTTATTTCTGTGTTAATATTATTAATCTTACATTTTAATATAATTGTTAGGTTTTTTGTAATTTTTTCCTGAGCACAATATATAAAAATTAGTTATGTTCTGTTAGAAACAAAATAACAAAATGTCAAAAGTTTTTAAACTTTATATGACTTGCAGAAAACCTTTTATACCTAACACGTAAACCAGTTCAAAATTTTATCATGTTCTTAATTAATATTATAAAAATAGATTTTTTCAGAAAAAATCCAAAATGTTTTCTGTTTCTAATTAAAAATTAATCAGTTAACAATTTGTATATACAAATAAGTTTTAATATTAGTCTTATGTATTAACAATAACATATAAACAACAATCGTTTAAAATGAAGTATTGTTATTTTGGTTCTTAACGAAGTAAAAACGTGCTCATTTTAAAGAGTAATTTCTTAATTTAGAAAAATCCATGTATATTTTTTATCAATAATCAATTTACGATATGTGCATGGTCCAAACCTAAATTACAATTTTATTAACATTTAGATATTCGGGAACGACTAGTTACTTTTAAAGGTGACGTAGCAAATATTTCTACAAAATCTACTCACTTATTATTATTTATCTATATAAACGTTTATAACAAAATTTGATAGTAAATAATTAAATTTTTACTACCAAACTTTTTAACGTAAAACAGTATCTTAAAACGATGGTTGTTTTCGTATAACAAGATATATATATATTTTTTTTTTCGTTCAAAAATCATTACAATTTAAATAATCTCAGACTCATGTTCTTTCTCTGTACGAAACTTGAAGACTTTTGACTCATTGTCGAATTTAAGTAAGTGAAGGTGGCTACAACCCTCCAGTTTGATTGTTAGGCCTTTGTACACGTTGCAAATCTTCTAACTGAATTAACTGTAAAACAAGTTAATTTACTTAATTTAAAATCGAAACTTAATCATACTAATTAACATACCTTTTCGATGGGAATACAAGACAACTCTCCACCTTGTTGTGGTGGTGGTAACGGTGCTGTAGGAGTAACAGGTGGTTTTAGACCTTTTTCTTGAGCTTCCCTTGCACGACGTTCTTTTAATTTTAACGAAAATATAGCAACAGATCTAGCTCGCTTCATTAAACTTTGTTTCACTCTCGTCTTTTTCGCTGCAAGTTCTGCAGCAGCTACAAAAAGTTATTCAAACAAAGGTTAATATATTTTTGAAGACATTGAAACTTTTGAAAATTTTTTAAAAAGTATACAAACAAGAATATATTCAACTACATTAAGGCTAAATTGAAAAAATGTCGCAGGACTCGAAACCGCAACCTTTAGCACCTTTAGTAAACGATTATTTGAGATAATATAATTGCGATACTGTAGATTGCAATGTATATATTCAATATAGTGTATTTTTTAAACTATCTAATACTTTATAGTTCGTGCATTTTCAAAGTATCTTTGTAGAAAAAGATTAAAGATTCAAGACATTAATAAATACTTAAAAACAAAATCTCTATAAAATTCAACATTTCGGTGTGAAAGTAGGAACAGTAACCTGATGTATTGATATGGTATCCAAGAAAGCAAAAAAAGTATAAAGTTTTTTCATAATATTTATTTTATTATTTACGTTGTTGTTTATTTTATAATAGAAACTTGTTTTACCAAAATCATTAATTATTAATCCTTGGAGGTTATTTGTTTTTAAATGTGTTGTATTGTTATTTTGTAACCAACTTTTTATGTATGTATGAACAAATTAGGGTAATCGATACACCTGCGACCTCCTTTTCTTGTTATACTTCTGATGATGTCCTCAGACTCATAGCAGCTCTTTTAGTCCTATCTTTATTAGAAAGTTGAGGATATCGTTGGGTTTCAAGTTAGGTATATCTTTCTCTTCTATTTCGTATGACCCTAGGTATTTGAGCTTAGAATTACGTAATGCAATGCATTCTGAGAGTACGTGTATTGAGGTTTCATCCTCTACCTCACAGAATCAGCACTTTGCTTCATCTACCAATCCTAGTTTCTTCATGTGTCCTCTTAATCGGCAGAGTGCCCGGTTAATATTCCTGTTTTAACACGGAGGTTCTTCTTACTAAGGTTAAGACAGCTGAAAGATGCCTTCTGGTTGTAGTTTCGCAGAAGCGTCTTCAATTGTATTAGTTTTTCTAGATCGTTCCAGTACTTGGATTTTTCGCTATCTATTTTTTTCTTTAGTTTTTCCAAGATTGTTCTATTGTTGGTTCCACAAGAAGGTTCTGGTCCCAGGTATGGGGTTTCAGCTCCTTCTTTTGCCAGCTTATCTGCTGGTTCGTTTCCTTCTATTCCTATGTGTCCTGGAACCCATAGGACGGTAACAGTGTTATTTTGTCCTAGTTCATTTAATTTGCCTAGACATTCCCGGACCATCTTTGAACTTTACTAATGTATGTAAGCTATGATGATGTTCCACTATTTGTGAAGAGATAAAATATCTATATATATATAAAAAAGGATGTGTTTTTATGTAAGAAATTTATGGACTCAAAAACTACTGGACCGATTATTATGAAAATTGGTATATATATATGTATTTTTGCACGGAGAAGGTTTATATGATATGCTCATTGATGCCACTCGCCACCAGGTGGTGCTGCAGAGTAGCAACTTCTGCCTTGTTTAACCGATTGTCATGAAAATTGGTAGGTATATGTATTTTTTTACGGAGAAAACGAATATGCTTTGCACATTGATGTAACTCGCCACTAGGTGGCGCTGCAGAGTGATAACTTCTGCCCCGTTCAACCGATTGTCATGAAAATTGGTATGTATATGTATTTTTTCATGGAGGTTTGTATGATATGCTCATTGATGCCACTCGCCACCAGGTGGCGCTGCAGAGTGACAACTTCTGCCCTGTTCAACTGATTGTCATGAAAATCAGTAGGATGCTGTATTTTTAATGGTTAATATGAATGTGATATTCGTATTAATGTAAGTTACCACCAGATGTTGCTTCCACTAAACGAGCAACCATTACTTATTTGATTACTTGATATCACGCCACCGTAAGGTGGCGCAGTTTATATCACATATATTTAAACGAGCAATCCTTATCTTCTATTTATATATATAAAAAAAAGGATGTTTGTATGTATGAAATCGATAGACTCAGAAACTATTTGACCGATCAATATTAAAATTGGTATGTACATGTATTTATCCACGGAGAAGCTTTATATGCTATGCCCATTGGTGTAAGTCGCTATCAAGCGGCGCTGTAAAGTATCGACTTCCGCCCCGTTCAACCGATTGTCATGAAAATCAGTATGATGATGTATTTTTAATGGGTAAGATGAGTATGATATTCGTATTATTGGAAGTTACTACCAAAAGGCGCTTCCATTAAACGAGCAACCACTACTTATTTGATTACTTTATATCACGCCACCGTAAGGTGGCGCAGTTAATATCACATATATTTAAACGAGCAATCCTTACTTATGTATTGTGACGCCACCGGAAAGTGGCGCAGTTAATATCACTTATTTTTAAACGAGAAATTCTTACTAAATTAAGTATTGTTATCATGGCTCCGCGATCATAGCACCTCATTTGTAAAATTTTGATTGACCAATTATACCATTTGAAAGGTCAGAAAATGGTCACAAAAGGTCAATCGGTTTGATTATTTGGTCAGTGATAGAAAAATTTTTTTTTTTATTGGGACCCTATTTTGCCTTTTTAAAGCACGCCTGTGCGTGTTTAAATCGAACTTTCAAACACGCGCGTTTTTTAAAGTTACCATGGCAACATAACAAATTCAAAAACGTTCATTGTAAATGACAATTTTTTTATTATTGATTTGACAGGAGTATACTTGTAACGTCAAATAAAATATTACTAACAAATTTAAAACCTTTATTCAAACATTATTTAACAGTAATTTTAATTTTTTAAATGAATATGAATAGTGCAGTTAGTATTGTTTGATATAGTAATTTGTCGATTTTTTAAATCGGAGGAAATGCTATTTAAATTAATACCGCTAACACTCTCTGAACACAATGAGGTTTCACTTCCATTAATGGCACTACCAATAACGTTTGAAACATGATTCTTATTGTTAATGCTCTCTTCAACGTAACCACTCGCTACAGCTGCCGATTTCCATCCTACTTGTCGTTGGATTTGATCTATTGTCATGCCACTATTTGCCATAATGGTAGCGGACGTACGTCGAAATGCATGTCCCGTGTATTTCTCAGGATCATCCAATTTAAGATAACGTGCAATTTGCAACGGACATGATCCAAATGTATTAATACCAACTACTTGATTGGTACATTTCCCTTTATCATATCGTAAGAAAACTCGGTCTGTACTTACATTTTGCGGGCGCAATGATAAATACTGCTTCACCAAACGCACATAACTAATTGCATCATTATCGGCTACAGTAAAACGCCGAGCCTTTATTGTCTTAGACGGTCGGATAGTAATAACCAATACGCTTCCTTCTTCTTTGATATCATGTAAGCGCAAATCGCATAATTCACATCTTCTAGAAGACCCAAAGATGCCGAAAATGGCTACCACCTTCAAAAATAAATACGTTATGTCCGGCGCATCTATGAAAAACTTCCGCAAATCATTTTCTTTGAAAACATACGCCTACTTGGCTACATCATTCTTGCTAATTGCCTTCATGAATGCGTGCACTTTTACAAATGATTTTATATCAACTCCTTTGTTTAACCTCAACAAACATTGCAATTTCGAATGGATAGCCCACATAGTCGACGCCTTGTATTGCTCCGACATTTTCTGAAGGTAAGCAAGCATAACTCGTTCATTTATATCTGTTACCTTTTGATCTTCCAACCATGTGATAAACTTGGCGTATTCTTTTTCATATGCGTCTTTAGATTTTTGCGGTATCAACCGCGATTCTGCTTTACTATTTAAAAAATCGATATTAGAATTCATTTTTAAGCACTGCGGTGACAACAATTATTCTTTGATGACAGATTGCGATCAATTTTTGATATTCTCATTTCCATAACAACCAAAGGTATATTTATTTCATATCACGAATTCGACCATTTTTAACTCCCATTTTTTTTAGTAATAATACCAGTATTTATGATTTAAAACTGCACCAATAAAAAAAAATAGCGTAAAGTATTCGTGCATAACTAGTCTTAAAAACACTTGCTCTATTTCAAGCACTCCGGCTGCGCCGTCGTGCTTGAAAAATCGCGCGTGTTTTAAAGACCTTTTTATGCACTTATACTTTAATATACTATATTAAGCATCAAACTTTTTCAAGGTCAATTAATAATTTTAGCACCTCATTTCTCACAAATACTAAAAATGACTTTATTCGATAGAGAATGATCTACTGATAATTGGTCAGCCAAAATAAATAATTGGTCATATCAATTTTATTTCATAAAAATTAATTAAGTTGCGTAGACAGTTGTGCGCATGCGCTGGGACCTCCAAACAATATCAGGATGGTAAACGTAAGAATTACGAGTCTCTATTATAAAACAAACAAAGTGAGACATGATTTTTTTTATTCCCTATAGTAAATAATTTCAAAAATATTATTTAAAAAAAAAACATTTATACTTAAAATTCATACTAACTATTTTATCGTTTATTACATATTGAAATATTTGAATGGTAATATACAAGACCTTATTCCAACTCTTTTCTTAATTCGAACATTTATTTATACATTTGTATTAACTTATTATTATCCATAGGTATAGCATTGAAATATATATTTTGCATGCCAATGAAAACTTATTTTGCTAAAATAAATACATAAAATGGTTTAAAATTATTTACTACATGCCGAGATTTTTCTTAATTCAACGAAACAATCGAGCGTGTTATCATTTTTTTTCATCGAAAAGTTAGAACAGCTTTATTTTTATGATAGCATCTGTTATTTTAGTTCGGTTCCTTTTTGTATTATTTCTACGTTTATAGTTTTATCGGACATAAGAATTTCGTTAATCCCATATTTTAGTATATTGCATGCTTTTACCCTGTCATAAAAATGGACTACAATTACACCTACTATTGTCTCATTAGTACCACTCTATTTTTCTCAAAAAATTTCTTCAGACCTCCCACAACCTCATTTCCTGGGCCTTCGTCCAATAAGCGTTTTTTGTTAATTTTAAAAAGTTTAATTATTTTAAAAAATAAAAAAAAAACATTTACACTTCATTGTGTACGAACTATTTTATCGTTTATAACATATTGAAATATGTGAATAATTATTCTAATCTATTACATTAAAATTAAACATTTACTAATATACTGAATAAGGTCTTGTATATTACCATTCAAATATTTCAATGTCAATATGTAATAAACGAAAAAATAGTTAGTATAAATTTTAAGTATTCCTAAATGTTTTTTTTTAAATAATATTTTTCAAATTATTTACTAAGGGAATAAAAATAATCATGTCCTCACTTTGTTTGTTTTATAATGGAGACTCGTAATTCTTACGTTTACTATCCTGATATTGTTGGGAAGTCCCAGCGCATGCGCACGACTGTCTACGCGACTTAATTAATTTTTATGAAATAAAATTGATATGACCAATTATTTATTTTGGCTGACCAATTATCAGTAGATCATTCTCTATCGAATAAAGTCGTCATTTTTGGTATTTGTGAGAAATGAGGTGCTAAAATTATTAATTGACCTTGAAAAAGTTTGATGCTTAATAAAAAATTTTCTATCACTGACCAAATAATCAAACCGATTGACCTTTTGTGACCATTTTCTGACCTTTCAAATGGTATAATTGGTCAATCAAAATTTTCCATATGAGGTGCTATGATCGCGGAGCCTGTTATCATCTAATATATTTTATCGATAACTACAAAATATAACAAAAAAAAAAGTATAAACCTGATAACTTACGAGAAAATATGATGAAAACGATAAAATCAAAATAAATTGAAAAAACGAAAAATTAAAGAATGACATAAATGATTTGCGGTACGAAGTCCGCCGGGTCAGCTAGTAACAATATAATTTAGATTGTTAAGTCTGATTTTTGCTTAACATACTTATATTTTTGAATGTGTCATTTCAAAAAATATGTTCATTTTTTCCCTTTCTACAAAAAATTTTGATTATTTGGTGTTTATGTAACTTTTGTGTGAAATATTCAATACTATATATATATTATATAGATATTTCTCTAATGTTAATTTGGTGGCAGATTGAGCAAAGAAATTTTATAATCTACATTCGAACTTTCTTTTGTTGTAAATGGATTTTTGGTTTTTGTATAAACATAGTTAAGAAATAGTTTTGACATTTTTTATGACTATTTGAGAATCCAATGTTTTTTAACAAATTTTAGACGATCTGAAAATGTATATTATTAACATTGTTTACAGACCGTCGGATATCAATATGTTACTCATCACGATTTTCACCCTTATGCCTTTAAGAGTACCGAAAGATATAATCAAAATGAGTAAAATATGTGAAAACTATAGGGTTTCCTGAAGGTATCTGGGTGAAAATATATTTTTCTTGTGTAATAAAAAAAACAAGTGGTGCGACGATTTTTCCTTTACGCCAACACGGAGTATCGGTTCTATTAAAAACAATCGGCATAAGGGCTTCTAGTGTCTAAAGGTATATGACCTAAATATGTTGAAATAATAGGTCAATGTCTGACAATTTATCTATGTTATTATTGTTACCTATTTAGGACCTAATAATCATATGTCGATAGGTTTTGCACGCAGGGGTTCCTCTATGGAAGGTGCTCTACAACAGCCTCCCACACAAACAGTGAGGTGATGGAGTGTCCATAATAGCATTTGCGAACGACTTAGTATTAGTAATGGATGCAAGCGACCCTGAAGATTTTGTGGAAAGAAGTAACAGTGTGGTAGACGGGTTCTGGGCTGGAAAGAAACACTATCGGTAGATGGCAGAAGAAAAAACGCTGACAATCGTACTAAAGTGCCCCAGGAACAGAAGGAAATATGAAGTTTAAAGTGGGTAAGCAGAAAGTGGAGCACAGGAAAATCATGAAATACCTGGGTATAGTAGTAGACCACGAACTAATGGCCAGACGACATTTTGAGCAGTGTAATAAGAAGGCAGAAGAAAGTGGAGCATTACCACTGAGATATGAGAAAAAACTAGTACTGTACATTGTGCCCATAATTTTGTACAAGCCACAGTAAGGGAAGAAACTGTAATAACCTCGAAAAATACAGAAACATGTTGTCTAAGACACAATGAAAAGCATTATGTCTAAAATTTTTTTTAAATTTACTGATTATTTAGTACTGCATTCGCGAGTTCAATGCTTTCCTTATTAACTATATTATATTAAAAATAACGCAAAACCAAAATTGTTTTAAGTCTAATAATTTTTCAAAACTCGACAATGCTGCCTGGTACTGACTGAGCAAGTAATAATAATCATTTGATGATGTTAACGATTGACTTGAGTTGGCGTTCGTTTAAAAGTTATTATCGGTTTTTAAATTAATCTGATTTGATTCGGTGGAGTGCATTTTAGAAATCCAAGAAATAGAATACTTTTATTTCATTTAAGTCGTTGGTTGAAACGTTAGAAATTATTACTTTCGAATTTACTGTTGTGTTATTTTATAATTGTAACATTCATTTAAAACATATTTATGCTTATATTTACTACTGCAAATTGTGGTTCGGAGAAATAATGTACTTAAAAATTAAAAAAATGTGCTTTGGTTACCTAATGTATTTGGATTAAGTACTTTAGTCGCACCATCCTGTTTAACGTGAATTAACAAATACGATTAACTGTCATGTGTAATATTTAACTAATCACCAGTGTGTAATTCTTTAAGAAAACGCGAGCAAACTTTTGAATTAATTTAGATGAAATTTATCTCAATTACTTAAATGATCAGTGGCGATGATATTACCTACATACAAAACAAAATTATTTTTATTCAAATTATGTATAACCAACCTAATTTTGCAGCTTCGTCAGCTGCTTCTTGACTAGAAACGCTCTTCGCACTATCACTAAGTGAAGGATCTTGCGCAACCAAAGGTCGAGCTCTGGCTGGCATTTGAGGGGGAGATCTAGGTCTTGGCGGCCACATTGGACTACTTTTTAGCAGATCTGAATCAGAGCTGGAAGCATCCTAAATTGAACATAGTATTAGAATTCATATATGTTTCCCGAAAAACAAAGAAAATTATTGAATTTTGTATAAAAATAGAAAAAAACATTCAGAGATAGCTAATTTAATAGATCACCAACGTAATAGTCACTTACTTTAGGTGTAATACAATCAGTACTTTTGTGTACTTCAGATTCATCTTTAAGTCTACGAGCCCATTCTACTCCACCTGGACCAATGGTTAAATGATGTAAACAATCGCCCTAAAAGGTATCAATTATATATACATTTTGCACAATAGAGAATATGTATGAGTAGAAGGTTTTTAAACATTTATCGAATCGATTCAAACACCTAATGTTAATTTTGACGTCTTATTGATGAGTTGTAACTAACTAATTAAGAAGTAATTTGTTCAAGTGTTAGATTATTACAATACTATACATCATCGAAACGCCCCAAAGTGGGAAGTTTGGAAAGCAATTGGAACCACGCGTCAGTTTTGATCGGATGGGTACACAATTTTTAAAGCTTTTGCTTTAGATGTCTATTTTAAACACCCAGCGAGATATATATGATATTTACCAAAAAGATTTTTAAAATTAAATGTGAATACATGGATCTTAACACCACACAATATTAGTAAACTAATTATTTTGAGATATCACTAATGCGATTTTTTAAATTTAGGAATTATACATACAAGAAAATGACATTAAAGAGAAATCTAAAAAATTGCATATCCGAAAGGACTCAAACCTTCAATCTTTACTTAAAGTACACAAACAAGACAGGCAACGGAAAGTAAGGTTATTACGAATAGGGAAAGACAATAGGTTTACAAGGCTTTCTTCACATACACATTTCAAACGAGCTTTCAAATTTTTCTTTTAATACATTTTAAAAACTCCCACAAAATAATACGCATTTTTAAATTTCGACGTGACAGGTAGAGCAATGAAATATGATTCTGAGGCAAGGTTGTATGTTCAGTTAATAAAGAATTAATCAAATAATTCGTGGACATCGGGAGCACAACTAAACATCCAATGATTTAAATCATCATAATCTCCATTACACTTAACCTGACTTTAGATAAATAAGAGCGAACTGTTGCATGACTTAAAAGGCATCTAAAGTACATGAGATTAATTGACCTGTTTGGGTGCCATCTCTCATCTAATGAAGAAACAGGGAGGATTGGATGAATCTTACAATATGAATTGTTGCTCCTGTTACAAAAGCGCAACCATTCTATTTCCCAATTTTGTTTCAAGACTTCCTTCCTTTCTGTAACAGTATCTCTCCATGGTAACCAATTAAATTCTGCACCAGATGAGTTGGCTTCTTTAGCCAATTGGTCAACTTTTTCATTTCCAGGAATGTGGGAATGTCCTTTAACCCACATAAAGTAGATCGAGATCTTTTTTCTTTCAATTGTAACAGCTCCTTGAGAATTTTAACATTAAGGCTATTAGTATGGATATGTTTTGTGGTATTTCTTAGAGAGAGTAGTGCAGATTGAGAGTCTGATATAATGACAAACTCATTAAATTTTAAAGTTTTCTCGTTAATAAAAACTAAAGCCTGATGAATGGCCAATAATTCTGCAGTAAAAATTGAACAATTGGAGTTTAATTTAAACTTAAGAGATTGATCATTGTTTTTAATGTACTCCTGTACCACAGCTGAGCACCCTGATGGTACTTCAAACTTGGGAATAAAAACATTACATTTGGAAAACAATATCTTAAAATAAGAATTAAAAAAACTTTATGACCCTAGACCCGATAATGTTTATTGGTAACACGTCGAAATATCAAATATCTAATTGTAATTGCGAGTAGAATAAAAAACGTGACGGGGCACTACAAGAATGATCGAGAAGGGGAAGCAGAGCTTTTTTAACCAAACATGAATGGATAACAATTATATTTTATTTTAATAATATTTATTAAAACTATTTTAAAGAAAATATGGTAAACCGTAATGTATCTATAGGTATAACCTGCTGCTCTGCATTCTTCCAGTTATTCAGAGTTCATACATACCAGCGAACCAGTCGCTCTTTACTTAACCCGTCATAAGAATGCTATGATTCTAATAACAAAGAATATAACTATCCGATTAAAACTGACACATGACTCGAATTGTTACCCAAATTTTTTCCATTGTGCATATATTGAAAAAGAAAGAAATGACTGACATATTTCAAGATTGCTGTTGAGTACAATCTAACTATTTTGATTTACACAATAAAATTCCTAATGTTTAACACACATATTTTAAAAAATAAATACCTCAGTTGGTGCTGTTGTCCATTCCTTAGATTTTCTAGGTCTAAACGGTGGTATTTCAGCAATACTGTCAATTGTAACACCACCAGTATTCTTATGGGTATGTGATAAGGAAGTACTTGAGGAAGATGCACCAGGAGTTGTTGGTGTGAGTGTAGGCGATGCTTCTTTAGATAATTCCAAATCGTACTGTTTCAATTTCTCCATCGATTTCTTAACATTCTCTGAACACTGTGATACAGTATGACTAGGTGATACTGAAAATCTGAAAAAAAACATTAAATAAATAAACGAAATATTATTTCAATAAATTACTAACCTTCCTATAAGTTTCGACGTAACTTCTTCTGGTGATGGTGTGTTAGTAGTAATTCGACTTGCTTCTCTTCGTGCCCATTCAATTTTTGCCATTTCTGTAGCTAACCATCCTGGTATATCAGGTATAGCACAAGTTATTATAAATCTTATCACCAACATGATATGCTAAAATAATAATAATACATTTAATTAAGGTAACAAATCAAATATTGCTTATACGTACCTCTAGTGCTACAATTAGCAATATAGTTTGGGTAGCTGTCATATCAGAAAACATTCGATGTACTTGACCAGAAAGACCAATAAGTGCACAGTTTACTAACACTGCCATTATGCTCATGTGTTCCATACAATTCTAAAATAAAAAGTGTTGTTAAAATTACTATCCATAAACATAATTATAGATTTCATACCTGCCATGTACCAATATTTGGAACTCTTTGTCCAAACGGTCTCTGACAAACATAAGCGAGTTTAAAAGCATCACTTCTTATTTCTACCAAATTATTGAGCATTGCACACAATGCTGCTGGAGGAAAAGCAGAAGAAAACAAAATAACGTAACCTAGCTGTATTGTCATTTCTAAATGGTCAGCAAAAGTTCCATCATACTAAAAATAATCTTAGTGAAAGCATTTTTTACAAACTTGGTATATAATATATTTAAAATGTCAATGTACAAAACCTTCCATATTACGGAATTTTTATGACTACTTGCTTGTTTCTATTGAATATAAAAAATTTAAGCAAATTTTTTAATATTATTGCCCGATGTAACATCGGATCCTTTTTATTGAAAACTAAATGTATCAGATTTAAACAAAAATGGAGATGTTCGAGTTTGCAAGAAGAATGTACGAAATTTTGAAAAATGGATACCTAATATATTTTTGATTTATTTTGGACCTATTTTGAATAGTTAATATCTAATTATAGACATCTTTCATAAGATTTTTTAAATTCAGATATCAGACAAATAAGAAATTTATTGTAATGAGAAATTGACAAAATGTTATGTCAGACAGGAATCGAAACTACGATCTCTATCTATAGCCGATAGAAGGAATTGAGTAAGTGTTCAAGATATTGTAATACTAGGAACGGTTTAACAATTTATTCAACGAAGGAAAAGCGATACATTCCCGGACGACGATTTAAATTGTTGGTCGAGGCGTGTAGCCGAGGCTTAAATTTGATCCGAGAAACTAGAAATTTCCAAGCGATTTCAGAAAAACAATAATACAAAAACTAAAAATACGAACTTTAACTATCACTGGTCACTTGGTTCTTGGCACGTGAATTAGTTAATCACCAAATAGCCAAAACAAAACTAAAACCAAGCCATCGATTGTCCGTTCCATATGTAGATCAATTTAGTTATCGAATATCCAGCTTCTAGAACCCTATGGAATGTTTTTGTCAATATTCACGCGGTCGCCCATGTAACGATGGTTCCACCTCTTAACACCCGTCGACAGCGGTAATCTGCGAAAAGAATATTCTCGAATGTCTGGCCGGGAATTTGCCGATTCAACGCGGAATAGAAGTCCGAAATTCTCAGAATATTTCGCTAATCAATACATAGTATAAAACAAAGTCGCTTTTTCTGTCCCTATTTCCCTTTGTATAATTAAATCTTTAAAACTACGCAACGGATTTTGATGCGGTTAATTTTAATAGATAGAGTGATTCAAGAGGAAGGTTTATATGTATAATAACATGCATTAAATAGTGGAGAAATACTGTTATTTTTGAGGTTTCTAATGTGATGTCGTTAATTTTACGAATTATATTTAAAAAATCGATTATCTGTCAATTCGGCTGACAAGTAAAACCTTATCTAAAACCAGTCAGTTAACAGAAGTTGACATTTACGATTAGTAAACACAAATTGTGATCGAATTTCGCTTAAAATCGACGAAAAAACGCGAAAAAAGTGTAAAAAAAGTGCAAAACAGTGCAAAATGATCGTAAAAACCTAAAAATCACTAAATAGTATAAAACAAAGTCGCTTTCTCTGTCCCTATGTCCCTTTGTATGCTTAAATATTTAAAACTACGCAACGGATTTTAATGCGTTGATTTTTAATAGATAGAGTAATTCAAGAGGAAGGTTTATATGTATAATAACATCCATTAAATAGTGGAGAAATACTGTTATTTTTGAGGTTTCTAATGTGATGTCGTTAATTATCAATTTTTTTTCCGCTTACATTGCAAACGCAGGCTGAACCCTACGACATTTATTAAAATAATGTACTAATTATTTGTACACATTGAAAAGGTCTACAGAAAACTCCGCGATGGTATATGTCTATCTCTTATGGATATCCCACAATAAAAAAATTTTGTCATTTACTTTTTACGACAAATAATGGCTAATTTTTGAAGCGATTTTAACCAATACAGCATTAATCCTTATACAATTAAATAGCTTAAATACATTGTTGATTTAATATAGATCTATATGGTCCTTTACAGCACAAGATTTAAATGAACATTTTCGAAGATATTACAGATTTAAAATTGCGGGACGTAGCGCTTGCGATGGTACTGGCCGGCCGGGGCGGCGGTAACGTGACTATAAATAGCGCATCAAAGGCCGCGATTTTCCTTATAGCACTTTGAATTTTGCAGCGATCAGACGCGTTTATTACGAAATTAATCATTATGACGCTACCCTAAGGTGGCGCAGTTGAGATGTTATAAATTTACACCTGTAATTCTTACATAACTAAGTACTATGACGCTACCATAAGGTGGCGCAGTTGATATCTCATATATTTAAAAGAGCAAAACTTACTTACCTAAGAACTATGACGCCACCGTTAGGTGGCGCAGTTAATATATAATATACCTAACCGATAAATTACAAAGTACTATAAATAATAGTAAAAACTGGCAACTAACGAGAAAATATGATAAAAAATACAAAAAATTAATCGTAAAAATAAAAAAAAATTGGAAAAATCATAAGTGTTAGGCGGTGCGAAGTTCGCCGGGTCCGCTAGTATTATATAAACAGAGCGTCCAGGAGTCAGTCGAGTGTTACGACCATGTTCAGATAAATTATAAATCTATAGGATAGAGATCACGGGTGCGATTCTTGATGTGCCATTTTTTTAATTTCTCGTTAATGTCAATTCTTCTTTGTCTAATTTCTAAATTTTAAATTTTTAAAATAGTTAAACCTAAGTAGAGAGAGACTTTGCAGGTTGCTCTATATTATAATATAACAACTAGAAAATTACCCTGCTTAGGAATCTTACTTATGGCAAACGGTATTGGTTTAGAATCATTGACGATTTTGTCTGTAAATGTGTTCAGTCAGTAGCTTATTATATAATTATTTATTTTATATGTTTATTATTATTAGTAACTTTATTGTAAATTAGTCGTTTTATAGATTTTTGTTAAAATAAAAAGGGTGTTATTTACCTTATACAAAGTACTTTCTAATTCTGCTTGACTCATAGTTCGTTTAGTATTCAGTTGCTCCGAATTTTCGTCTTTTGTTTCGTTGTCTTCAGTTTCCATCGAAGTATCTTGACTTCCTGGTGGTGATTTGTTATTTAAAGGACTCAAAGCACCCCACATATCAAAACTCATCTTTGCTAACCTCATATGTTCCAACATATACGGAAGAGCTGATTCTTTAAGATTTCCTATAACCTGGCGAGATATTAACAGAGCAGCTAATTGCTAAAAAATAAAAATGAAATTATTTAAGACAATAAAGATATTTAAATGTGTTTTTACCTCTTTCAAACGTGCTTGATCTTGTAGATAAAATGCAATGTAAAAGAGTGATAAAAACGAGTTCACAAATTGGAACTAGAAAGAAAATCAGTAGTAAATTAAAAATTTTAAGTATCACCAATAAAAATATTTTTAAAACATGCACATTCATCTCTGAGTCTAGTAATGAGTTTATCAAATGCAACTAATTGTTGTAACGTGCTTATACAGTATAGAAATGAAAAAGAATTGAAAGATTTTGTTGACGTCTTTTTCAGGTGTTTTTTATCATTGTTTTTAATTTTCGGTATTGATTATGCAGATTGTGAATATGCCTTTGTTCTAGTGTAACACCTATCTTTTTTATTTAAATATAGCATTCCACGCAAAATTTCCCATCGTTTCATTATTTTAAAATATCGAAAATATTTTTTATCACTATATAGTCTCAACATTGCAATTATTACAAATTTTTTAAAATTAACAATTTCTATTTCTTCCAGTAGAACTGTTTGGTCTATCAGTCTCTTTAAAAATATTTCTTAAATATTTGTATAGTTTTAATTTTAGTTTAAAGTTCTAATTGGATATGTTATGAGCAATTATAAAAAACTGATCTCTCATCACGTGCACAATTGTATTAATATGAAATGAAAGGTTCATATTCGTTAAGGATGTCGGAAATGTTGAGATTTATTGTTCCGTTCCGTTATAATCATAATTAAAATTAACTCTTATAAACCAATTGTAAATATTAGATCATCCTTAACGAATATAAAAAGTTCTAAACTAAATTTGATGAAAGTAGCCTTCAAATACAAACCAGAGCCACTTTTCCGACGAGATGGTTTTCGTATTTGGTCTCAAGACGGTAATTTTCTAAAGAGCAGCATGGTAAAGATAAAATAGAAAAAACATAGCTTAGCAATATTTACACTAAAGAAGATTTAATCACTAATTAAAATTTCTACTTTTTATATACAAGAGAGATTATATTTGAGAATTTAGAAATAATTATTTGTCAAGATTTAATCCTACAAGATATTATCTACAATGCGTTTCACATTTTTTGTGAATAAATGTGAATCTAAATGTGAAGTATTTTATCGCTACATATAATAATTATTACTATAGACTAACTATTAATAAACAATAATAAATAAATTCTAACTAATATACTGACCTTTATCATTTAACCAAATTGCAATTTTAAAGTAAGCTTCATCCATTAACGAAATTATTACAGCCAACATAATTTTCGGAAAATATCCAAGCCAATGGGGTAATCCATGATTTGTTAAAAAATTATCCCAATAATCCTATAATAAATTTTTTATTACAAAAAAACATATTTAATCATTCCAAAAGAACACTGCATTTTTTGTAACTATTTAACCATATATTAAATACAAAGAAACGAAAGGAAAACAAGTATTTTTCTCTGTGTATTAAAAATTATAAATTTATTAAAGTGACCCCAACTTTCGCTGTTTTAAATTTTAACAATGAACACCGAATCTATGTAAACTGATTTAAGTCAAATTGAGTTTTAGTTTGCAGTTGGAGGTGAAGATGTCACTACTATCGCATCGTTTACACTTCCATTACTCTGTGGTTATAAATGGATTGTGATTTTAGTGCATTCTTCATTCAGCGATTATGCTTAGAGCTCGGTGACGAAAACATATACCTTGTACTGACGAGGTGCAAATACACCGAAACCGGTCTACAAGTTATGTTGTTCCTCTAACTGCAAACGGGAATAGTTGGCTTCAGTTCCATATTGTTGAACTGTCTATCGATCCTTTTCACTTCTGGGGTATTGATTAACCTTTCGACTTTTAGCTCTGATGATGGCCGGTGTTAGACTATAATTTTTATTACACACTTTCCAGAGAAATATACTTGTTTTCCTTTCGTTTCTTTGACTTCAGTAAGTGTGTACAAGTTTCAATATATTAAATAATTAAATTTTCTAATACAGGTAATTCATTGGTGACATCTGATGTATTTCTACAAATTTGGATAAAAAATTTAAGAAACTGAGATCTGTACAGGTTCAATAAAATATTTACCTCAGATTATCTAATTAATAATAAATGGTTAAACAAAAATATTAGTTAACAAGACTATTTTCTTCAAACAAATTTTATATAAAACAATTCGAAATTTGTATATCACAAATCACAATATATATTATTATGTTAAGTAAAAAATAGCAAGTATAGTCGTGGATTCGTTAACAACACAATAATGCATTTTAATCATCGAAACTTAATATGAAAACGGGCGATCTATGAAAGTTACATTTCGAAAACTTCCTAAACATTTCAGTCAACATAAACACTGTTCGGAATGCGCAAAATTGTTCAACGTTTTAACGAAACCGATTCAGTCATAGAGAACATCAAGATACGCGAGCAGATCGTATACGTGAAAATGTAGCCGCTGAAATAGTAAGGGCTACATAGGACTTTTTTATCGACTAAATTGTTTTGTTAACTTTTGTACTTCACCTGATTTCCCCACAACAGTTTAGTTGATGGGAAATGCGCATACATTTTTTATCGTAGAGACCATGGAGACTAGATAAGGAGTACGAACTCCATATATGCAAATGGGGCTACCAAAATAAGAGGGCGCTGGTGTTCCATTTGTACCAAAATGGCGACCAATGAGGACGTAGTTTGAAATAATTAAAATAATTTTTAATTATTTCATTATTAATTTATTTACACAATGAAAAAAATAGTTCGATCTTTCAGATATAAATAATAAAAATCAATTTAATAATTCACGATTATTTAATTGTCTATATTCATACCGGTACAAAAAGAAAACTAGCGACGCTAGTGGTGGAAAAATGAAGCTTAATTTATACTTTAAAGCGGACATATTCTGGCAAATGCCACATTCGAGTTTGTGCTCCTTGTGTAGTCTCCATGGTAGAGACGTAAAGCCGTTTCAAATGATAATGCGATGCTTGTGACAGTAGCCTATCGACTGTTTAGTCGATGGCAAACGCACATCCATACAATGCATAATAGGGACCGAGCTCCAACTGTAGAGGCAGCACTTTGACTGAAGGCCGCGCGCCCTAGTGCGGAAATTAGGAATTAAATGGGCAAAAATTTATTAATAACAAACGTCATAATTAATAAATAATGGAAAAAAAAACTAAATACGGATTTCAACCGATAATTAATAATAATATTCGTGGTCAAAATGTCTTTCCACGAGACACCAATGATAGTTAACAGAAAAGGATAAAATTTCACAGGTAAATTTATATACCGCTCTCTGCGAGACTATTCTGTACAGCCTTTTATATACAACATGATTTTATGGATAAAGACATCGTGAATAATTTCAAAATTTATTTTAATAAAAGGTAAATAAATAATTTATCACCTACTATTGGTTAATATTTTTGCCCATAAGTTTACAATTTCTATCACCAGAAGGGTGTGACGGTCTAGATGCTCGGTCCCTATACAAATTGAGCATTTGATAGATAGTGTTCTAACTTTTGAATCAAACGCAGATGGTTACAGCTTTTTAAATTTTTGGCGAGCAACTATCAACTTGAAAATATGAACCCTTCAATATATTCCTAAGTGTCCTTGAAAGGCCATATCCGTCAACTAGGTATCATTCGATAGAATTAAACATTTCCCGAACCACTTTGCGTTGCATTGTGCATGCTGATGTTCATTTGCATCCATACATGATCCAATATATTAAACACATGAATTGAAGCAAAAGAAACACTGTAATTTCATCAAATGGATGCTTAAAAAGGAAGACGGTTTATCAAAAGCTACCTTCTCAAATGAGGCTTTTATCTAAATGGACATGTAAACAACCAAAATTGTCGTATATGGGGCTCAAAAAATCCTCCAAAGAAACTCTCTATGCTGAAAAAGTCACTGTTAGTTGTGGTTTTCCGGTGCTCTTGGACCATTATTTTATGAAATGTGTACGGCCGTGGGTTTCAAGAAAACGGTGCATCATCACACATATCACGCGAAACAATGGACTGCCATTATTATAATCGAAATTTGGCGAACACTTCATTTCCCGGAACTTTGATGGCAAGACTATTTTCTTTGAGAATTTTTAACAGATTTTTCACGCAGTATTCAAGTTCTTAAACGCGACCAAAAATTCAGGTCATGTATCCATTAATTTTTAAAAGTCATCGAAAATAATGTTCGGAAGCAAACCTGTAAAAACAATCGCGGTGGTTACATGAACGATAATGTTTTTCAAGCTTAATTTCCCATTTTCTTCCCCAACAATTTTTTTCTTAATAAAACGACAGATATCTCACCCTTTATAATGGTTATACACTATAAATCATAAATATTAATTTTTTCATTTTTTCAATAAATTCTTATTTGATTACACTAGACAAAGACATGAAAAAACTAACCTGTATTTGCAACGAAACTATCATTATGCAAAACACAGCAATCAAGCAAACAGTGATTATAGGAACAGAAATGAAATATCTGAAAACATGTCTTTTCCATGGTGGGTGGTATGGTTCTAATCTTTTAGTAACTGGACTCCGCTCCAGAATACCCTGAGAACAAATAATAACATGTCGAGGTAGCTGTTGATACATCGACATGTTTTAACTAGATAAGCACTCTACTAAAGCAAAATATTTAAAAAATCTGACAATTCCCATACATTTTTTGGAAATTATTTATTTGGAAAAGTAATAAACCAAATGATATTTTAAATGATTGAAGCAACATAATTTTTCTTGTCCTTGTTTGTCAAATAATTTAAGAATTACTTGAGAACAATTTTTCATCAGAATACCACAAAATCAAGGACACTTTCATTTTTTTTTTTCCTTTAACCGTCTGATAACTGATATTAAATACATATACAAATCTATAATAAAAGCACAGAATTAAAGTAAACAAGCAAAAACAACAAAAATTGAGTTAAAAACATACTTTACTCACTGTTTACGTCAAGAAATATCAGATTTTTTAAAATTAACAAAAAAGTGCAAGATGAGTATGCAATATATTAGAATTTATCTGAAATGGAAATTTGTTTGTTTTATTAATCAGTAAGATAATAAATTTGGGTAAGGAACATGTATAAAGAAGATATGATATTCTAGACGAAAACAAAAATAATAAGACAATTAAATATAATTTAAACCATACTCACCAGCACGAAACACGAATCAATTCGTTTTTTTACGCTAAAATATTAATAATTTTTTATGTATTATAATTTAAAAAAAGCGTTTTGGAACAAGGACGAGGACGAAAAAGCACAAATTGACGTTGAGGCAAAAGGACTTTTATTTTATCTAAACGGAAACAAATTGCTAGCAAAACCTGGCAGTAACATTTTTAATAACGGATGTTGCACTCACGTTCTCGTCTTAACGCCTTGGCATGTCTATAATCAAGTACTTTTTATTATCTTAAGAAATGCGTTCTGACATTATTATGCTTCAGAAGAAAGTCATTTCCAATAAACTTCGAAAGAATTTACAAGTCTGTGTGAGCTTCCAGAATTCCGGCCCACATCATGACTGATTTCCTTTGGTAGCGGACATTCAGCAGAACGAGCTGGTGGTCTTCACAATACTCTATCACGACCACCTGGAGACCAGAGGCTAAATTTGGACTTTCGGTAAAAAACGCGACCCCATTCACTTTGACTTCAGTGATCATGTTTTCTGATAAACTAAAATCGCGCAATACTAAGACGTCTAAAAAGCTCTAGGCCTGTTTCAGGACTACGAGTGGGAAGTTTTATTTTGCAAGTCTTCATCTTACGGTGTTTTCACGGACGTGATGAAATCGATTACTGTTTTCAACAGCTACAGCATGACAACTTTGCAGGCTATGCAATATGATAGAGCGGCCATCATGACTGTTATTATTGCGTTGGGGACCAATTCTGTCATCTGGTGTTAGATTCAGTTTCCAAAAAAGTGTAAAAATCCATTGCACCAGGCTACTGGATATGTAATACTTTTAAGCAACATATCTTTAATAGCATCGCTATATTGGGATTAATAGCCATATTTTTTAGATTAAATAAGCACAATTTACAAAAAGAACTTTTTATAATAGAAAGTTTTTTACTGATTTATAGGTCATATTTTGTGTCATCTCAACAATGCACAGCATCCCTGACATTGTAAAAATATTAAGTCATACAACGCTGTGATTGATCATAGAGAAGATTGTTTCCTTGTTAACAAAATCAAGGGTAGTTGTATCTAAAAACTTTCTAAAACAGTTTTATTTTATTACCAGTTAAAATAATAATTACTGTTTTCACATGTAAGAACAAAAAAAAAGAAAAAAAAACTTCTCTGTCGCGTAATCGATCCCATTATGATAACATAACAGAACTGTCACAAGTGGACTGATCCGCCGCCTAACCAACTACGCTACGAACGATTTATTTAATAACTTTCAAAATAATATTATCTATACACAACTTAGATCATGTTTAATATCAATTCGGTATAAATTTCGAAATCTATGTATATGCCTAAACACACTTGAAACATGCATTGTCATCCAGTTCTTAGCTATCCTGAAAATTTCAGAGCTCTAGGTAGTCGGGAAATAGGTTTAAATTCGATTACAAATTCCACGGAATGACACAGAGACACAGAACACGGCGAAAATATAAAAAACTTTCTAAAAAACGCAGTACAAAATTAAACCGTGCTTCAATCGGTCAGATTTCTCAAAAAAGAATTAAAACAAAAACATTGTTGACCATAAGTTTACGGTCAACTTTCTGTGTAATTTTTGATATTTATTCAAAACCTCTTTTAAAAAATATTGATAACAGGTTTTGTTTCTATTTAAGATATTATAAATAATAAAACAAAGTATTAAAGTTTTGGGATCGTTTAAAAACTCCAGCTACTCCGTTTTTCGTACCAGTGAGTGTAGAAAAAATGATAAATAGGAATATAATGAAAAAAAATTGTCTAGGTTTATGCTCCCTCAAGTAGTGATATAGAATTAAAAGAAAAAACAAATCTTTATAGCTATTATTCGCATACTAAACTAATTAAATTACCCGAAATAAAGGTCGTGGTTCAGCCAATAAATTATCTCGCTGATCTAATGTACCCCAACGGAAAGCCAATTCAGCAGAATATCGTTTCCATGCTTGTAGATATGTTGTCACCCATACTACGTTGAAAATTGAAAACATAACATAACCTATATCTTCCAGCTTTTGGTGTTTTCCATTGCAACATAACTAGAAGGCATATAAAATTTTCATTGGTTTTAAATACCTCCAAACCAAATTTTTATGTCTTATAAATTTTTTATTTAGTTACTTACCCAAAATATAAAGCCAAATATTGCTGGAATACTAAGCGCTGTAGTATAGTGGCCTAACCAAGCGAAGTACATGCCAATTTTCACTCCAAAATATTCGGTTATTTCATCTACAATCACAAGAATATATAGTTTCTGTTAAAATATATATACATAAAAGCAAATAGTATAAGAAATACGATAATTAGCAGAGAATGTAGAATACATTAAACAGTCATACCTAAAGGTTGTTTAGCAAAAACATCTCGTACCCATGAATTCTGTAGTCGCTCTAAAGCAGCAGGATCATGTAACGGAAATACTTGGCTAATAATGCCCACTGTAAGGCATTTTGGAACTGCAAACAAATAAATTACAGAAAACAATATATATAAACTCAGCATAACCTTACTGATAGGCTGTCCCTCTATTAGATTAACACCTGGTACAACATCTGAATCCGAAGCTTTAGCTCTAATGCCTTCAAGAATATGCAAAACTAACCACTGCCTTTCCTCAGTGGTGAAAAAACTTTTTTCATCGTGAGAGTTTTCATAGGATTCTAAATCTTGAACACAAAATTCTTTTAATCCTCCACCTTTATCCTCTTTGAGTGCTTTGGGTAAGTGATGTTCTTCAGCTGCTCTCAGGAGCCTAAATTTCACAAAGTTAATAAAGGACATAGTTAAAATGAATCATCAGCTCTTAATTTAATTAAATTGCTATTATTATAAGTAAAATTAAATTCAAATAACAACATAAGAAAATTAGCAAGATCAAAATATCATCTCTAAAATTTAAAATCCCAGGAATACAATATACGTAAAGGATATTTATAACACATGCCTCATATAAAAATATGAAAACAAAACTAAGTATTGAGGTGTAAATAATCAATATTTTTGGTCAAAAAAAAACATAAAAGTTAAATCATATTAATTGTCCTAAATAATAGCAATTAAAATCTATTAAAAAAACCTCAAGAAAAAATTAAAAAAATACATTCAACGTTTATTAAATAGTATCCTCTAATGTACATATAATTAAAGTTTATTGGCGTAAGATTAATCATCATTATTAGTAATAAAAGTTAGTATTTCCAAACAAGCTTAAATAAAACTAAAATATTATAAAAAAAAACGAAATAATTTTTGGTTCTTTAGCTGAAATATAAATCTGATAAGAAAATCGTAAAATTCCAACCCTACTTGCGTGCAGGAAATGAATCAATTCCGGAAAGATAGGCCAAAATACACGAATAATATATGAACTATGTGTAAAGGTAAAGCTTTTCGGTTTTCTTTCGCAATCTTAGATATTTTTGAAAGAAAGATCATATCACGAAAAGGAGACCTACTTTATACGAAATATTAACTGATTTTTATATAAAAAATATTTTTTAACTTCAATTTTAAGCGGAGCAGACTCTTAATAAATAATATTAAATTAAATACTTACACATAGAATGGGGCAGTTACATAGAAAGCGCTGGATTGTGTGGAATTATGGTGACGAACATGAACTGTTAAAGCAGGCGATTGTCTCATTTTCGATAACAACCACATTAACAATGAATCTTTAGCTGTTGGTGGAAAAGTGATAACAACATCACAATTTGGTGTTGATATTCGTTTTAACCACAATCGTTTAGGAGCCAAAAAGTGACCAGAATACGGTATTTTTCGTCTGAGAAGTTGAGATGCTGAAATTAAAATTCTAGTTTGGAGATAACTGTATTTTTTACAAATACCATTAACATACCTTCTTCAAATTTTTGTTGTGCAGATTCAATGAAATTTCTTCTTCGTAGACCTGTTAAATTTGTTCTTTCGTTTTCCGGGTCTTGGTTTGCTGAATTCTCTGTGCCTGACATTCTAAACAAACTCCCTGTATTCGTTGAATTGAAACCGTAATGAAGACTAATCAATGAAAACGATAAGATAACAATTATACAATACACTATTTCCAACTACTTCTGAAGAATTAGCCCAATTGGCCGTTTCGGTCAAAAAAAAATTAAAGAATTTTTTTTTCTTCTATCCCATCCACCTCGCAATTACAAGATTTTTTACTACTGCGCTCGTACTGTCACTGTCAAATTAATCAACAGAATTGGTTGGGTTTTTTTGTTTTTTTTTCGGGATAATATTATACTTTATTTAGAAACAAAGTACATAGATCAAATCAAAGTTATTTGTAGTCATATATATTGGTAAGAAGAAAAAGCAAAAACAACTGATTGATTTCATTTTAAGAATATTTTTGGGGGTTCAAACAAACTAACATATACTCGTACTGTCAAATATCAAATAGTTTCTGTCACTGTCAACTGTCAGTGCAGCTTGCATATATTTTGATCGTGATGTTATTTTGATTATTTATTTGTAACTTTGTAAGTTTGCAGTGCACAGGTTACCGTTTAGTTTCTAAATTGTAATAAGCGATAAATACTATATTTTAAAAAGTTTTGTAATTATGGGGGACCGTTATAATATCCACAGTCAGTTAGAGCATCTTCAATCGAAATACATCGGTACGGGTCATGCAGATACAACAAAATATGAATGGTTAGTCAACCAACATCGTGATAGTTTTTCTAGCTATCTTGGTCATCCTGATTTAATTAATTACATTGCAATTTGTGAGAACGAAGCTAAAGCTAGAGTTAAGTTTAATCTCATGGAAAAAATGCTCCAGCCTTGTGGACCACCACCAGATAAACCTGAAGATTAAGATGCATTGTAGTATAAAAATAAAACTTAATTTCTTAGGTTAGCTTTTTACTTTTGAATTTATACATAAATTTTTCATCTTTAGTAATTTATAAATACGTTTATAACTAGGGACTAGTTGAACAATATTGTATATTAAGTATTCCAAAAATAAAAATAATAAATGTGTAAATTCTATGAAGAGTTTTGGTGCAAATACAGACCAGATGAATATGTGGTGTCTAAAGATAAAATTTACTGCAGCTGTCATTAAATATATATATAATCTTAAACAAAATAGTGTTGTCCAAACTCTATTTTTATCAATGTGTTTGTTCGAGAATATAAGTAACAAGCAAAGCACTGGAAATGCTTGGGTATGACATAACACTTGCCCTATAACTAAAACAGGCTGATATGAAGATAATCCAATGTATCCTATCGATATATCAACACTAGCTAAACTGTTACTGTGTCCCTGAGCAAAATATAACATATTACTTAAAAAAAAATTAAGTAAAACTATTAATTCAGTCTTCTTGTAATACCTTGTAAAATTATGACTAGAAAAAATACAGTATGGTATCATAAGTAAATTAAATGGTTTTAACAATAAAGTAATAATCAAAACCCATGTTGGAATTTGTGAACTACCAAATAGTAAACAAAAATGAACCATTATTAAAAACCAAATAATTTTGCCCAAAAATACACTTGACTCATCCTGTTTAAATATATAAATTAGAATTAATATAACAATGTTTAACAAATAGATTAATATGTGTTTTTGTTCAATAACAACAATTTGAGTTACTAGAATTAGAAGCAATCCCAAAATAAATAGAAATTGGTACCAAATAAAATTAGCGTCTTGTAAAAACCAATCAGACATATCAGGGTAATTTGCCCATTTATCACCAGTAGAATTCATTGATCTTAAAAATCTGAATAAGACTAAAATTATAATGCAAAATAATAAATTCAAGGTATTTTTTGATTTCGAAAATTGCAATAATTGAAAAAATGTAAATAATATATTAACAAAGTACCAAAACTGATGCTCTTCTTCAACATAACTAGAAGATAAAAAAGTTATTGGATGTAGTATACTAAAAATAGTAAAAAATAATAAATTACTAGTTAAATCAGGTACTTTCACAAAAGTTAATAGTTCATAAATATTTCTTAAGGAAATAATAACCGTAGTAACTAAAGTTACGTAAATAATTAATTTATCGTGGTTTAAATATTCAATAATTATAATTAAAAAGAAATATATTCTAGTCACAGATGCCGTTACTTTTTTAGATATTAGGTCGCACAATAATATGATTAAACAATTTAATAAAATTATTGAATATAATAATAAATGTTCAAAATTTTGTTCAACAGACACATTACTTAAATGTTCGCTGATTGTTTCTAAACAGTTTTCGTATAATTCACGAGCTTTAGCACCACTATCTTCATTTAAATTTTGAAGGTAATCAACATAAAACAAATTTGCTTCATTATATAAACTAGAACAACATGAATGCTTTTGATTTAATAAAAATGAGTTGTAG
Organism: Altica lythri; assembly: GCA_964028335.1. Taxonomy (NCBI): domain Eukaryota; kingdom Metazoa; phylum Arthropoda; class Insecta; order Coleoptera; family Chrysomelidae; genus Altica; species Altica lythri. Next base: position 44,957,060 of record OZ034807.1, read on the forward strand.
TGTAAAGCATACAGATATTTATCTTTAGACAATTGCAGCAACATACTTTTATGTACTCTACCAATACTCAAAGCAGGTATTTTTAGTCCCAGTAATACTGCTAAATTTACAGGAATATCAGTTTGTCTAAAAGAATTGTTTCCACATTGAGATCCGATTATTAAAAGAGGTACATTAGTTTCAGAGTAGGTTGAACCACCATGTCCTCCACTGTCTCTCATCCCATGATCACCAGTAATCATTATAACCGATTGGCCATATTTAGTAAGGTTATTATAAGAATTAAAAATTATTTCGTCCATTTCTGCTAGCTTATTAGATACTAGAGGTGAAAATGGCCCATAAACATGACCTATGTGATCTAAACCTATAAAAAATATTTGTTTTTCATTTAATTTAATATTAAAAAGCAAGGCCGAGCCGTACCGTGCGTGCAAGTGGTGCTTGGCACCTTAGTGTAAAATTAAAAAAAATACTATTCCTTAGTTTGATGAAGCTGCAAATAATTCTTTTGAAAAAACACATTTTATAACGTTGTTAAGATATATGTCTTTTTTCAGCATAATCTTACTGTTGTTCTTATGAAAAAAGTACCTATCTTAACTATAACATAACTATCTAATAGTCTGTGCGAGATTAAAATCGAAGCTGTTAAAACGCTAAGCTTTGAATTAGAAATAAAATATGATGCTCTCTTTGATATTTATGTTGATAATTCTCCTGTAGACAATGACAGAAATTTGTTTATTAGTTAATTGCATAATACAACATTTTATGAAAACTAAATTTGATAAGTGAAATAATGCAAAAATGTACATTGTTTTACCAGAAGCTGTGCGCATATTGACATAAATTTTTAATTGTTTTTCCAGTAGTTCATTCAATTGACCTAGAAAAAGAAGCACTTTCTTTAAATATTAATTTGGGGAGGGGCGAGCAACTGCTCTGCCGGCACTAAGGCCACATATGGCCTATTGTGCATGTGCATCCTCCCGTGTGTTAATATCCACACCTCAAGCTGTCATCAGGCCTAGAGTTTTATAATAAATAGGTGATGAGGGATCTCCTGACATCGACTGGTGTAAGCCAGTACTCACCAAACACGGACTTTCTAATTTCAGAAAAAGTAGGACAGTCATACATTATATATATGCTCTACTGTTTCCTCTTCTTGTTCGCAACCTCTGCACATGGGCGATTCTGCTAATTTTTTCCTAAAGAGATGTCGCCTTTGGTCAATGCCTTAAATTTTCCTCGCCAGGATAAGGTAATAACGCTCTGGTCTATAGTTCGTTGTTTCATCCCATCACTGTATAAAGTTTTGGTGATAGTGCTGTTTGATAAGGTCTACGACAGCGGACATTGTTAGCTTGGTAGATGAGCGAGGGCTAACATATTTTTAGCCCGCAGCCCTCTTTGCTAAGTTGTCCAAAATGCGGTTGCCTTTGGAGATCCCATGTCCTTTGATCCAGCTCAGAGTGACCACGTTATTCTGGCTGGCCTCAGTTAGAGATTGGTGGCATTCTAGTACTAAACTTGATGTGATACGTGGTCTATTTAAGGTCAGTAGTGCTTGTCGGCAGTTCGCGTAAATATTTCAATTCCTGCCTGTAATGTTCCTATTGATTAATTCTTTTGCAGCTATGATTATGCCTGTGAGTTCTGACTGAACCACACTTGACAAGCCATCCATAGCCTATTTCATTTTTAGGTTCAAAGATCTAGAGTAAATTCCACATCCCACACCTTGCTGCGTTTTTGATCCATCCATACGTTGGGGTCTGCTGTCTTGTCTGTTAATATTTTGTAGGGTTTGTCAAAGACAGTAACTTCCCAAATTTGATTGTCATTTTGTGAATAGTTTTAATCATGCGGGTCACTGCAGTAGCCCCATGGGGAAAACTCTTTTTCAATACACAAACTAATTAAACTGTCCGTTATAGAACATTAATAAAATTAAGGATTTCAAATTTGAAAATTATAAATGTTGAAGAGGATATATGTTCTAAATAAGAGATAATTGATTTAATTAAATAATTTGCAGCAAAAAAGGAATAAAAATAGATTTTATTATTTAAGTTTATCTATATAGTTATAATTGTAATTATTTGTTTGTTAATATATTTTTTTAATTTTTAATATTTTATTTCCTTGCTTTGCCATAGGAAAGATACCATTATTCTTGTTATTATATACACATTAAAATTAGTTTACCAGTATTTGGTTCCTCACTTTGAACGGAAAATTTAGTTCTCGCACCCAGGCGGGTTCGGCCCTGTTAATAACACTCTTACCTAGATAGTGTAGAATCATTATATCCCAATCATCTTTATGAAACTCCACGTTAATATTCCTGGTAACATTATCATCCACTATTGTAAAGTCTCTTACAAAAAATGAATTAACTCCTTCGTATCTATAAAACTTATCAGGAAACAACCTAAGCCATGTATCATCACCGTAAAAAACTACTTTTCTTCCCATAGCTGCAGCTGAATGTATAATACTATCACTCAAAATTTCGGTACTTGCTAAGTTTAATACCATATCTATAAATTGTGGAATATTGCCTGCTGTTAAGGCTTTAATTCGGGGCAAAGTTACTGTTGGTGTTTCCACCTTTATTTTATTTAAACATCCATTTTGCTGAATTAACTTGGATGTTAATGGCATGTAATTTGGATTTACGAAGTCTAGCCGCAAAGCATCTATTACTATAAATAATAGTTTAGTAACATTAGTATCATATAAATCAGTGGAATTTAAAAATACACTTCCTATAGAATTTGGAGGAGTATTGTCGACATCCGAGTTTGGTGTTGATATAGGGAAGAAACAAAGAAAAAAAACTGATGCACCCACTACTGATAATAAATAAATTGAATCCATTTTCTATTATTTTACATAAAATTCATTTTGTATGGTATTAAACCTTTGAATATAGAGGTTTTATATTCAAAGTATTAAACACATATTTATTTTTGGTTTTAAGGTTAGAATTATAAATCAAAATATTTTGTCGACAACTAGAATGGATCAAACTACTTAATAAAATACTTGGAACCTGGATCTTGTAAACTAATAACTAATCAAGGATGACTAATGAATTTAAAGTATTTTAAAAAAGACACAAATTTGAATTTTGCCAAGAAACTTGTACATCAGTTCTAGTTAATCTCTGGTTCTAGTGGTGAATATTTGAACTACTGTTTCAGTTCAGAATGACAACCGAAAGAGGTTGAGGTTAAGGATTTATTTATGTCAAAAAGTAGATTATTTGTTTATGGAACAGATTTATTTTTGTGACTATAAACTAGTTAAAACAAAAAATTATTAATCAATGAGCATTCTATAAATAAACTGTTAAAACATCCTCTGTAATTCACCGGTGATATAACAATATTTTCTAAAAATGGGCGATACCTCTATAGAATGGTAAAGCCCCTTACATTTTATTAAATTAATATTTTATACATGTTTCTTTTTAGGAAAACTTTATTAAATTGTAATATTAAAATTAATAAATTACACAAAATGCCTGTAAGCGACCATCCTTTAAAAAATATAGTAGGTAGAGTTTTCATAATTATTTTTTTTATTTCTATAAGCAAATATTGCAGGTTACAGAAAGAATACCAAGAAAAATATTGGGTTCCGGTCCGAGTACAGGAATGACTACCCCAATTTGTACTCCTGTGTCCCTTTTAGAACCTTTAACTCAAGCTCTGAAACACCTAGATCCTTTATCAGAGTTTGCTCTTCAAGAAATGGATCCACTTTCTAAAATGGTAGCAGAAGCTGTATGTATGTTCAAATATAGTGTATATATATTTCGTTAATTGGTCACTATTGTAGGACAACAATGTTCCTACAATTAAGAACAATATAAAAAAAGACACTGAAAATATATTCCATGAAATGGAACCCTGGTCTACAAGAAGAACTGCAATTTTAAATAAATATACTACGTCTGAAAAGTTGTCTATCGTAACCAGTTTTTTGTCTGAAGGAGAAAAAGGTGCGATAAATAATTAACTGTCGATTATTGGTTACCTATCGTTGTATATATGTTGTAGTAACAGTAAAAGCCCAGAGTACAGTAGTAGATAAAGTTCAACACCGTCTTAAACAGCTAGATTCTTTTGAAGAAGGTTCTCAGCAAAAATTAGATTTATCGCAAGCTGAATATGTAGCGAAAATCGAACAACTAAACAGAGAACTTGTTATTGCTTGGGATACTGAACAGAGAGTAAAATCATTAAAAATAGCAATCCAGTGTGCCAAGTTATTAGGAGATACTGATGTACTACCTTTTTATCCCAGTAAATTCGTCCTTATCAGTAATATCTTAGATACTTTTGGTAAATTGGTGTATGATAGATTAAAACGTAAAGCAACAAATGACCAGTAAGTTTATGTATATTAAACTTTTTATACTGTTACTATAAAGGGGATATATTTTAGACCATTACCTGATGACTTCTCTCCTGACATGGTATCTGAATATGCGAAAGAAACTTGTTTGAATTGGTTTTATAAAATAGCTTCTATAAGAGAACTCGTACCAAGAATTTACGTGGAAATAGCTTTATTAAATTCTTATAAATTCATTTCCACAAAGTAATATAATTATTTAGTATTTAACTGGAAATTATAATGAAACAATTTTTAGTGAATGTTCAGAAAGTTTACAAAGGATGACAAGTATGATACATGGAATTGGTAATCCATTAGTAGCTGTATATGTACGATGTTATTTGTGTAAAGTAGGAATTACTATATTAAAAAAACGATCAGAGTTTGGATTTTTACTTGCTAATTTTACAGGATTTTTGGATTCGTACCACCATGTATGTTATTAATAACATACAAAATAATTTATAAACTGAAAAAAATTGATAATTTATTATATTTTGTAGTTATTTAGTCGAAAAGTTAAAGCAGATTTAGAAAGACAAAAGATGAAGTTATCAGCATATATTACTCTATATACACCTGCCTTGGATTTTATACTGGGTGCTGTGAACTGTGTGGTAAATGAATCATTTTTACCGAATCTTCTGGATATTTGCGAACAGAAGAAAAATAGGTTAGTGATTGTAAAATTCTACTAAACTCCTCTAAAAGGTATTAAGAATACTACTCTTTTTAGATCAAATCTTTTATCATTACGATTTTTGTGCTTATATACGATACATTATTCAAGTTTCAATTCTTAAATAAATTGATATCAAAAAAAATCCCCATACTTTAAAATTATACCAGGTGTTATCTATTTAATTAACATACGCACATGTTGAAGATGTTCAGCCTCATTTTGATTAAATACGTTCATTCGTTTTTCAACCGTTGTCTGTCTTTTTTTCCACTATGAATGTTCTATACTCTTTGTAGGCATTTGTATTGGTGATACTGTTTTTAATTTATATAATTTAATTTCAGATCTCTTATTTTAAATACGATAATGTCAGGATTCAAACCTGCTTACATAGCAGACAGAGCCATAGATTTTCTTCAGATGATATTAGAATGTTCAGATGATGGTGTGCCTTTATATCATTTACTACGAACATTAGGACTATGTGTATCAGTATCCCCGACAACTTCAAATCAACGAAAAGAAATTTTGGCTGCTATTTGGTATCATATAGGTTCACTAACTGATCCTGATGAATACATAATATGTGCGGAAGCTTGGGTACCTTTTGTAGTTGAAGGGTTTTCTGTAAGTTTACATAACATCATTGTATAATTCTGGACCTCAAAAGCATAAAATCTGACTTTATGCACAGTGTTATTAAAACTACATTCGACAGGGTAATAACTTCTCTCAGAAAAATATATTTAAATACAAGTTTACAGCATTATTCGCGAAATGTAATTTAACTGCATCACTAATATCACATTTTAATAATACATCAACCTACCAAATGAACAGAAAAATGAAATTAGGTAAATTTTGTTGCAGATTAATAAATAATGCAATTTGAACAAAATTTATTTAAGTAATACATAATTATCAACATTAATTTAGGTATTAATATACATTACATTTTTCTGAAAAAAAAATTTAAATAATAACTTTTCGAAACTTTCATCGTTCAATCTATTTCAATCATTAAATTTTGATTTGGCAATTCTAGATATTCTAAACACTCTATTAAATAAAATATTTTTATCGCCATCTTTTGGGGACATAAAATGAAACAATGCTATTAAATGAATTATTTTTATCGCAACCTTTTGGGGACATAAAATCAAAAAATGCTATTGGGAATTTGGGAACACCTTTTTCGTGAGTGGCAAATTGATTCTGAATTCGTTCAGAAACTATTAATTATAATTATGCTATCTCTTAAGATTTTAGATGTTTCAAGCGTATTTTCGGTCTGAATAATCTGCAAAATTGTTGGAAGAACATAACCTAAACCGCATTTTTCCTCTCACTGCAAAATATATATTGCTGAAGCCAATGATTTATATTACTTCGCTTCTCCACAAGTCTTAGACGAAGCATGGATTTGCAGAGTGGTGGACTGTCCTGAAGTTTCTGTGCTAGATACCTACAACGATTATTTTGTCGAGATATAGTTAGAGGGCGAAGTTTTCAAATTTCTTTTGAAGTTGTTAAAATCGAACACACAGGACAACAAATGCCGTATAAGGTTGGCAACAGCCGTTTAAACAAGAGAATTTCAAAAGCGCACTCGAACATCTTTGTACTGGTCCAGGCTCTAAAAGACAAATCAATCCATTCCACCAACTTGCAACTCAGATTAGATGTTCTTCAAACGCCCAAAAAACGGAAAACTAAATACGTCGAAATTGATAAGCAGATCCAACAAATTATCAGTCAACTTACTTCTGGACAAAAATTTGTGAAATATTGTTTGTAATCTTAGGACGTTGCGAAATTAAATTTAAAGAGAGTGGTCATTATTTGTATAATGTACGAGTTAAGAAGACACCAAAAAGATAGCAAGTACTTTAAGTTGGATCTCGAGAAATTCTAATTTTATCTACAAGGTATGAAGGGTTATTTGGTACTTCAGGTAATTAGTTGAACCATGTAGATAACGTATTTAGTTAACAACAATTATGCCATTAAAATTCTATATTCATGATACTGGGAATATTTCGACATATACACGTATGCTTTATAGAAGGTTTCAATGTATACCCAATTGTACTCATTCTGAACAATAAATTATTTAAGTCGCATTTTAATAACTGACTTCCAGAAATATATTTATTCTGGTTTTACAAACAAAAAATACAAGCAAAACGTCTAATGTTTTGTTTAGGAGTTAAAAAATGTGACTTTTATGTAAAAATGTTTTTATAAAAAATCTTAGCAGAAGGACAATTCTAAATATGAGGAATTGGAGTTACAATGTTTATTTACACAATCAGTAACGGTTCAATAAAATATAACACTATATGTTTCTCAATTTTTCTTTTCGCTCTCCTGAAAAAGTAGGTTTGACGGTCCATTCTTATGCCTCTGAAGTCCAGAATTCCTTTTGTGCTGTTCTGTTATGTATTTTTTTGTCAGTTTTTTAAACTTTGTATCGGTTCGTATTCAATTTAATGTTCCTAACATCTCTTTGCTGTTAAGTAAAGTGTTTTTATAATAGATATTGATTGTTTATATTTTTACAGAGTAGAGAAATAAATATAGTACTAGCCGATATTTTTAACCATATGACTATTAATAGAAGTTTTGAAAGACATTATACTGAATTAAAACATATTATATCAAAAGTTATTACTCAGTTTCAAGATTTTGAAATGTTATTAATAATGGTAAGTTAAAATTATATTAAGGAATCAATTGTGCGTTAAAAAATTAAAACTTATCTTTTTCAGGATAACTTTCTACCTCTTGTGGATCTTTTCCATGAAGAATCTTTAAAAGTTGAAATATGCAAAAAGATTCTAACCTCTTGTAACGGACAGTACAAAACTAATGATCCTGTAGTAACTAATGCCTTAATGTTCCTTTGTGGCATCCTTCACGATTCTGTGAATGCTTTAACTCCTGAAGATGAATATAAACAAATTGGAGAAATATTATGTAATGTTGTGAGAAAAGTTAATTACGGCCGAGATTTTGAGGAGCAGTTAAATTTTTTTGTGGAAGCCAGAGCTGCATTTTCTAACATTGATATTGTTTTGGCTGAATTAGTTCAGGTAAGCAAATATTTCATACTAAATACAGTAAAAATAAAAATACGTCGGTGAAAATATTATGGTACCTCTGGTGTCCCACAGGTATTTAATTTGGTTCTGTATTTTTGTATTATTTATTAATGATCTTCCTTCTTAAACTCAACATTCCGATTGCTTACTTTATGCTGACAGTAATAAAATCTCTTTTGGGGACTGTGTAACACTCCGGTTCGAAGTAAATCCTATAAATAAAATTTCAATGTTAAATAATGTTCCGTAGTGTCTTATTATACCCAAAAGGGAACATATTACTTGACTACGAAATAAAACAGTATCAAAGTTAAATAAAAGTGTAATATAATGTTGTACCATCTGCTTTACCAGAAATAAAAAATTGCAGGATAGGATTAGCTAACTCAAAGTTATCAAAAAAGTAGTAGGTCACAATTAACAACATTAACCATAAGAGAAAAATAGTGTCATATAAGAAAAAATAAACTAGGTGGATAATAATAAAAAAATAGTACTGTTCAATATCTTTATTGTTGCTTTTTAAGAAAAAACTGAAGTATAAACTCCCAGTCACAAGTATCATTTCATATAAAACTGGTAAGAGTTGGTTAATTGCTTTTATTGGAATCTACAAATCACTGGTGATACCTCAAGAAACTTTAGTAACCACGCTAAGTTTAACTGAAAGTAGCGCACTGGCCGCTGTAAATACCCAAGAAGTAGTGGATGTGTTTATCAAGCATCTTTTCCACGAGACCTCGATTCTATAAGAAACATGTTTAGATTAAACATCTATCGAACGAGGAATGCAGAATTTACAATGTTTTCCGATTTGTAACTAAGTGAAGCTAAACTGCTTAGAAACGTACTATTATGAATTAAAACTAAGGTTTCGGTGCGTGTGAGAGTAGGACAAAGGGAAATTAGTATAGATACAGAAAAATATTCTAAGCAGTTCGGAAAAATAAAATTACATTATAATATCTACAAGCTGAGACTTGCAAGCGATGAAATAAATATGAAATTATTTTAGGGGAAATTTTTCAAGATTTATTACTAGAATATGCAAGTTGAATTCGTACCACCCATGTAATTAATAGTATATTGTGTGGCAAGGGGTGAAACAAGACTAGGGCGAGAGTTGACTGCCCGAGCAAAGCGGGGGCTGTCATCGCCCGGTCAGAATTCGTCTTTGTTTCATCCCGTGCCACACACTATAATTTTCATATCACATGCATTGAAACAGCGAGTTTTGATCTGTGTAGCCAGTCGAACTAAGACTTTTTCAGAACAATGCAACTGTCAGTCAGAAACATTCTGACAGACTTGAAATAATGACATTTGTTTCTGCCCTATGGTAGAAACAACGTTGTTTCTCCTCTAGGGCAGAAAAAACTGTCAGTTTCTGACTGACAGTTGCATTGGTCTGAAATTGTCCTGTTTCGACTGGCAAAACAGATATCAAAACTAGCTGTTTCAATGCATGTGATATAAAAAATAAGTTTCCTGTTAGGTTTTTTACCTATGTAATTAGAGTAAGTATCCTCTTAGGTTTTTTAATTAAAAAGAATAACAATTGTGTGGATGCTGTTAAATCATGCTTGTTCTTAATTGGGTTTAGGGTAATTTATTAGGATTTTCTTGGATTGTTTACAATTTTCCAGAAAACATTGACATATTCAGAAACATTTTATTTCCTATATAAATAGCCTGTAGTTTCTGTTTACTAATTCTTTATAATGTAATCTGAGAATGTCTGACTCCTTTAAAGTTGCAGAAATTTAGGAATATAAAGGTATATCTAGTTTTTTTTTATTCTCTTTGTAAATCAAGTTTATTTAATTCTCAAAATTTTCAGTTACAAAAACCGATTCATTTTGGCTTTTACTAACTCGCGATACATCTGTCGAAGTTAAAATGGAAATTAATAGATGAATTTTTATTAATAACAATGTGAATGATATAATCATAGTTGGTCGTTGAGTTTCGTTGTTGTTGAAAGTGTTGAAATATGTCGATATATAAGGGGCATAATTGAGGATTTGATCAATTAGCATTTATTATTAAGTGATAAGTCAATAATAAGATAAGATAATGATATGGGATATAACATTTTTATTTTTCAAATAAATCAAAATACTGTTGTGGTAATCTTGGTCATTCTCAATTTTAAAGATATATGATTGATTTTTGGCTTAAAATTTTTGGTTTTACATCTACTTTTTAATGCTGCGTGCACATTTTCTAAAATTGTGTTGCAGTTGTTTCAGTCCATGCAGTATTTATTTCACATATGTAAAAATAAGTACAAATTCATTAACTAATACTTAAAAACAATGCATGTAATTGTTTATTAGTATAATAATGGTCTCTAGGTCGCTAATCATGAATTTAAAGTTAAAATAAACACCTAACCCGTAAAAATCAGCTTTACCAAACCAGAATCAGCAATTTTAACTGCTCATTCTCTTGAAACAAGCAAGCCAAACGCCACACCACCCAACCTCTTACGCATTAACCCCTAAAAACCATTTCTACCAGAAATAATGAAGGCTAACCCACTTATTCCTGAAAACAGCGCGTTTAGTAGTGTATTGTCTATATTTCCAACCACAACCGGGTTTCCTGATCTTACCTACACCTAAACCCAGCTTACCCCTGAAACCGCTCATGTCAAGCGGTAAATAGACCAACCTACCTAACCCTGTGAACTGCAACTTTAATTGCTCCTTTTCCTTAAAACAGTAAAACTTTACAACACTCAATTTCTTTCCCATCTGATCCTAGAAAACACCTATCTGTCTGATCGACTTATATTTACCACTAAAATGAGTAGATTTAATGAAATCAAAAAATATTTTAGTATAGATAAGAAATATTTGTTGTCTACATCTGTTGTACAAAACGTTCATTATACCTACAAGTGTTTTTTTAAGAATGATAGTACCTATTATTCACTGTATGACGTCACAGCAGAACGTATGTCTAAACTTGAAATGAGAATCTTAGATTTTGGCCCATGTTATTAAAAGGGCGCAGCTAAAAGCTGTTATCTAAAAGTTGAATTAAAATAAAATTAAACCTCAACTTTTGACCGTAACATACAAAAATGGATTCAGTCGTGGACAAAGTATAGTATTCTACTCCTGAATAATGGTGAGTATTCACTTAGCTGATTTACTACACTAGCCTACAGCTCGTGTTGTAAACTTCATCTTCGTGAATAGCAGCCCAAAAGGCATTATTGTACTAATACACAAATATATTCAATTGTTTAAGTGTTAGTGCGAAATCAATTTTTTTATAATTGAGTTTGGACTGGACGCTGGGTGGCCGAGTTGATAGAGAATGCCCCATATGTATGTCGAATTCTATAGCAAAATTTTATTTAATCTATTTTAATTACAGTGAAAAAAAATATCAAAAACAAAACCATGTTCTTTTTTAAATAATGATTTTTACCTATTTTTAAAAATTTTTAGTGGTTGTTAAAAATATTCGCTAAATAAAAACTCAAAAAAAAAACAAGATGATTTCATATTACTAACGATTTAATATTACATATGTCGTGTAAAAATTATAAATAAATAATTATTCAGTTATGCCGCATTACAACCATTAATGCTTGTATGTAGAAAGCACATTATCTAGAAACTCCTCCCAAAGTTCTTCCCATTTTCGCATCCCTTCAGTTTTCTCAACCTCAGTCATAGAACTATAATTAATCGAATTTATAGCAAACTGTTTCAAAACTTCCAGCCCTGCATCTTGTGGTGTCATAGCTATAAAAGTAATGTACCAATCATAACTTAATCCTGTGGATCCCCAAAGAGCAGGATCATCATTACATATAACCACTGGGAATCCCATAGACATCAATCCAATCATTGGGTGATTTCTGATATCATCAATTAATTTTAAAACTTGATTGGATATAGGACATAATTCAACACATATATTTTTATCTTTAGCCATTTCTGTGATTACTGGGTGTTTATTTAAACCAAATCCATGCCCAATACGACTGCTGTTTAATAATACTGCGTCTATTAAATTTCTATCAGTATGTCCAAACCAGTTAGTTTCTCCGGCATGGAAGAAAAATTGTAAATGTGGTTGAAACTCTAAAAGCACTTCATGATAATTGTATAGCGAATTACCTTCTTCTTCATATCCAACAAAATCAAATCCACTTATGAAATCTGGGAATTTATTTTTTAATAATAATAGGTCGTTTAAACTTTGACGAAGGTCATCTTGAGATACTCCTCGATACACAGAGTGGATATACTTCACTCCCAAGAAATTTGGATAATCTTTTTTAAACTTATTTACAGTTTCTATAAATATATTAAAGAAATCTTCATTATTGTATACAGTCCCATTTAATTCATATAAAGGCATAGAAGTTCCTCTTAATTCAGTATACATAACGTTATCTAAATACAATTCTTTTAATAATTGATAAATATATATTTCAAAAACTGGTCGATAACATACCATATCATATTGTGTGGTAAAAGTTTTTTTAAATTTAGTCCAGACTGCGTTAGGTGTTGGATATGCGTCGCCAGGGTTATCGACTTCTATAGATAATTGTTCTTTTAACCACATATCAAAGTTTGAATCATTTTTACGAAATTCTTTTAAACTCTTCCACGTTGAGTTGATATTACTGTCACTACTATCAAAGAATTTTAGTTTAAATACACCATTTATGTAACCGCCATAAATATTTTCTTTATCTGTTATATTATCAATTATATAATCAATAGAAACACCCGCTAAATAATGTGTATGTAAACTACCACCTTTAGGTATTTTTTTTATTATTTCAAACACTTTGGACTGTGCTATTCTTTTTTTAGTATTAAAAAAGTGATGTGCTGGTAAATAATTGGAATTATTCATATATCCATCCATTAACTCGGCTATTTTTAAATTCAAGATCACTTTATTCACTTCAATTTCTTTATCTGTTAGATTTAATTTTCCTCCCACAAAATATGTTTGTTCTTGTTTTATTATTTGATCACGATTGCGAATGTAATCACTATTTTCACTAATATTCAACATTACGAGAGGTTCTATTAGAGGCATTAGTAACAGTAAAAGGTTGAAGAGTAACTGCATTTTGTTACACGTGTACTTTGTTTTAATGACGACGTTTACCCTCGGCGGGGAATCCCTTGCAACTAAATTTGCGTTTAATTCATAAAAAAATGGAGAAAATACCCAATAGATTTGCGACGTTGCCAATGTGTGATATTTGTTATTTGTAGTAATAACAATTTGAAATAAATTTTAATTGAGTATAGAAATTACTTCTATTATAAAAATACCTACATAGGTTGTAGTAATTCTTTGATCTACTTTTTGGTCGATATTTTTTGTGTTTTCCAACTAATGATTTTATACTAAATATTAGAGAACTAAAACTTAAAGTTATTTAGAATACATCATATTACTTCCTATCAGTAAATAAAGAGCATTTTTTGTACTTTCAAGCAAAGAAAATGAAGTAGGTGAAAATGCATTTTTTTGCTGTAAAATACCAGAAAAAGAGATAAGAATACATTCATCTATTTTGTCTGTATATTTAGATTAAAATTTTTTTATGACCCAGTTGGCGGCAATATTAGATTTATTTTACTCATATCTACGAGTTATAATGCTATAGTAATTTGTGTGATTTTTAAAATGAATTTAGAGTCACAGTTACTATATTGTTCATTCCATCTTTAAAACATAAAGTTTCACCATCATCGCTAGCAGACAATAAGATAATATCTAAGTATGCGACCTCTCACAACCACTTTATACAAGTATATAATGTACAACAATTATAAATACCAAGCTCGAATTATCGAGAGGTCATTTGACCCACCTGAAGATCTAGCATCAAAGAAACAATTTAGGCGCTATTCCGTCACTATTAGGTGGAACAAATGACCACACTGGAATTTTTTTTTGTGGTAAAATAGTTTTGTACTCCATGTTGTTAACATAAAGTTGACGAATAAAAAGTTACCTTAAACACATTGCTATACAAAAAGGGACCTGGAAAGCTACAGAATTTTCTGTTTTAAGAACCGTTGGCGGTGTTAGTTCTCCAACTACTACTTTTCAGATTTTTTCTTTCTATAAAAATTATCGCAACTCTTTGTTAAATTTTTCCTATTACTTTTCTTACATTTTTTACAGTGGCATCGCAGCATATATTTTAACTAATTATATACATACGTTAATGTCAGTAGATAAACTTTTTGATGAAAATAATAATCACACATTGATTTATTCCAAAAACTATTGACACACAGGTATTGATCGAAGCCAAATTAATTAACATTTTGATTATTTAGAAATTGATAACACAGATAAAAATATGTATATGTTGAATATTTAATAAGGGGCCATCCATAAATTACGTCACACAAATTTCATTATTTTTAACCCCCCGTCTTGTCACAGCTGGTCACATTTGTGAGACCCCTCCCTCCCTAGTGTGACGTCACATATTTTACATTTTTACACCTAGAAATAATTATTTAATTAAAACAGCAGTTTTGTATTTTTTTTTATTTCAATTTAAATTATTTTTTATAAGATTAACATCAAATCAAACATTTAAACGAATTAACAAAATAAAAACGATTAATTATATTAATTAAAGAACAAACTTAATCATCTTGAGTCCATGGATTTTGAACGCAATCCATTAAATTATTTATAACTGGCATAGCAGCCACTTCATTCTCGTTGGGGTTGTTAATGTCAGGAAGATTCGATGTGTCAACATCTTTTTCATCAAACCATACCGCATTATCGTCATTATCCAAACAAAGAATTTCTCTGGCACGTCTAGCAGCAATTCGTTTAGGACGAATCTTTGCTATGGGAAACATTTCTTGTTGTTTCTTATGTAATTGCTTGTATTGATTAGTGGCCTTGTATGATGCAAAATATAGACCACAGGTGCCACATGATCGCTTAAATAAGTATGCCTCGACACTGGGGCAATAGCTATCATACGGAACTTGCTTCAAATGTGATGATGCTCGAAGATCCAAAGCTAGCTGAAGTAACAGTGGAGCGAATTTACCTTCGGAGTCATCTTTTTCTATGGTTACATAACCGCTTGACGTCTGATTAATTAAAACAGGTGGTGGTAAAAACCCCTCTTGTAACAGTCGCCAAAGGCTAGATCGTCGTACACCACAACATGAGACAACCTCGCATTTTACTATTTGTAATAAATATTGTGATTCAAGCACATGATTTGCGTACCAAGTCGCATCATTTTTCAATTACTTAGCCTGTTTATTATTCAGTCCAAAAATACAACAATAACAAAATGGTACTGTACAAAGGGGGACTTATCTCTAAAGCCAACCCTAAAAGTTAAAATATAGAAACATTGATAATCGGGAAGTTAACAAAAGTGCACAAAACTCATTCTGTGATTATAATGAGTTTTGAAATGTGACGTCACGAAATTAAGGACCCCTCCCACCCCCTTGTCACACAATGTCACACTACGTCGACCCCCTCCCTCCCCCTTAACGTATAACGTAATTTATGGATGGCCCCTAAAATGAAATTCCAAAAAGTAAAAAGGAAACTACTTTATTCTTTTCCACTTGCGTATCACAGAATCAACTCGATGGTTTTTTCGGTTTCCTTGTTGAGCTTTTTGGTCAACTGATTCGTAATTAACGATAAAAAACATCCTAGTAACATTTTTTAGCCAAGCTGGCCAAATTGTTCTTCTCTTTTTTATGTGCCGAGTCCTTTAAGAAGGTTGGCTATCATTACGGCTATCTTTACTTTTGATACTGCTGCTCTAAACAGCTCAACCGATTTACAGTTATACCATTGTCTGAGGTTATTCAACCAGGATATACGCCGTCTTCCTACGCTTCTTCTGCCCAGTATCTTTCCCTGTATAATAATCTGCAGCAACACGTACCTCTCTCCTCTCATGATATGGTCCAGGTACTGCAATTTCCTTTTCTTAATTGTATTCAAAACCTCCTTCTCCTTTTTTTTTCTTTTCAACACGTCGTTGTTCATAACCCTATGCATTCAGCTTATTCTCAGGATTCTCCTGTAGGTCCACATTTCAAACGCGTCTATTCTATTGCTGATATCGTTTTTTAGCGTCCATGACTCCATTTCATATAACAACACGCAAGCCCAGAGTTCTGTCCCATAAGTCCTTAAAGGTTTTAATATGGTTTTGTATACTGTTAATTTATTTTCCAGTGATAGCTGAGATCTTCCACGAATGAGCCAGTTCATTTGTATTGTTTTAATATTTAGTTGCTGCTTTTTAACTCTAATGTGAGTTTTTCAAGTTAGTCTTTGATTAAGATGAAGACTGTGTATTTTACATTTTTTATTGGAATAGGGTCATTGTCATTATGTAGTGTAACTTGAGGGCATACGACTGGTCTAGTTGTGAATGTGGTTTGTACTGATTTTCCATTATTGACTTTAATTTTCCACTTTTGGAGCCATTTTTGGAGCAGATCCAGTTTTTCAGCAGCTACGACGGGATTTCAATCCAGTTCAAAGAATGCTGTGTTGTTGTTGGGATGTCAGCAGTGTAAACAAGTTAAAGATATGAGATTGAGGTAATGAGATTCTTGGGAGTAGTCTTGCCTTCAAAACTCACGTGGAAACCACGTCTGAACAATGTGTTATATCATGAGAAACCTAAGAGAAACTATAACAATTGATGTTCTGGAACTATTATAATATGGTTTAGTGCAATCAACCCTTCAATATGGGTTAATTTTTTGTGGTGTTTCTGCATAGAGCATTCCGAGATCAAAAGAAGGTATTACGAGCCATGTATGTGCCACCAGCAGAATCCTGTAGACCGCTTTTTATGAAAGCTAACATTTTTATTTTACATTGTCCAAACATACTTCAACTCATAATTTACGTTACAGAAAATGAGTATACACTACATAAAAATAATTATGTACATTCATATAATACGAGACAAAAAGATTCTCACATTTAGGGTGGCTCAGCAGTCTCAGCACCCTTCCAGCTATATTGCCCTGAAATGTTTTAACAAATAATAGATAGAGAGATATTTTTTTGGGTGCTCATATAAATTTGAGACTGAAAAGCGCCCCTCTTTTTAAAATTAAGAATAAAACAATATCTGCTATGTCATAATGTCAGCATAAATGAATTCCTAGAATTTTAAATACTTATATTTATGTAGTGTTTTTCTTTTTTTAGAGAATAATTTTTATATATTTTAACATGAAATGTAATTTTGTTTTTGACTAGTCAGCTAAACGTGTATAAAGCTTTCAGTTTGTTGAGGTTTCATGGATGAATAAATAAATTGTAACTTGTATTTATTTAATTACACAAAAAACGAATTATTTATGTATATAATAAAGAAATTAGAAACAATAGTGTTCCTCAGATAAATTAAAAATACTGTTATCTAAAAGACAATAATTGGTGTTCTATTTCTTTTTTTTTAGCAAGTCAACACCTTGTCTGTTTCTACCAGACAAATAATGAAAGGAATGCATAATAGGAAAACTGCAGATTTTGTAAGAGCTTGTGCTGCGTATTGTTTCATAACAATTCCATCTATTTTATCTGAGAAAACGCGACTTGAATTATATTTATTATCTGGACAAGTTGCTTTATTTAACAATTGTCTAGGACAAGGTACTATATCAATTAATTAAAATTTTATTAAATCATTAATTTTATATTTATTTTAGCTGATGGTTGTTTGAAAGCAGCATTAACAATTCTACCAAATTTAGAAGAACCTTCAGCAAAATCAGAACCGTTCATTGTGTCTTATATAAGAAAATTTTTATCTGTTCTTCTTGTGGTTCCTGATAATCCTGATAGAGGCGTTTTAGGTGTATTAAGATCGCTATTAAATATTATCAGACAGTTAGACTGGAATAAGCAGAACTGTAATTTGGGGATTATTTACGTTAATGTTCTTGATGTTTTATCGGTTCTAGCACAAGAGGAATATCCATATCATGTTGATAGAGGTGTTGTATTACATTGTTTTTTATGTATCTGTTAAAATTTTTGTCATTGTCGGATGTGATTTGTTTACTGGTTTTTACTAGGTTTTTTAGACTTTATTCCCATTTTTTCCAAATGTTTTCATGATATCCTCAATACATTACATTATGTGACGGGTTTCGTTATGATTTAACTTTCTCAAACACTGAGACACATAATGTAATGTATTGTAGATATCGTGATAACATTTGTGTTTTTTACTTAACATTTATTTTCTTATAACATTTATAACGTGAGTTTTTAAAAAAGACGATGATTTGATATTTTTAATAACTCAAAATATTCCTGAATCGGTTTAAAATGCACACTCAAAATATCGAAATTAAAAAACCACAAAGTTGTAAAGAGTTGTAAAAATTAGTCGAACAGTTTTTATCGGAAATCTGCGATCGATGCCCCCAGATTTCCGATTTTACTCTACCCGTATTAGATCTAATGCATATGCAGACTTGCCATCAAAGAGTATAAATAATATGATTAAAGAAGCAGAGAAAATAGATCTAAAAATTAATACAAAGAAAACAAAAGAAATTAGAATTGGTATAAATAAGCAAGAAAACCTTTATATAGAAAGACATTTTAGCAAGTAGAAGAGTTCCGCTATTTAGGGTGCAAAAATGAAAGATAACAAAGGATAATGTACAATACAAAGTTAAAGAACAGAAATATGCTATCTTAAAGATTATTTGGCGGTCAACACAACCAAGCCAAAGAACAAAATCTAATGTTAAAAGCGTATTACTTGATGGATGTGATACTTAACTAATAAGGTCCTTACTAATAATAATTCCAAGAAAATACAAACATTTATAAACAAAAGAAGAAACTCTTTCATGGACCAACATTGGACTAGAAAACAGGGTAAAACCTGCTGTCATCTGGAAAAAACTAATAGAAGAAGAAATTCGGAAAAAGGGATGACATGGAATAAGATAGACAAAAAGAAATATCGAAATGCTTTTTGAATGCCCTATGCTACAAAACAATCGGAAGTAAAGGAAACTATATATAACATATTACCTACAGATCGTACAATCTGCCCAATTTTACTTTAGCTGTGATATGCGCAACTGAAGAAGAGAGAGCATCGCAACAAAGCCAGAAGACATTGTCTCGAGACCGACGAATTTAAGCGTCCCCCCACCTTGGTTCATCATAAACCAGTGCGCATCTCAACGTCAGAGTTAAAGTGAAATTGGGCAGATTGTATATAGTATGCAAGACGCGAAAGTCAATAATTACATTATTTTAAGAACCAGTTTAATCGTTGATTTTCTTATTAAAACACATTTTTTAATGATTTTTTATGAATCAATGTTTTTATAATTTTCAATGTATTTTTTTGTTTTCACTTTTCTAATTGTTTAATGTATGTTAAATTTATTTATTTCTTTTAATTTTTAGTTGAATCAAATGATACCCTCTATGGTTCAGATCCAAAATTTATTCATGAGATTAATACCATGTGTTCAATTATTATTAGAGAGATGTTAACTTTGCTCCAGGAACTTGGTAATTGTAGGAGACAATCCCAAATAGCAATAGAATTGTTTATTAGAATAGTTACGAGAAGTGACTTAAGTTTTAAACATATTTACATGTTAGCACTGAATTTGTGGCAACTGAGTATAAAGAATGGATACGCAGATAAAGATTACATGGTATGGCCGGTTTTTCTTTGAAGTTGTATTATTAGATCTTCATTAAGATTTTTCCAATAAATAAAATAGTCTAATCGAGATTCTAATAAATTAAGATTAAAAAATACATACACAGAGTCATAGGGATTAAATTGTTTAAAGTGTTTTACTGCCTGCATTTTTTAACTGTAAATTACTTTCTGTACTTATTGTATCATATTTATAAAGATCAGTTGTTATGCAATTTCGTGTTGATCTTTTACGTTTTTACACTCTCACGAACTTTATTTAAACTACTCAATATGAATACATGCAGAGATATATCCTTAAAATCCAATAAGTAAAAAAATATTTATTATTTTGTCAAACATTTATATTTTTAAAATAGTTTATAGATGCCTTTCTTGCACTGGCTGTAAGGTAATACAGGCTTTATGTAACGGACAGCCGTTAAAGTCCCTTCCCGAAATACCTCAAGATCCATGTGTCCTGTCAAAATTATACTAGCCCATACCATTATCCAAATGGAACAATTTCTTGCACACAGTCATCCAAATATCGTTCACCGAAACGTATACTTACTCGATCACGCCCGTCGTATATTGAATAACATGATTTTTTCACCTGTAAACGTAATATTTACTCACTGCGCTAAATTCCAAGATGCTCTTTGTAAAAGTTTCTACGATTTCGTTAAAGAGCTGGAGTTAATCTAGTGGGTCTAGCAGGTCGTCTTGCACGGAGCAGTCGTTCGTGAAGTCGGTTTCAAGATATTGCAGTGATCTAGCAGTAGCTGCGACTTCTAATTGTCCAAAGTCGTAAAATACGATCTTTTCTCTTGAGGTGTTGCCCTTTGTGGATTGAGATAAAAAGCTGTTTTTTCTATACTGACAATTTGGTAGCGATTCCAAGCTCTGGAAACCACAGAATGACTCACATTAAACATTTGGGCTACACGACGCCTTGAATACCCTATTTCGATTAATGCCACTGCTGTAGCAACTTAAAATTTGTTAAGGTATCCTCCTACGCAATCCATCAGCATTCATTGTTTTAATTTTAAAATTTAATACCCATCACGAATTAAAGCAAAGTGAAACTATATAATGAATTAATTATATCAACGATTTTTGTTTTTTATGTAGCTAGAAGTAAAAAAGAGAAAAACTAAAAGGAACATGAGATAGGATTCTTGAAGAGTACACACCAAAAGTTTCTACTGTGATATATTTCTCGTAATATCATTTAAAATAGTGTCTTCTTTTTTATTTTGAGTAATTTATATTTAAAATAAGACTATTGGTTTTTAAACCAAGATTGCTTATTCTAAAAATACCCAACAAACTCCTTAGCTTATAATTAAGTGCTGGCAGTATAAATATGTTACATATCATGTTAGCTTTTAAAATTCCCAATATTTTTTTATGTATTGCATAGTAATATTAATTTTTTTAATTTAAAAATTGGACAAACAATAACGACATTAAGGAGAAATCCAGAAAAATGGTACATCGGGTAGGACTCGAACTTATAATCTTTACCTATAGCCAGTAGCCTTTTGATTATATCTTGCACGAAGTAATATCTTGGTTCAACTCATGTCACATATGACACTTACTTAATTCCTCCTTTATGACATGAGTTGAAATATCATTACGATCTTAAACGCGGACTAACCACTAATGCACCTGTGGTTAAAGGTGCCACCAGTTATAGGTAGAGATCGCACGTTGGAGTAAGTTGTTTCAGCTTATTTAATTTTAGCTTAAAATACAGTAATCATCTTGAGTAAATTGTTAATTCTAACACATTCAAACAAGTTTTTTTTTTAGATAAAAACTAAAAATTATCTGGAACTCAGAACGAAAACATCAAGCAGTAGTCATCTTCAACATCTAGTGGATAAACTGATAATATGAAGTAGTTTACTTTTTTTATTATTCTGTATATAACTACTATTGTGATATTTACATAAGTATAAACATTTTTATATTTTGTAATCATAATAAAATCCATCAAATCTAGAGAACAATTTATTTCATTAAAAGTAAAGAAAAATCAATGGTTATAAAAACTGATGTAGACAAATATAATTCAAAATGAGATTGATATCCTAACTAAACTAATAGTTCTATTTTGGCCTTCCACGTCCTTTTCCTGTAGAAGTTTTTCCTTTTTTGTTTGGAGTATTCTTTTTATCATCTAACTTTCTTTTGGCTGGTGTAGTTGAAAGAACTTTAAAAAATCCATCCAGTCTACCTTGAGTAGAACCCCCTTTAGCTTTCATTAACTTTTTACAACCATTCCTAACTCTATCCTCACTAAAATTCTTTTCACCACATAAAAACTTTACCATAGCTTCCTCGTCTGGTTCACCCCATTTAAACTGTAATTTCAAATTTTAATAATAGATCTGTACTTTTGATAATTTAATTACCTCAAATTTATCAGCTTCAGCTACGTCTGGGTTTTTGAAAAGATCCCTGGCTCCTTCATAATTCCAATTCTCAGGTACGGGGTATTTTGAAGTATCAATATTTTTCAGGATATTTTCAATACTTCGGTGTTTTTGTAGAAGTTCTATAGCTCTTTTTGGTCCAATACCTCTAATACTGTCAGTGTAATCACATCCCAGGAGAATGCAAAGATCAATAAACTAAAAAAATATAATAGAATAAATAAATTGAAATTTGAATATCTAAAAAATCACTTGCCTCATCCTGATTAAGTTCTAAACCTTCCAGAACTTTATCCAAATGTATTTCTTGAATAGGCATTTTTCTTGCTTCACTAAAAGTTAAATGCCTTAACAATATGTTAGAACCAAAAGTTAAACAATCCATGTCTTCAGTTGCAGCTGCAAAAACTTTACCAGCTTTAACTAACGCAGCGCATTGTGCTTCAGCTTCACAAGGAGCGTCGACATAAGGTACCCCCATCATTTTTAATAACTGTTTAACTTCTTCGGCATGTTGTTTGGTAACTTTGACCAGTCTTCTATTAAATTTTTCAACTTCTGCAGCATCCCCAGCTTCCTGCGCCTTTTCTAAAGCTTTCTGAGCTTCGTTTCGTTTTTCCTGCCTTTTGCTGAGTTCTCCAGCTTTCATTTCTGGTGGCTTTCCATCGAAAACGTATAATGGTTTTAGACCATTTTCGATTAAACGAATTGTTCTATAGAAAGTACCTAAAAGATGGGATGTAGTTTCTCCATCTACTGAAGTCAGTTGAGCTCCTTCAGTTCGTACTGCAATTAGAAATTGATAAAGACACATAGAAGCATCAATAGCAACTTTACGACCTACAAGTAAAATAAATATAAGATTATAATAGAGGAATATTAGCTTTTAACTTACCGAAATATGTTTTAAGTTCATTTTCTTTAAGAGCTTGAGGAGCTAAATCTGCTAAAAGTTTTGTTAAGTTTAAAATACCCATGTTGTAGAGCTAGTATTCAGTCTTTGGTAATATCAGTAAACGCAAACTATAAATGGGATAATCTTTCGTAGTGGATAGATGATAGATGTATGGTATTTACGTAAAACATTAAAAGAATCCTTTAATATCAAACAAAAACCATTCCCGCGCTTTAAGTGTCAAAATTATTGAACACATAACCTAGTCCGTAGTCCGCTGGTTCTCTTCTATGTTCTGTTACTGTTTTTCGTTTTGTGTTGAAAAAGGATAGATACAACGAAAATGTTAGTATGTATTTGCAAAAATTTCTTTTCAAAATTCAGAAGACACAATCACTTTGTATCAATGATGAGCTGATTTCTTATTGTGTTTCTTTTTATCCTAAAAGGATGATAAGGATAGATAACAACCAATTCGAATTAAAAAAATAGGTTTACTAAAAGAACTCAAGAAATTGTGTGCTGTCAGTTATGTGTCATTTTTGGTGATTCTGAAATTCAAGAACTGAAGAAAAAATTGATAAAACTCGTATATTTTTTGTAAATTTATAGTTTTTCGTTGTAATCAATAGTTGTATATATTGTATAAATTTTTGTTATGTTATAATTGGATGGTAAGTTTAAAAAAAGTGAAGTAATGATTATGATCACTACAAACAAAAGGTGAAAGACATTTGAAAATAAATCATTTTCACTGTCTGTAGCAAAGGATTTAATTTCTATTTTTTAGATATACCCAAGCCTGTAAGAAGAGTAATGTGTGTATTGAACTTATTATTTTAGTGATGAGCATCTGTACTACGCTTTGAACCTGTTTTGTTTTGTCCACAGTGTGAAGATATATCCTGCAGTACACTAAGGAAATGTCTAGCAAGAGCTCCCTGGTTATAGGAAATAACACATCTGGTTTAAGACAGTTCGACCTGGATCAGATATGGGGAGATTTACATGCTGGAATCCAGCAAGTTTATAACAGAGAGACAATGCATAAGTCACGTTATATACAGTTGTATACACATGTTTATAATTATTGCACATCAGTTCACCAGCAAAATAATGGCCGTGCCTCAAGTAATACTACTTCGAAAAGCAAAAAGAATCAAGTTGGAGGTGGAGCTCAGTTAGTTGGATTGGAACTATATAAGAGACTGCGAGAGTTTCTCAGAAACTACCTAGTTTCTTTACTTAGCGTAAGTATTTCGCTCATTTCGGATATATTATTTTTTTAGTTAATTTAACCTAAA
This sequence comes from Altica lythri, assembly GCA_964028335.1. NCBI lineage: Eukaryota > Metazoa > Arthropoda > Insecta > Coleoptera > Chrysomelidae > Altica > Altica lythri. The sequence continues at coordinate 44,981,627 of OZ034807.1, forward strand.
GCAATAGGCTGTATTAGTTAAAAAGTTGTCAAAATTTAAAAGTGGTATAATTTAATCCCATACATGTGATATAATGCTATTAATTGAATACACTACGATTTAATTTACATAACTACTTGTACGTTCATCATATAACCCGTTAAGTTGGGTATGATTACAACTAAAGGCCGATGTTTTTCCACTTACATTATACTAGTCCTTAATTCAATGCTATATGTTAACTTAAGAAATTCGTTTTAACTCTCTGATTAAATTTTATCCCCTCGTAAATGATTTAGTCATAGTACTTTGCATTTGGTCAAATATTTGATTAACTAACCACTTTCTTGAATCTATCATTAAGCGTATGTTGGAATTTTTAATCGATAACTATCGTGGATCTGAATTTTTTCCTTTATAAATTTCCCTAAAATCTACTTTAAACTAGAAGTTCCCTGCATACAGATAGCTGTCATATATTTAAACATACATGAGTATTATTAACCTATCTCTGTGTGTGTGTGTTAGATTTGTAAAAATAACGTATTGGTAGTGGTTGCCTGAAAATTTCGATTCTATAACATTCTAACGTTTCTTATACAAAACTGTTTTTTAATTCGTTTGTCTCCTTTTTTACTAATGTTTAATTTTCAAGAACTCTTGAAATAGTTATAATCTCACGGTTAAAACAAAATTCTGCATTCGGAATCAATTTCTTTAAAAAATACTTCCAGATGCATGCATGCTTAGTTCTGTTGATGGATTAATTGTGTATAGTGTTTACAAACTTTCCGGCGTTGTTATATTTAATACGATGACCACCCACTTTTGATGGTCCTTAGTGTTATTCAGTGTACAAAGTACGTTTTTTTACCTGTTACTAAAATATAATCATAAATACTTTCAATCGAGACGCTGTAGTAAATGACTATTGTGATCTTTAAAAGCTAGACTCCCTGTCAATTTCTGGATTCTATTTTAATTTTGCTCTTTTTCTACCCTCCATATTAAAATGAATATTCGATGAAGAACTTGAAACTGTCTAATAAATTTATACAATATTGTAACGAGCGAGACTCCCTGAGTACGCCTCTGTCGCCCTGATAGCGCTAGGTAAACAACTGATTCCCGGAAGTCTAGTGACGGCGAGTACAATCGAGAAAATTCCTTCCTTTCTACGCGCGTCGAGAAAGTGTTATCGAAAGACGTTCTGGAAGCAGTGAACTGGTATATAAGCTGAGATGCCGCGGACCACAAGGAAGTTTAAAGTTTATAGCGACAGGCTAAATATTTGAGCGATCTACGAGCTGCGAAGTGCAAATAAATAGTGAATATAAATCGAAGTTAATTGCTGTACATAAATTAGTGTGTTAGTTTAGTTATTTAGTTATAATTCGTTTAGTTTGTAGTGTGTAAATAAATTAGACATTTTCGTTCAGCAGTGATTTTATTTTGAACCCCTAGAACGTAACAATATTATTAATAGGAAACATCATACAAATGTAGACAGTCGTATATTGGTATATGAATAAATTAAAGAGAAATTGTTTGGTAATTTGGAATATTCAAAGAATCAATAAAGCTATTCAATAGTTTTCTCTTATTTGGGGTTTTGTTAAAAGTTTTCTATGGATATTTAATATGTTATCAAAGAATTTTCAACTAACAACGTGTACCTTTTAAATCGTTTCTGCCATCGCCGAATAAATTTAAAATGAAATATTATAAAATAATGTAAATTTGAAAGTTGAGGACTGGCATTTTATCTCATTTCAGCATGGATATTCACTATACCTTCCTTTGTTTAGTAACCTTATATTATTAAGTTAATCTTCATTTATAACGTACACTTAAAAATAGTTAATAAGATATAGTACTGCGATGTTAGGACTGAATGAAAGCTCTTATTAGTTATAATTCATTCAATTACAAATATGATTTTTGAAAACATTTTTCTGCAAAGATTAGGATTTCTTTTCAAGTCCGTCACTTCTTTAAAATAAATTTCAAGTTCATCCACATTGTGGTTCTGCTTTGCTCCTACTATGTACTGTGTTCCATTTAAATTTGTGTGATTATATACTGTGGTATGGTCTACAATCTCTCTTCAATCAATATTTCGTGTTTTATCTCTACCTTTTCTATAGATGGTTTCATCACTTGTTTGGCTTTGATAGTTTCACATTCTCTAGGTTCTAAACCGTACTAGAGGCACCATGTGCGTATATTCTTTCATGTTACATCTCGTTACATTACGAATGATTCACTTTTCTTGCTCTTTGATTCTTCTTCTTGTCGAATTCTGAAACTTTCTGACGAAAATGCTGTTTCTTTTCTTTTTTTTTCTATTCTTCAAATCTTTTAAGTGTCGAATAAATTAACTTTTTACTTTCGCCACGTAGTGTTTAGTGATGCACTGAAACATACTTTTTATATCTAAATTAGTGGACATTGATAAATAAAATAAAATGTCTGTAAATGTTTTATCTGTAACGATACAAAAAAATATTTTAGGATGGATTACATCGCATGGATGAAGATGTCCTTAAATTCTATACGAATCAATGGGAAGATTATCAGTTTTGCAGCAAAGTTTTAGATGGCGTTTGTGCATATTTAAATCGACATTGGGTAAAAAGGGAATGCGAAGAAGGCCGAAAGGGTATTTATGAAATCTACCAGTTGGCTTTAGTGACTTGGAGGGATCATTTATTCAAGCAGTTAAATAAAGCGGTAAAAATTTGTACTCTAAGTGATGATTCTAAATTATTAAATTTAAATTTTAAGGTTACCAATGCAGTCCTTAAATTAATCGAAAAAGAACGTAATGGTGAGACAATAAATACTCGTCTAGTATCAGGAGTTATAAATTGTTATGTAGAATTGGGTTTGAATGAAGAAGAACCAGGAGCAAAAGGACCTAATTTGAGTGTCTATAAAGATAGTTTTGAAAACGTATTTCTTGAAGATACAGAACGGTTTTATAATAGAGAGAGCACTAGCTTCCTGGCAGAAAATCCTGTCACCGAATATATGAAAAGGGTAAGAATAAGCTGAAGTAAATCGATTTTTTAACACAGTAAATGTTTAAATCAATCCTGTTTTATCTTCGTGATGACTTTCATTTTCAATACTGATTTGTATTCAAATGTTCTCTTAATATATTTTGATTTGTATTTCAGGAAACACTATTTCATTTTTAAATTTAACAATCGTACTGTAGCTGGTTGTAGTCTCTTATTCTGGGTTGGCCGTATTTAGACGCGCGGTAGTGACTCAAGCAAAGTTCATCAAAACAGAACTAGCTGGCACCACCGTGTTTAATATTATACGAACCATTTAGAGTCACTTTTAATCCTCTCCGTAACTTAAAAACTAGTTCACATAAACCTGTTAAATTTAACGACATATTAAGTGAGATCTAAATGGGTGCTAAGTTCAGTGGTCATTTTTACTAAACTCTTATTTTCGAGATATCTCTCATGGGATACTTGGAAAGTATACAAACAACAATATATTAAATGACATTTTTTTAGTTTCTCCTTAAGGTTATTTAATATGTTCTTGTTTGTATACTTTCTAAATTTCAATGGTTAGTTCTGAAATTTATTTCTAACATAAAATATTTTATTACAACTTAGTTAGTTTTCATATGAATTTACGATGCCTACCGAGAATGAATATAAAATTAACATTATTCGTAGGCGCTCTAAGAATGCAATCATCTCTATCGATGCCTTCGTAAATTCATTTGAAAACTAGCCAAGTCAGATCTTAGACTTTAATTCTTGTCCTAAATTTTTATAAAATATTTTATGTTGTAAGAAATAAATTTCAGGACTGACCATTGAACTTGGCACCCACTTACTTTGTCGTTGAAGTCAACAACCAGGGCATATAACATAATATTGAACTTGGCTCTCATTTTACATTTATGTTTTTTGAGGAGAATCTTTATTACTTTCGTTGTCTTTATATTTTATTTTATATTGTTTATTTTTTTTTATTTTTTTTTGATTAATGTACTTTCTTCTATTGATCTCTACTTTAACTACCCGTGTCCTGAAATTTATATAATTTAATAATACCTTCTTCATTTATCTTTGATTGCTATTTGTTCTTCATTTTTCTCATTTTATAGAAACCATTTCTGATGGTATGTTATTTATTTCATTATTGTGAATATTTAGGCAGAACAAAGACTCTTAGAAGAACAAAAGAGAGTTCAAGTTTATCTTCATGAAACTACCAGTGAACGTTTAGCAAAAACTTGTGAACGAGTTTTAATTCAAAAACATCTCGAACTGTTCCATTCAGAATTCCAACAGCTATTGGATGACGATAAGGATGCTGATTTGGGAAGAATGTATAGCTTAGTCGCTAGAATTCCTGATGGTTTGGGTGAATTAAGGACTCTACTCGAACAACATATTGCTGCACAAGGTTTAGCTGCCATTGAACGTCGTGGAGAGAGTGCTCTTAATGTATGTTGACTTTTTATTTATTTATAACAGTATTTTTTTTGTCTACATTTATGTATTGGAATTTCTTGTAGAATTTTTAATAATTAATTTTTAATATTAATATTTAAATTGAAATTTGTAGTAAATACTTATTTTTAGGATCCAAAAATATACGTTAACACGATTCTTGAAGTTCATAAGAAATACAATGCTTTAGTATTGGTTGCGTTTAGTAATGACAGCGGTTTTGTTGCGGCACTAGACAAAGCATGTGGTCGATTTATAAATGCCAATGCCGTTACCAAACAAGCCAATTCAAGCAGTAAATCTCCCGAACTGCTTGCCAAATACTGTGATCTGTTGTTAAAAAAATCAAATAAAAATGCAGAGGAGGCTGAACTCGAAGACACCTTAAATCAAGTAGTAAGTTTCCATTTAATTAATTAATTCATTCTAAATTCAAAAATTGTAACTGTTAGTATCATTTCTCAAATTATTTCAGATGGTAGTGTTTAAATACATAGAAGATAAGGATGTATTTCAAAAGTTTTACAGTAAAATGTTAGCTAAAAGATTAGTTCAGCATATGTCTGCCAGTGATGATGCTGAAGCTTCAATGATATCAAAACTGAAACAAGCCTGTGGATTTGAGTACACCTCAAAATTACAGCGAATGTTCCAAGTAAGTTTTCAAAGATTAAAACAAAAAGTTACAATAATCAGAAAATTTTAGTTTATATTCCTGAAAACGATCTCTTCTAATTAACAGTTAGAGCGGAACATCCATTTTTACCCCATTAAGAGGAACATCCGTCTGTCAGACGGAGTACTCTAAAATCTGGGAATTTATGGCTTATTTGACCGGTTTTTCATTTGTTCTGAGAACAATTTCTTCAATAATTGTCTCAGTAAAAAAAGTCTCTACAAATCAATTGGAGAGGGATTTTCTCCAATCTGCATGGCTGGCCCAATTAGCTTGGAAATCCTTATACTTATAATATTTTGCATAGTCCTTGAATTTGAATGGCGCACCGGGGATGACTTCCACAAGAAGCAATTTCTTTTCCCGTGGTAATCGATGGTTCTATCGGGTACTTCTACAGGTGGTTCCTCGGAATTATCTTGTTGGGGTAGAGGATTTTCATCTTCAACTTCCTCCGGAACCTCAACATCAACCTCTGAAACTTCGGAATGTGAGTCGTGATCGGTATCTGGTAGATCAGCTTCATCCGGAACGTATGAGTCTTCGGAATCCACCTCAGAGTCAGAATCATCCGAATCCTGATGAGCTGCTACTAATTGCATGATGCGCTTTGTTCTCTGAGAGAGGTTTGCTGGTATTTTGTCTGCCATTTTACCCTGCACAGAAAAAACATAAGGGTGTTGGGGGGTAGAATAGGAAGAGCCTCCTGTAGTTTAGCCTAGAAGGACTGTTTTTCTGAATAATCACAAATATAATTTATAATTATGGTCCATGATAATGCCATAAATTAAATTGAACTAATATTTTCATGAATATAAAAGCCACCAAATCTGGCAAAAAAGTGACAAAACTTTGATAGAAGAATGCAAAAATAATGTTCGAATAAAAAAAACAACAACCATCAAAACATAAAAAAGAAAAGAAAAAAGGACACTGTAGAAAAATATGCGTATAGAGGAACATCCGTCTGTGGGACGGAGAAAAGACTCACCGTTTAGAGGAATATCCGTCTGCGAGACGGTGTGGTTCGCGCCAAAACTACGTTCTACTGAGTAGAGCGCCCCTAGTAGAGTAAACAATATCTATACCCGTCTGACAGACGGATGTTCCGCTCTAAGTGTTAATAAAGAAATTGAGTTAAAAACTATGTAAAAATTATTTTAGATTCTTAAGCTTTTTTGGATAAACACCAATTTTGTAAAAAAAAATTAATGTTTTTCGAACCATACATTTGTAACTGTTCTGAAAAGAATATTATTTTTTATGTATGTGTCTGTACTCGGACAATATATTTAACTTTATTTTGGCGTTTTAAAAGCTGTCTCTAAAGTGTCATAAAATCTCTGTTTCTATTGATGCAATGATATAGAACATAAAATTTGCGACAAACTTTATTTAAACATTTTTTCATGCTACACAAAACAGCAAGGTCAACTATATCTTTGAAATTTATTGTATACACATACTTAGAGGGGCAGAACCGCCCACTCTTTGATTCTATTTTGCACATACCTTACGCATCATTCCTTTTTCAGTGTTCAAAATTTTTCAACAATTTGTATGTTTATTTCTAGGATATTGGTGTTTCGAAAGATTTGAATGAACAATTTAGAAATCATTTAGTTAAATCAAATGAATCGTTAGGAATAGATTTTAGTATTCAAGTATTATCATCAGGTTCCTGGCCTTTTCAGCAATCTTTCACGTTTGGTTTACCATCAGAGGTATTATTTACGGACACAAAGTGTACTGTTTTTCCATTTTTAATTTATCTATTTTTAGTTGGAGCGTAGTGTTCATAGGTTTACAAATTTTTACTCAGGTCAGCATTCAGGTAGAAAGTTAAACTGGCTGTATAATATGTCCAAAGGCGAGCTCAACACAAATTGTTTTAAAAATAGGTACGTTCTATTTTTTATTTATAACTTACTATAAATGCTAAAGAGCATCACAAAATATGTAATTTTCTACTTTTCATTTATAGGTACACATTACAAGCTAGTACTTTTCAAATGGCTGTACTATTACAGTATAATATTGCTGAAAGCTGGACTATAGCTCAATTGGAAGAAAATACACAAATTAAAAATGATTTTCTTATACAAGTCATACAGATATTACTTAAGGCTAAGTTACTCAATTGCGAAGATGATGAGAACGATCTTACTTTGAACTCTTTAGTAACGTTAAATATGGGATTTAAAAAGTAAGGAAACCTTTAAAAAACTATTTTTCATTATTATTCATGAATTTGATTTTAACTTTTTTTAAATATTTTTCATAAATTATCGCATTCATATAATTTAGAATTTAATTAAAACTTTCAGTATTAAAAATAAAAGTTGCTGCTGTTTGAACCAATGATTGAATCGTTTTTATTTTGTAGTAAAAAGCTTCGTGTTAATATAAACATCCCCATGAAAACCGAATTAAAATTGGAACAGGAAACGACTCACAAACACATTGAAGAAGACAGAAAATTGCTAATTCAGGCTGCAATAGTTCGAATAATGAAAATGCGAAAAGTTTTAAAACATCAGCAACTTGTTGCTGAAGTACTCAATCAGCTTTCTTCTAGGTTTAAGCCAAGAGTCCATATTATTAAGGTAATAAATAAAATTTAAAATATGAACCTACAATAATTTAACCGAGTAACCATGTCTACTCTTTTGGATGTTGACACTTACCGAATCATTTTTTGTTTGGGATCAAACGTTACCGGTTAAATATAGATGAATACGGTGGTTAACTAAAAGCGTAAACATTTGTATTGTTTAGTGTTTCATATACCAGAGGCAAAGAATAAATCGTTTACATTTTATTAACACAAAATCAATTTAAATGAAATTGAAAAAGTAAAAGCATAACTAAAATTATTTCAATGTTTCCAGAAGTTTTGATTTTCGAAATGACAATTTTTTAGACTTAAATTTAAAAAAAAATAGTTACTTTGTTTTCAATTGACTGGAGTAATATATTTGACACCTTAGATAATACCTAGGTTAACAATTTCCATGAAATCCAGAAATAAAAAAAAATGTTATATCTTATATCTAAGAAGGGAGCTCAGCAAGATTCAAATATACTCAGTCTGCTACTGATTATACTATGTTGTCTAATCTTAAAACGCAAGTTTAAGTCAAATATGTAACTTATCTTTCAAACTGCTATGCAGGGTCTGTTCAATAGGTATCGGGACTGGTTAGCAGTATCCTCAACGGAGCGGTACAAGGCGAGTCCGACCGATTGGCCTCGCTAGAGTGGTCCCTCACAACTCAAGCGCACTTTAATTGTTTAATTCTGTCGCCTCCAGGCATGCGTAGAGCCATATTTTTGTGACATGTGTTTTTTTAATGGTATCATCGCGCCAGCATAGAGCGGACCAGCAAGCAAAGCTACGCTGTAAAGAGAAATAAGTATCCGAGACACTTTAACAGGCTTATGAGTATGATGCCTTAAGCAGCACAAGAGTTTTTGAGTGGCAGTTAACAAGGCTGCGAGCTCGTCGGAGACGAGCAACGCGTCGAGAGCTCTACAACCACTAGTATCGATGCTCAGGTGGCCACAGTGAAAACATTTTTAGACTCTGACAAGCGTTTAACCATCTCCCTTATTAGTGAGGAGACCGGACTTTCAATCAGAACTTTCACACCATTGTAACAGAGGATCATGCGATGAAGAAAATGCGCGCAAGGATTTCTATTTAGGGATTTATTAAAATTATTTTTTTGGTTGACTAATTGGATTTGCTCTAACGTCATTCAAAACATCAAAATGTTTTTCATCAGTATTAAATATATCTTCTAATTCATGAAGTTCCATTTTCAAAATGGTCAAGTAATCATAAATTATGCATCTACTCGCCGTATCAACCTGATTGTATGTATGTTATAAAACATTGGTTAGTAACTTAATCAAATATTGAATATTCTTAGTCGTTACTTGATGAAAATCCATATTCCAAGAATATTAAAATACTAAAAGTATTGAGATTTTCACAATATTTATTTAATGTATAACGCGTTTCACTATGTTATAGCTTCATCAGATACATAATTAAAATCGAACTTACAAAGTTATGATATAAATAAAATGAAATGTGACATAATGACACAATGATGGTCGAAAATCATGTGGTATAAATAAACTGAAATAAAACAAATGTACTACAAATTGCAATAAGGACAAAGTTAATAATAATAAATTTTTACGATAGTAGTAATATATACAGGATTAGTACATAATAATTTTGATATTTTACACCAAGAAAATAAAGGTTTTAAATTAAATTTATTAGAAAGTCTAGAAATTAATAAATGTAAACACTCTGATACATTATTGAATGATCAAACAGAATTAAATAATTCACCGTTATTAAATTTATTTACATAAAAGTCTATGTACTAATCCTGTATATATTACTAGTATCGTAAAAATTTATTATTATTAACTTTGTCCTTATTGCAATTTGTAGTACATTTGTTTTATTTCAGTTTATTTATACCACATGATTTTCGACCATCATTGTGTCATTATGTCACATTTCATTTTATTTATATCATAACTTTGTAAGTTCGATTTTAATTATGTATCTGATGAAGCTATAACATAGTGAAACGCGTTATACATTAAATAAATATTGTGAAAATCTCAATACTTTTAGTATTTTAATATTCTTTAACTTAATCAACTTTACAATAATACCTGATTAATTTAATAGTCAGCTGTTCAACTTTAACGGGAAATGATCTCATAACCAGGTATTTTTTTTATTAAGGATGTCCTCGTAGGTATAGACCTAAATACAAATGTACCGAGAACATCTATTGGGGCAGAAGAGACAATTTATTAATTTGGGATTTAAAGGCCTGCAAGTTAGGACGAGTGGGGAAGACGTGGGAAGGTAAGGAGTTCCACAATCTGGAGACCTTGGGGATGAAGGAACGATCGAATCGATCCGTTCTTGATGTCGGGCATTGAACAGTATAAGGGTGCATGGAGTTGGCACTTCGCGTTGCTCTGGCTGATCTGACAAGTCTAGACATTATAAAGCGGAGTTCTTCTGAGCAAAATCCGTATCAGTAAAACAAGGAAAGATCAGACACTGCTCTTCGATGGGACAATGGGGCTAGGTTTTTGGTGATACTGGTGTCGTTTATTAGTTGAACTGCTCTTCTCTGTATTGCATCAAGAACTCCGAGCCTTGACGGAGCCGCCGAACCCCATACATGCGCGCAGTATTCAAGATTAGGTCGTAATTGGGCTTTGTAAAGAGTAGCTAAGTTAGATGGAAAAAAATATTTCCGTGTTCTAAACAGAAAGCCTAATTTTTTTCCTGCTGCAGTTGCTATGGATGCAATATGTTCGTTCCATAGTAAGTCCTGGGAGATCGTTATACCAACCAGCGTAATGGAGTCGCCCGCTGTCAGTGTCTGATCGTTGATTGTAATGGATGAGTCGCATGTTTGCCTCTTGTTGGATAGGCAACATGTCTTTGTCTTGGAAGCGTTGAAATTAACAAGATTCTTTCTTCCCCACTCGTCTACAATTCTCAGATCTTGATTGAGAGAATATCTAAAGGTATGGGACGGTTGTGCGCCCTGCTACAGTGTAGGTTGCTATCATCTGCAAAACCATGTATCGGGTTATTAGTGGCTTGTAGTAGATCATTAATGTGTAATAGGAATAGAGTAGTAGCTAGAACCGATCCTTGAGGAACTCTAGTGTTGATCTTGTAGAGGTTGGAAGAATGTCCATCTACAGCAACTTGGATGTGCCTGTTGGGGAGAAAGTTGGATATCCATCTGCAAAAATTTTGCGAGAGTCCGTATGCAGGCAGTTTGTTCAAAAGAGCTGCATGCCACACTTGATCAAATGCTTTTGAGATGTCTAGTGATACTATTTAAGTCTCCCCATAGCAGTGGATGGCATCACTTCAAACATGATTTACATATGCTAGTAGATCGGCTGTTGACCTTTGTTGGCGAAAACCATATTGCCTGTCACTTAAAAGGTTGTGTGTTTCAAGATCTCGTGATTGACGTATTTCTCCATAGTTTTGCTAATAACAGATAGGAGAGCTATGGGTCTGTAGTTAGAAGGCTGGGTTTTACAGCCTTTCTTGGGGACTGGTTGTACTCGAGCAGTTTTCCAGGATTCTGGACAAATACCAGTATCATATGATGTTGAAATAGCTTAGTGAAAACTGACGCTAGTTCAGGAGCACAACATTTTAAGAGTAAAGCAGGTATTTCATCAAGGCCGCTTGCTTTGTTGGTATTTAGAGTAGCAAGGACTCTCCACACAGGCTTAAACCTAAAATGATATTTTTCATCGTGTGGGGAGCCCGTGGAATCGAAGATAGTTCCATGTTTCCTGCTGGGTTAAGGTATGAAAGTAAATTGGATGGTTAACAATAACTAACTGTAATAACTATCTGTTAATTCATTTTAACCAATGTACAAAAGTAACCACTTTAAATGTAATAAATAACTAACTTATTTTATAATTTTCTGTCTCTAATATCACAATTATTTTTAATCTTAATTCTCAAAGCACTGAACAACCAACTTAGCGCAATGCACTTAGTATATCTGCTGAGCGAATGTGTATCTGAAGGTAAAAATCTTGGAAATACTGGGGAATATTTTAGTAGGTATGAGGTTTGATAATTATTCTATTATTGGTCGGTGGTGAAATAGATTTTAGAAAGTTTCAGTTGCATAAAATACTGATTAAATTTATTAAACTCTGTTATTTAATTCCAAATCATAATCTCTTTACTGTATTTTTATTCGAATTTTTTTAATTAATTATTTTTGTTTTCTTTTTAGAAATGTATAGATATTCTTATAGAAAAGGAATATTTGGAAAGAACAGATGGCCAAAAGGATACTTATAGTTATCTGGCATGATTCAAAAGTAGTGTGGAATTATACAATAATTTATTTTTGACTAATTAAAAAACAGGTTTTGTGACTGTGGAATGTATAATTGTAAATACCTAGGATTGTATTTTGAATCTTTCAACAAAAAACCTGAAGACCTTTTAAATAAAAACAGTTACATTGTCTATGTTTTTCATAACGATTCTTATTGTTATTTCTTTAATTTTTGAGATTTTTCCTTCTTACTTTTAAAGTTTCTGATTTGGAACATTTGTTATACAAGGTTTTTAAGAAAAATGAATGAATGAATTATTAAAAACTTGAGTGTATGAGAAAATATGATAGTTCATTTTTCTAGATAACTTGTAAGTTTCATCACAAATCGTACTATTATTGTTAATTTAATTTTTAGTAATGAAATATTGTTGTATTTTTGTTAAAATTAATGGTAATTTTATTTGAATTGATTACATGAAATTAACGTATCTTAAAATGCTTATTTTATTTTCTATGATTTGACTTTGAAGACAATGTTTCATATCAGAAATTAATTTTGTTTTTAATGTTTTCTACAGTAAATATACAAAATATGCGATTAAAATTATTTGTTTATTTTTTATTTAAACTGTTTATATTTGTGTGTTAAAAATACCAAAATTGCATAAAATTTTTAGTATTTTCACAAATTATACATTTTTTGTCAAATATTAAATAACTCGTAATTTTGCAGTCTGGCGCCCTGGCTTGACATCGATAACCGTGATCGATCAAGTCACGTTGAAATTTCTGTGTGAGAAGTCCAAATTGCTTGCATTGCTGTAAATTCGGAGAATTCTAAAATAGCGAAATATAAAAATATGGTTAAAAGAACAAAAAAAATTTTTTATACATAAAATTACGGCACTGGACAATCGCAAAGAACTGTCAGCCAATCGCGTTACGTTCAAGCTGACCAGCGAAGATTAGATTTACCTTATCTGTGCTGCCTGGCTAATGAAATGTGTTAAATGAGATTTTTAATCGACACCTGTTTGTTTGCATGGTCCTTTTCTACGAATAGGTCTTAGAGGGGTTTGTAACGGTCAGGGTCCGTTTTGTGCCGAAATCCACCTGATTATGGATAAATATTTATTTTATGATTTTGCGCCCGATTACTATTATTAAGTGGGAACGAATCGATCGTCTATCTGTCGGTTTCCTTATTCGTATATTATATCTGTTCGTTCATTTACTCGCTGATCCTTCATCTAAACGGTGCCCTTCAAATAGGTAATTGCCAAATCCAGAAGGGCCCTATTAGAGGAATTTCTAATTAATTTGAGAACGTGACAAGCCGTCCGCCATTTTGTTGCTGTAATTGAAATTCGTACGAAGACAAAAACCTACCTTCCCGGGAATGAGAATAGGAAGATTTATATATGTCAAAGCAGAACAATCCCAGAATTATTTGATGGAATGAAATCCTGAAGAGAATATTCAAAACTCCTCCGGAATAGAAGTCCAAGAAAAACTAAAGATAAGAGAATTAATTAATTATTTATTTCAAATATTTTAACAAAATTCTTAAAATCTTGATTTAATAAATCATCTTAAACTGATTTTTTGCGTATTATTTGTTTGTTTGTACTTTGGCGCCCAGAATTAATTGTTTGGGGAAAATTGAATAAAACTCAGAAGGAAGCCACGAACCCAGGAGCTAGTCTAGGGTAAATTAGGGTTACAAAACTGGCGCCCAAACGTGCTAATTTAACCTTTAAAGGATTAATTAAGCTACAGGTTAGAACAAGATTTGCAATATTAATGTAACAGTGGCGCGTGTATTTAGTAGTGAATTTTTCAATGTTTGTGTTGATTAAAATGACTTGCTAGAGGCTTTTATAAGATGATATAATTCAGGCTAGAAATAACGACGACTAAGTGCACGAAATTTGAACATTTAGATTTACACATTCAAAGTCAACGAATTACTTAAATATTTATGAGTGCTTAATAAAAGAAAGTTCTCTACAATCAGAAAATTATTTGTGAGCTCTCAAAAGTTGTTTAATGGTGTGTGGAAATAATTTGACTACAAGTGCAAAGTGAATAGCATCGACTGGAATAAATATAAATGTATATATTAAATTATTTTATAAATACTCACTAATATAATATTAAATCCACAAAATGTATATACTATAAAATGTTTTCGAAATTGTACAAAAAGTAGTACTTTTATGAGGAAGATTACATTGAAATATCTCAATAAAGGTGCCCATACACAAACATATTTATTTAACCTAGCATCCACTTGGTGAGTTTGAGATTCAAGCAAATAATTAAGTTAGGATTATTAAAGGATCAAATTACAAAAAAACGCAGATTCATACAAAAAATAAAGGACTTAAAACAGACTACATTAAACTAATAAAAAGCGAACTAATTAAAAAAAAGTTGAAGTACTTAAGAGAGATAGAAAGAAAAACGTACCTACTAGTGTTTGGTTTAGGTGATAAAAAAATAAAACCATGGAAATATTTATGAGGTCAATTAAAAACTGTATTGCAGTAAGGGACCTAAATATCGAATACGGATTAAATCACGGCAAAGGTAATTCACACCTTCTCGTTGGTCTCTGCTGGACAGTGAACTTTTATTTAAGGTCACTAAGTGACTAAAAAATCATAAATTAAAAAAATAATAGGAATAATTTGTGTCACGCAGATGAAGAGATATTCTTGAAGTAGTAGAGTTCTAAATCCCTCTCTTTTTCAAGTTTTCTTAGAGAAAAAAATACTTGTTACGACCAAATTTACTCTCGTCGATCTCTACATCTTTAGGCTACCCATTTTCATCAAATCCCCCAATAACTGGAGTATTAATAAGAAGATCTTGAGAGTAAACTTCTCTGCAGAAAGAAGTCCAATCAACTGAGGTGTATAGTTGGCGCTTTCGCCTAGAGTACACTTGTGACTTGTGAGCAATATCTTTTTGTGTTGCACTACGAACCTACCAGTAAACAGTTAAAGTGGTTTAAAAAAAAAGAGGTCCGTCGAACAATGACCCAAACGAAATCCATCTATGCGAGAAATTTATTGTACAAACGACATTGGAAACTCACATGCGGTATCGGCACATACAGTGACTTGCAAGCTGCCTTATTTTTTGCAGTAATAAGTACACGTATTTACTATCAAGAACCGGCAGATAAATACAATAAATAATAGTTTTTACCAGGCAGTATCGATTTTACCGTTTTAATTGCAGGTCTCATCAAGTTTATAGATTATTCATTTTTTTAATTTACCAAAAATACCATACGTTGGGTTATCGGAAGTCTAGAGAGGAAAAATTATTGTTCTGGCAGAACAGGACATGTCACAAAGGTAGATAGTAAGAACGTTGGGAGTTAAGAAGGGGTTGTTTCAAAAACCTATTCAAGATTTCTAGAATCAGGAATCTTAAAGGACAGACCAAGTAGAAGTCATGAAAAAATAACTACAGAAGAGCGGGATCGTTTTTTGGCTCATATAACAAGAAGATTTGAGTATTAGAACAACACATCGCGCTCAGGATTTGTTTAACAGAAGACAATTAAGGGTTCCAAAACTTTCAAGGCAAAATTGGTGTTTGAAGCATGAAGATTGGAAAAATGTCTTATTTTCGAATGACAACAGAATTAGCCTACGATCCGATGACCGGTAAATTTGTATTTTAAGATGTAGAGAGAAAAGCTAGATTTCGTGCTGCCTAACTTATCCCGATATACAGAGGAGGTACTGTTATGTTTTGAGATGAAACCATGATTGGTGAAAAAACTTCTTTGATTCCCATCCGACAAACTCTAATCAGGTCAAAGCTATGTAGATTTGGTATTGCATGATCTGGCGAGGTTGTTTGGAGTTTTTGTTTATTTATGCAAGATAATGTCCCTTCACATATTAGTAGAATTGCAAAATTTTTCTTAGATACGGAAAATGTTGCAGTTTTAGAGTGGCCTTCTTGCTTACCGGATCTTAATCCTATAGAGCACTTATCAGATAAGATCAAAAGAAAGATTAAAGCTCGTCAAAATGGTCTTGGTAATACTTTTTTTTTTCGAGGCCGTTTGCTGTTACACCCACCCGGAACCGTAATTGAATAACATGCGTCAGGCTGGTGCCGGCCGGCTCGAGTGGTAAAAATGTTTTATACACACCCTTGCGGGTAGTGTGGGATTCCCAGACCCCCCTACGAGTCTGGGCTACCCACTAAAAACCACTCATCTTGTTCATCTTCTTTGTTCTTGTTAGATGTCCTCGTCTCTCTCCTTTCTTAGTCTTTCGTCCTGTTCTTTTTTTGTCATGATCTTTTTTATTAGTCTGTTTACGGTGTCCCATGTTGTTTTTAGATCTTATCATTTTGCCCACTAGGTTGTCGTTGTTTGGGTCTCTGCCCTGTCCCCTTTTGCTATCTCTGGCATTCGAATATTGTATGTTCAGCTGTGTCCGTTTTCCCGCAAAAGATACAGTGTAAGCATCCCTAGTTTTCCCTATCCTGTTTGTGTAGTATTTGAATGATCCATGTCCTGTCAGAATTTGTGTCATAAAGTAGTTTGTCCCCCTATGTCTACATTTTGCCCAAGTTGTGGCATCCCTGATAAGTGTTCTCGTCCACTCGCCTTTTGTTCCGCTTCTCCACCTTCTCTGCCAGGAAGCAATAGTTCTTCTCCTGGCTTCCTGTCGATTAGGCGGAGTCGCGCCTACTTCGAAGAGGAATCTCCTTTCCTCCACCATTAGGTCTATCGGCGGAATGCCCGCGATGACCTGCGCCGCGTCCGCCGATATGGTACGGTAGCCAGCGATGACTCTTAAGAGGAGTTTCCTCTGGAAGCTTTCCATTTGGGTCTTATACTTTTGTGTGGACATAGCAGAGTGCCACACTGGGCACCTTATAGAGAAGCTTGGATTCTACCACCCTATATAGAATTTTTCTCTTGTTGTTTGAGGGTCCTCCTATATTCGGAAGTAGCCTTTGCAGTTTTCCCGCTACTCCGCTTGCTTTTTTTATTGCCACTGTTACGTGGGTGCCGAAACTACGCCTATGTAGGATTACTCCTAGATATATGGCAGATACATAAAATATCTTTTTGTTCGTTTTCGTCTCTATCCAATATACATGTGTCTGTGAAATTAAATTATATTTGATGGCATGTTTTGCGACTGCATATGATTTAGATTTTTTTGTGTTGATATCACTTTTGTGTGATTTACACACTTCGAGATGTTTCGCTATTTATATTAAGTTAATATTTAGACAAGAGATTTTTTATAATTCACGTTCACAAAGTGTCTATTTCGACACTAAAAACAGTATCGAAATAGATTCATTGTAACACTGTTTTTGGTAACTTTTTGGAACGAAGTTCCCTTTCGCGCGTTACGAACAGTTACGACTGACGCTAGGAGCTAGCCCAAAAAAATTCATACCAAAAGTTGTCACGACACTATGCACCGACACAATGCACCGACACACGCATGTTTCTCTCTCTCACAGACCAAAAAATAAATAACTCATCTCTCTCCCTCTCTCTCATAGATAGATATATAACAATTAAAAAGACACTATTTTAAATTAAAAGAAAATGTACATTAAAAAGAAAATACTGTAGAAAAAAACATAATTACCTATAATAGTATTATATTTTATTTCATCCTGTTTTTATAAATTAATAAATTCATAAACATTTTAAAAATAGTTCGTAACTTGACTACGTCAAATTACCTTAACTGTCAGTCACTGTCAAATATTTTAATTTTAAATTTTTTGTATTGAATTGTTAATTCCTGTTTTAAATTATAAAAAGTAATTTTAAAAAGATGTGTTATTTAAAGCTCTGGTATTGTATAAATGGACACTTTTGTTAAAAGAAACGAACTGTTAGGTAAGTAGAGATTTTATACAGACAATAATAAATGCTTATGTATGTATAAACACTCTGTTATGTTTACAAATTACTAATTCCTTCACTAATTAATCGAAAGGAACTTCGTTCCATCCGGGTGTCCCTTGACACCTCACACTTTTTTTTTATATTTTCACCGTGTTCTTTGTCTCTCTGCGGAATTTTGTAATCGAATTTAAACCTATTACCCGACTACCTAGAGCTCTGAAATTTTCAGGATAGCTACCCACACAGCACAAACATATACATAGAATATTCTCAGAATATTGATCAGGAATATTTGAATATTCTCAGAATGTTCTCACTAAATACTTGAATATTCTTAGAATATTCCTACAAAGTGAAAAGTAGAGCAAATTGCAGGTTCTACGAACGTTCTTAGAATGTGTTATGATACATTACTAGAATATTCATTGAACATATTATGAACTTGCCATAGTATATTCCTAGCACATTCGGATGAAAAAAAAATGCATTCTTTTCAATACTTTATTAAGCACACTACACTATTAATAATAGTTACTCTTTCCCTTGCCGCTCTTTCGCTTTCACAAGCCAGTATTTAATGCTGGCCTCTATGTCGGCAGCAGTGACTGTTCTATGTTGCATTTGAAATTTGAATAGATTCTAAAAACAACAAAATTATGAATATTTCACTGGAAAAGATTTCAGTTAAAGTACAAAAATAGTTCTTTTAACTTACCAGTAATTGTCAGTGCTATGGTTAGTGTCGAAAACACCGACTTCCCCTTAAAACCAAACCAGCTGTAAGACATCGCCAACTGGTTGGTAAATATCTTCTCCAACAAACGCCGACTCATTATTTTATAGGTGGAGCCCCCATAGCGTGCTAGCTCCTTTACCTAAAAGTTTTTATTTTTAATATATTCTGTAAATAAATTTAAAATATAACTTACAAATTTATCCTTCATATCTTTGTTGGATAAAAATTTTTCAACTTCCTCCAAATCCTCCTTGGAATTCAGAGGAAAATTGAATTTTTCAATAATTTTCTCTTCTGCTGGGATGCCAATGTTCTCTGCAATTATTTGCCTTGTCTGAACGTTAGACAAAGTATCTAATTTATAATTAATGACAGTGAGTAGTCTCAAAATTTGTTTTTTAAAAGCATCATCTACAAAATTAAATATGCTATAACTTTTTCAATTCATTTAATACCTTTAGATTACCATTGACAGAGCATGTTCTTTATATATTAATTTTCTCAACATTTACCTGATAAAGTGGATGCATGGTCTCTGGATTAAATCAAAATCTCTTATAGGGGTGGGCATGTCATCAACATTAAAAATAGATTGTGTATTTTGTTTAGAAATGACATTGACACTTTTTGGAGTTGCTTTACTTTGGTTCACTGAAACAATATAAACTTATTAATGCATTCTAAAGTACTCACATTTTGTTGCATACATTTTACGGTTGAAGTTGAGGAAGGCACAAAAGTAACAGAAGTATCTTGTGAGTCATTGACAGGCCTGCATGCGGTTACTCTACTCTGATTCACTGAAAAAATAATATAAACTTTTTAATGTATTCTAAAGTACGCAAGTTTTGTTTAGGCATTATAGTAATCTTATTTGATCACAGCCAAATTATATATATTTTAACCAACACAAAAACTTTAATAGAAGCGTGAACTTATAAAAATTTAGTGAGAAGTACAATAGGTTAAAATAGAATGAAATTTTAGGTTTGTTCCAACAGAGCCTCTCTGACTAGTACATGAACACGTTCATGAACTATCAAATGCGCAAGTCCAGTACATGTATTAGTTCATGGTTTATGGTCCTTGTTGGAACGCTTCTATTCTTCTACTCTCTTATCATTGGTCTGTGTCTCTTATCTTTATTATTAATAATAAATTTATTCGTTGTTGAGTAACGCAATAGTTTTTGGTTTTGAACAGTGTGAGGATTAACTATAACATAATTTTAAAAAAGAATAAATATCTCAGATAATAAACAAATTTTTTATACACAGTATTTTTAATTTAAATAATATTTTCTTACAGAAGTTTCTAAGCTTGCAGAGTTTATCATTATAAAGCAAAGTTTAATTCAATCTGTGTTATAAAGAGTACAGAGTACAAAGTACCTAAAGCGCATGTCCTGACAAATTAACCATGCATCGAACCAAGGATAGATTTGACCGTACATAAACGCGTTCATGTACGAGTCAGAAACTTTGTTGGAACAGCACTTTGACAGTACATGGGATTATTCGGTGTTCTGTTGGAACGGTCTAATCTTACTGCGCAGGCGTCTGACGTCCTTCTGACTGTCAGGAGCTCTGTTGGAACAAACCTATACTTACCACTTTCAGATCTGTCTACACACACGAGAATAGCGTAATATCTATATTATATGATACACGATACAAAATATGAACCTGAACACAAAATTTGTGCTTATTTGCCGAAAAAAATTAGGGAAATGAACAAAAAATTAGTCACTCTAACGCGGGAAATATCATCTTTGGACCCAAAAAATATAGGTTATAATTTCTTCTTCTTTTTCTTATTTCTCTTTTATAATTATTTTAGATACTAATATGCTAGCTACTCAGCTCAAAGACTTTCCCTGTAAAATGAAAATCGTCGAGATGAAATATGAATATGCATGTATAAATTTCCTTCCTTAGACTTTTTTTCCCACTCATAACCCGCAAAAAGAGGTTATATATAATATTAAAAAAATCTGAGAATATTTTCTGAGAAATAAAATTATGTATTCGTGATGTTTGAAAATATTTTTAGACTATAGAAATTCACATATATTTTGTTCTGACTGAGAACATTATTAGAATGTTCAAGTCATATACTAGGGAATTTACTGAAATCGGAAAATATGAACTTCGTGAGAACATTCTGAGAATGTCCGATGAGATCTCAGAACATTATCAGAATGTTCTAATCATATACTGTAGAATATTCTTAAATCAGAACATTTACACTTTGTGAGAATATTCTGAGAATATTCAGTGCTGTCTGGGTAAGATCTGGATGACAATGCATGTTTCAAGTGTGTTTAGCATTGACATATTAATACAAATGGACCGGCCGCTTCCCATATTCGCAACAGCTGCTTCTGCGGCCAACATTAGTAAGAGAGATCCGAGAGAGAGACGGAGGTAGGCCGGGCAAAACGCACATTGTTTAAATGAGAGCTTAAGGGAAATACATCTTTTTATAACGTTTTATGTAAAAAATAGTATATTATATACTTAGAGTGAGAAGTGAGCTATTATTATGTCAATATCTTAAAAATTATAGAACTGTAAATATTAATTCTCGTTAGGGGAATGGAGTAAATAATAGCAATTTCTCAGGTTAGTAGTGAAAAAAAGCTTTTTCATTTGTGGTTGTTCGAAGTATTTGATGAAACTTAAGTTTGTTAAAATTTCTTAAGTCAAAATAAGTGAGAAAAGACTCTGGTTTTATGTTTAGGTGTACTTATTTGAGCAAAAATAATATATATTACTTACAAAACAATTATTGCAGGCTCAAAAACTGTATTATTTTATACAGGGTGTCCCAGAATTAACTACGGAAACTTCGTATACGTGTTCCTTGATGACAAATAAGTATAGGGTCTTTCCTATAAAAAAAATTTTTTTAGAGACTCATCCTGTCAGAGTTATAACCCTTTAAAGAGGGGTGGTAAAATACGGTTTTAATTTAATATCTTCTGATTGGTCCAAGATAAAAAATTAAAAATTTGGGTGAACATCATTTTAATAAAGACGCATTTCTCCTGCCACTTTTCACCTGCCCTACCCCATTCTAAGGGTGCAAATCAAGGAACCCCTCTTAATTTTTTTTGTAACTTTCTTAGCAATTAATATTTGCAATAACAAAAAATTATTTTAGGAAGTTTTGATTATTTAGAAACTTTTTTGTTCCTTGTCGTTTTTTGCGAAATCGTTTCGGTTTGGAGTAAAAAAATAAAAAGTAGGACCATGTCAATTGAGTATCGTGTATCGCGATCAAGTAGCGCACATTTGCAAAGTAGGTTATAACTCTGACAGGAGTCTCTAAAAAAATTTTTTTTATAAGAAAGACCCTACTTATTTGTCATCAAGGAATACGTATACGAAGTTTCCGTAGTTAATTCTGGGACACCCTGTATACAATAAATACCAATTTTTTTTTAAACAGTGAATGTGACAAAAAATTGTTGAATTCAAATAGATAATTCAAAAATGCATTAATATTTCTATCGAAAAATACGTCAATACAACTGAAGATCATATCGTAATTTTTTATATCATGGTTCACACTATATATAAGGAGACTGATACATTAAATTTGAAAATTCTACACCTAATATATAATATTAAAACAAATAATTAAATAACTCTTCTTGATTATTATATGAAATATAAACTTCGAAATTATTTATTATTATCTGTTGATGAAATATTTATGTATCCAAAAATATTTAAGAGTGGCAAGTATTAATTATAGTTAAAATGACTCTAGACACCAACTTAATAGGTTAATAACTATAAAATATTATAGAGTGTGTGCGATATATTACATATAGTTTATAAATATCACTATAAACACAGTCAAATATATTTAATTTAAAAGATAAACACCAAAAACATTAAAAATCAACGTAAATCAAATGTAAATTAGGAGCTTTCTGCCCGACCTAGCGCTATCCTTCTTATCCGTCTCACTCTGGAATCAATTATTTCGCTGCACAGCTGGTCCATTTGTATTAATATGTCAATGGTGTTTAGGCATATACATTAATTTCGAAATTTATACTGAATTGATATGAAATATGATATAAATTGTGTATACATGTTATCATTTTGAAAGTTTTTAAATATGTTATTCGTAGCATAGTTGATTAAGCGTCGGATATGAATCAAGGTGACAGTTCTATTATGTTATCATAATGGGATCGACTACGCGAGAGAGAATTTTTTTTTTTGTTTTACATGTGACAACAGTAATTATTATTTTAACTGTTAATAAAATAACTAATTTAGAAAATTTTTAAAAATTTTAGACTATACTGTGGACTATGCCGTAATCTATCTTGTAAAGCGCTATTTGCCAAGGGAGTAATCATTTAATAATAGTAATATGACTTATAAATCACCAAAAAAAACTTTCTACTATAAAAAGTTCTTTAATAAATTGTGATTATTTCATTTATGAATCCAATCCTTTGTTTTGTTGCAATTGACCATTGTTTACAAATTTAAATAATTTGTAATAAATAATGTGTTCAAATTAAAAACTCCTGAAGACAGCAATCAAAGATTTGATAATTTATTTGTTTATTAATACAGTTCGTGTATACTGATGTAGTTTTATATTGAATAGGTCTTAGAATTTTTCCTTTAGTATTTTGGAATAAATAAATCCTTTGTTCTGGTTTTAATTGGTATGACTCATTAATTTTGTACAAAATTTCTATACACATAGGAATAAATAAGCTTCAATTTTTACCACTAAGTAAAAGGCTGGAAGGATCGGGATGAAATTTGGTACAGGGGACAGGGGTAGATTATGGTCTGGAACTAGATAAACGGGATATATTTATATTTATCCTAGTTTTATTATAAGCAAATCATTACAGTTGTTATTGAATCTTGATCTTGAATCGCGCCAAAACGGCTGAACGGTGTAGGATGAAAATTGAAATAAGGATAGATGGTAGTTGGGAATAGCACATAAGCTACTTTTCATCCCACGGGAACAGAAAAAAGGAATATAATTATATAGTTTTATGTTATCATTTTTTAGGAATCTCAAATTGTATTAATTTTTTTATATCTTTTATAGTTTTTAATATACGAGGGAATTATAAAATCTTTTTTGAAGTTGTAATTTACTCTAATGACTGGGCAACAAGTTTTTGGAGCGATTTACGTATAAATATAAAAATTATAAAATTGAGATAATTGTGGATTATCTAAATTATGAATATTAAAGAGTGTTTCAAGTCACCGTCCAGCGGGCGGTCAATAAAAGAGATCTCTCTCTCTCTCTCTCTCACACTCATAGATGACTCATAGATGACTCATAGATGACTCATAGATGACTCATAGATGACTCATAGATGACTCATAGATGACTCATAGATGACTCATAGATGACTCATAGATGACTCATAGATGACTCATAGATGACTCATAGATGACTCATAGATGACTCATAGATGACTCATAGATGACTCATAGATGACTCATAGATGACTCATAGATGACTCATAGATGACTCATAGATGACTCATAGATGACTCATAGATGACTCATAGATGACTCATAGATGACTCATAGATGACTCATAGATGATTCATAGATGACTCATAGATGACTCATAGATGACTCATAGATGACTCATAGATGACTCAGAGATGACTCAGAGATGACTCACAGATGACTCAGAGATGACTCAGAGATGACTCAGAGATGACTCACAGATGACTCAGGGATGACTCAGGGATGACTCAGGGATGACTCAGGGATGACTCAGAGATGACTCAGAGATAACTTACAGATGACTCACAGATGACTCACAGATGACTCAGAGATGACTCAGAGATGACTCAGAGATGACTCAAATATTTTAATTTTAAAATTTTGTATTAAATTGTTAATTCCTGTTTTAAATTAAATTGAAATAAAAAGTAATTCTAGGTAGAATATACAATACCTCTGGTATTGTATAAATGGACACTTTTGTTAAAA
Source organism: Altica lythri (assembly GCA_964028335.1). Lineage (NCBI taxonomy): Eukaryota > Metazoa > Arthropoda > Insecta > Coleoptera > Chrysomelidae > Altica > Altica lythri. Next base: position 45,006,314 of record OZ034807.1, read on the forward strand.
GAAACGAACTGTTGAAAATAATGGATTTACTTTTTTTTCTATTTTGCTTTGAACAGTGTAGTAGTGTCGCGACTTTGTTAAGTTTATACAGGTTTTTTGTAGATAATAAATATTAAAATAATAGAAAATAAAAACAATAATGTATCCTGACAGTGTTTCTACACAAGTTCCGGATATTGCTGATAGAGTTAGGTAAGTAGAGATTTTATACAGACGATGATAAATGCTTATGTATGTACAAACTCTCTGTTGTGTTTACAAATTACAATTCCTTCACTAATTAATCGAAAGGAACTTCGTTCCATCCGGGTGTCCCTTGACACATCTCACTTTTTGTTTTACACAATTGGTTGCACTGCACTGATTTATCAACGAAAGATGAAAGAGTTCAGGTAGTAAATCAAGAATTATGTTGTATTAACTACATTATCAGCGATATTGCGAAATTCAGAATATTTTATTCAAATTTGACAAACATTCAAATTTAAAGTCATTAAAACTGTCAAGTGTCAAAATTGTCAAGATCGCCAACATAAATAAATAATAATAAGAATATTCAATATATAAATACATATTTCGAAAAACTCTCATTTTATTTATTTTTTTATACTTTTAAAAGTTCATTATAAAAAATAGTATGTAACACTCGAATTACAATGACGGTTTGTAGTACTCGTTCTTTGCGAAACTCACCGCTTCGCGGTTCGTTTCACAAACTCCACTCGTACTACGAAACCTGTCATTGTAACACTTGTATTACAATATACTATTTATGAACTATATTTGAACTTTCGTTTGTTGTTAGTGGATCTTTTGTTTTAGATCCAATCTATATATATATATATAAAACTCAAAGGTGACTGACTGACTGACTGACATAGTGATCTATCAACGCAGAGCCCAAACCGCTGGACGGATAGGGATGAAATTTGGCATGCAGGTAGATGTTATGACGTAGGCATCCGCTAAGAAAGGATTTTGATTAATTCCACCCCGAAGGGCATAAAATAGGGGATGAAAGTTTGTATGAAACTTTGTCAATTTTAAACCGTTCGGGCTGAAACTTTGCATGCATATAGTTACTATGATGAAGGCATCCCAAGAAAGGATTTTGATTAATTCCACCCCTAAGGGGATAAAATAGGGGATGAAAGTTTTTATGAAACTTTGTCAATTTTAAACCGATCGGGCTGAGATTTTGCATGCATATAGCTACTATAGCGTAGGCATCCCCCAAGAAAGTATTTTAATAAATTCCACCCCTAAGGGGATAAACTAGGCGATGAAAGTTTGTCAATTTTAAACCGATCGAGCTGAGATTTTGCATGCATCTACTATGACGTAGGCATCCCTAGAAAAGGATTTTGATTAATTCCACCCCTAAGGGGATCAAATAGGGGATGAAAATTTGTATGAAACTTTGTCAATTTTAAACCAACAGGGCTGAGATTTTGCATGCATATAGCTACTATGATGTAGGCATTCCTTAGAAGGGATTTTGATAAACTCCACCCCTAAGGGGATACAATAGGCATAGGCGATGAAAGTTTGTCAAAATTTTAAACCGATCGGGCTGAGATTTTGCATGTATATAGCTACTATGGCTTAGGCATCCCCTAAGAAAGGATTTTGATTAATTCCACCCCTAAGGGGATAAAACAGGGCATGAAAGTTTGTATAAAAATTTGTCAATTTCAAACCGATCGGGCTGAGATTTTGCATGCATATAGCATGCAAGTTTTTATAGTTTTAAAATAATAATAGTCTATACCACTCGCGTTTTAATGTGCGGGTTGTGTAGAGCGGTGAGGCGGTAGCACGCTGCTGCTGGCCGACATAACACTGTCGATAGACGCGTGTAGAGTCTTAAAAATTCGAGAATACTTTTTTTTATTACGTAGTGGTGTACTAAGAAATGACTTATTTAAATTTCAATTCTAACGAATTAAAATATATATGGGTTAAAAATTTGTATGAAATTCGGTGGCAAAAAACTAAAGTTCACGCGGATAAAGTCGTGGGCGGCCGCTATCTATATTTTGCTCAAAAATTAATTGCACAAAAAATAGTTAAAATTAGAAAAAAAAAAACGGACAAATGAGAATATAGATCGGTCAATGAATAAAAATGGTATATTAAATAAAAAAACTGATCAATTAGAAAAAAGTAAGTGCTAATAAAGAGTAAAAACTTGTTTAAGAGCAAACGTTATTCATACATCAACAATCATAAGCAGAGATCTATGGACCAAAATTGATAAGAAAATATTAAAAATTTCGATAGGAGGACCAACTTGGGAGCACATTATATTTATTTTTTTAACAAATAATTAGAGAACAAGCAAATAAAGTTTATATTGAACAATAAGAAACAAATGACAAACTAACGATCTAATAGAAAAAAGTTAATTAATTAAAAAACACAATTCTGGGAAATAAATTTGGTGAGCCTATTATATGCCGATATTATATCTGTTTACAAGTATATATAACTTTGAGTTGAGACACAGATTTCAAATCTTTGAGTTTACTGCATTAAACTCATCTACATACAACACATCAGTGCAGAAAACAGAAGAAGAGATCAAGTGAAGTTAGAAGTAGGTAACAGAAAACAGAAAGACATGCTGTGCTGTGACATGACATTTAAAGGTTAGGTTAAAAGGTTTTAAACAGCAAGGTAGTTAATTTCTAATATCAAGTTTTGATTTTATTGACTTTCAGAAAAAAATGTTAACCGGTAAATTAATCCAAATATTTAAACAACCTAATAATTTCTACAGAGCTACACAAGTTAACTTAAATCTTCGAAACGCTTTAAATATTCAAAGTAAGTAAATTGCATAACCTTAATTTAAATTTAACAAATTACTACCTATGGATCTATTTTAGATGTAAGACCTCTTTACTCGAATACTACATTAGGAATAGACAACTTCGTACAAACATGTCAAGCTACACAAAAGCAAATGGGCAAAATAGTTGATAAATTTAAAGAAAAGATGTCAGATTATATTCAAGAAGGGACTAAGAATATGGTCTTTACTGAGGATCTTAAGAATATGATCCATGTTGCTAATGATGAGAAAGATTTGGAATTAGTTGTCAGAATGATTAAAAAGTTAGTATGGTTTAATAAATCAAATATACATTGACATTGTTTACCAAAATTAACGCACCACTTAATAAAATAGGATTACGTTCACAAATTAAGATGTATTATACAATTTTTTTTTACTTAAGTAAAAGTTTTAAATGAATTACTAAATTTGATTCCAACCGAACGTACTCAAGTAGTGTTTTTTTTTTCGAAGAGGGATAGAATTATCGGAGATTTGGTCGGAGGATTAGCGTCTCACACACATTGGTTTCTCGTTTGGTTCAACTGAACACTTAAAGATGCTTATTCAATGTAGAAGTCGTGGAACCGTTGAGGTTAACGACCGTTTTTAACACTCTTTAAAGCTGTGACTGCACGCCAAGGAACGACAGACACATTAAATTTCTTACTTTGATAAAGATAACTACATGGAAGTGACTGATGCATATGGCATATGAACAAATCTATCCCACGATCATAGGAAGGTGCAAGGGAGAGATAATACATTTTCTCATTTTATCTCTATTGTTACTTGGTTCATGTTATTAGAGTTGCAGGCTACCTCTAGTTATTATATGCTCTAAGATTGCTATAGTCACAGCTACAACAAGTACATAAGATCCAAATGCAAACAGATACAATGACTTGCTAAAACTTAACTGCTCAACTTGAACGCCTCCCTCGAGGACTGCTCATATTGATGTGACCAAGATTTCGATAAGTCAATGTTTTGTTTTTGTAACATTCAGGCTAACGATTAGAAATGTATTGACGACCAAATGAGTAGTGTGCTCAATTTCTTAAACACTACTTTGTATGAAAAAGGCTTGTTTATGTTTTTAGGAGGAATCTCTTTTACTTATCTTGTACTGATCAATGATGCAAGATTATTAAAATGTTTAAATGTGATTACATTCTAACTTCTGAACTAACTATAGGTAGATAAGGCTAGCAAATCAGCAAAAGTCTGAAACGACTTGCAGTTGTTCTCATTTTCAATGTCTTGAAGAAGAATATTAATTTCCTTTAATTAATTTTAAGATTGTGACATGTAGAGTGTTAAAATGAAACTTTCACGATACCCAAGTACATAATCACAGACAAAAAAATATTATTATTTTTTTTTGTTTCGCGTTGGACAAGTGTTATACTGTTCTGTTAAGCATTTATATATTTTAATATACGTGACAAATATTTTGTTTCTAAATTTTGGTCATTTATAATAATGCTAGGGCGAAGGTTACAGAGCAGACATTGGTAAAGTAAATGAAGAAGTTTAAGCTACTATTTTACTGGTTCATACATTGTTTGTTTACATGTTAACATTTAATATCTTTGTAGATTTAATCAACAAAATAAGGAGCTGCGTTTTGGTAGTTTTATTTTTGGTACAGTTGTAATGCGATTATTTTATTATCACAATAAACCTGAGTTAGCTATAGAGGTAAGAAATTTTTATTTAATCTATCAGAATGTTTAATTCATTTGTAAATTATTTTAGTGCTTTAAATCACCAGAATTAAGTGGTTTTTTCGACCAATTAATGACGTATCAAATATTATTAGATATGCTTTACGAAAATCAAATGTATCAAGAAATGTTAGACTGTGTAGAGTTTATCCAACAGAAACAACTAGATGGTATTAAGTATCCAAGAAATATTGTTGTTCTAACATTAGCAGCCTGCTACAAAATGGTAAGTATTATACTCGTATAAATTGATTTAGTGGTATTTATTGAATCTGTTTATTACATACACAGAATTCTAAAGAAAGTTTGGATTATGCGCTTAAGTTGTGGCAAGAATTAAAAGAAGTGGGACATACACCTATGAGACGTGCTACAACCTTCTGTGCTGCACTAGCTTATAACCAGGGACAACCAGGAATAGCTTTGGAGATTTTAAGTACTGCTCACAATCAAAATTATACTACTGTAAGAAATCTAAAGGTAATATAAATTTTCCTTTAACAGTTTATATTCAATATATTTATTATCAATTATCGTTCTGATTCAAGGTTGCCTGTTTAGCTTCTATTGGTAGGGTAGAAAATGCAATACCAATCTTGAAAAGCATACTTAATGAAGATAGACCTGCAAATCAGAAACAAACGTTTAATAAAGATATTCTAGATAAAGTTAAGGAAGCTGTTACTTCTTTAGATAATCCAGAAATTTCGATGGAGTTTAACAAACTGGAAAAGATATTCGAACGGGATGGACATATTAATGAAGCGGTAAGATATTTAATTAAGGTTTTTTACTCACTGAGATGATTCCCCGAATGTTAAAGCATCACTACATGTATATGAGGTCTGTCCGAAAAGTATCCGACCTGCCTATATATCTTTGGACCAGAGTGGTCCAGTGACCTCTTAGTTAACGTTAAATCAATATAAAAGCAAAAACACCATCTTGATGAAACATTTACACAATATCATTTCATTAAGAACTATAATTTTTAGTAACGTTTCATTTTTAAGAAGCTCCGTCATGATATCAGCTGCTTGAAGTTTTGATTCTATATACTGCACACAAGCATTTCTTTCCGATATAATTTGGCGTATGTAGTGATACTTTACTTCAAAATTCTTACTTCTTTTATGAATTATACGCTACCTTCATAATAGTGTAACCAAATTTCCTAGATGGTAATTTGCTCGATGTATATTAGTGGAGAATTTGTTAAACAAGGTACGAATGAACACTCATGTTTTTGCAGCAGTTAACGGTGTATAGAAGGTAAAGTTAAAGATGATGAAAATACACTTATAATCTTATAATTTCTTCATTTTTGTATGGATTATTACTTATTCAAATTTTTCCGTTTAAATTTAACAAACAAAAAATATTTAGTTAATACATCGTAATCAGAACAACTGCTACAGAAAAGTCCCAAGTTAAAACTCAGTTCTTAATGGTATACAATTTTTTTTTAAATATACAAAATTTAGGATTAGGGGTTTTGTACAATGTGTGCTCAGGTGTAAACAAGTGCATTTATCCACATAAATGTTTAACACAGACGGACAGTACATTATAATTAAAGATCTAAATAAAAATATTTCATCTATTGTTATGACAGATATAATGTCTGCTGGGTTTGGATATTTCAATAATGCTGCCCTGGGACTATAAGGAACCTATATCTTGTTCACGAAGTATAGATACCAGGAGTCTAAACGTAATGTTGAACGAATGGTCTCAATTTAGGGGACAGAACTATTGCCGGTAGAGTGCGCCATTGTTTAAGAAGTACTCGTTTAAATCCTTAAGTGGGATGTTTTGTTGCTATTGACAGCTTTGGAAATAGTATATTGTGTATCTAGTAGGAAGAGCGATACATTCCCGGACGACAATGTAAATTGGAGTCCGGGAATGTGCTTTTACTACGAGATACACATACTATTTTTTCTGAAATCGCATTAAATATAATCGTAAACTAAGAAAGTTTTATATATGCATAACTGTTTTTGATTATCATCGTATTTTCTATGAAACCGTTTCGTTGACATTGTTTGTTAATCATTGTTTATTAATGTCACAAAAGTGCTTAAGATTTTTTAAATTTAAAACGCCTCCAGAGTTACTAAACACTGCTACTAATGTGGTTTTAAATTTATTGCCAAATAAAATCAAGGCGCAAAATATGAATTTGCTTATAAACGTTTTATGGATCATTCCCGTACACAGGTACGGAAAAAATATTCCCGCACAGTACGGAAAAGTTCGTTGCCAGGCAACGGACTAAAATACAAGAATGGTGTATTTTGCGGCTCGAATTTGATCCGAGAAACTAGATATTTCCAAGCGATTTCAGAAAAAAAATATTCTGAGAAACATGGAATTAAATAAAAGTTTTAGGAAAAATTTTATTTATATATTTCAAAAGTTATATGAAAATGCAAAAAAAAATGTCAAATATTAATTAAAAACTACACAAATTTATAAATTAATTGTTGTTGTCCTTGTTTGTTATATGGCTCTGCTACTCGGCAATCGCCAAAAATTAATTGTTCATAACACTAATTTTTAACAGATATTATTTTGAGGTTATTCACTTTTGGTACCTACTTTGGTGCTTTGAATAAACTCACTTTTCCTACACTGTCACTTGCCTTTCGGCCACTGACACAACCATAAACAGCACAACACCTTCCCAATTCTTTTTATTAATTTTATTACAACTAATTTTAAATAAATAAATTAATATTATATATTTAATTTAATTTAACATTCGCGACATTCAAATCTCCAATGTCATAATAATAATAATAACATCGGTCCCTCCTGAATCCTTGCGCAGCTAGTGGTAAAAATTAGAACTATGATGTGGGTTGATTATTGGGTATACGAAGTACAGATACCAGGAGTCTAAACATAATGTTAAACAAACGGTCTCAATTTAGGGGATAGAACTATTAACGGTAGAGTGCGCCCGTGTTCAAGAGATACTCGTTTAAATCCTTACGCGGGAAGTTAACATCGGTATCTCCTGATTACTCGCGCTGCCAGTGGCAAAAATTAGAACTATGATGTGGGTTGATTATTGGGTACCAGAAATATTATGAAAAAGCCTATACCGTGTAGACTCCTGGTATCTATACTTCGTGATTGGGTACCAGAAATATTATGGAACAGCCTATACCGTGTAGACTCCTGGTATCTATACTTCGTGATCTTGTTATTAAAAAAAAAAGTAAAAAAATAAAGTGACATATTATGATGTTGACACCTTCAGGGTCATTAGCTATGTATACTTATTAAGTCGAGTTAGTAAATAATTAGCTAAAACCCTAAATTTAAAAATAAGAGACAATTATATAATGCTTTTAATGATGCATAAATAGCTCTTTTTTCTCTTAATTTTTAATTTCTATATTTAAAAAGCATTCAGCATTTCTAATGGTAATAACACGTGGTGCAAGGATGAAGGCCTAACAGTCAATCCACAAAAAGCATCAATTGTCCCTTTCACTAATAAAAGAGCGTTGCAAGGCTTAAAACCAATAACGTGCTGGTTCCAATGGCCACAGAGGCCAATACCTGGGTGTGGTGTTTGACCAGAGGCTATCATGGAAGCAACACATTCAAAAGGTCACACGCACAGCTACAATAGTCCTTGGTAGGTGTAGACAATTGTGTGACAAGAACTGGAGCCTGAACCCCAAAATGAACCTTTGGTTGTATACACAAGTCATTAGGTCAATGTTAACCTATGGTTCGGTGGTGTGGTGGAGTAGAACGCAGCAGTCCGGGGTGATCAGGCAGCTGGAAAGCATTCAAAGGCAGGTGGGCCTGAATGTTACAGGTGCCATGGGGACCGCCCCAACGGACGCACTACAGGTTCTGCTCAACCTACCACCATTGCACATCTACATTCAGGGCGAGGCTATGGCAACTGCTCACAGACTGCTACAAGGCCAGCCTCCCATTACCTTATTAAAAGGAAAAAAGCAAGCAGAGTTATATGATAGGGTTAAGGCGGATCAAATAATGGGCATGCCTCAGGACAGGATAGTCCCCAGGTATAACTTTGCAAGAAACTTTCGAAAGGGACTCATGGAAGAATGGCCCCCCAATCCAAGGGGACTCAATCTGGTATACCGATGGCTCAAAGACTCAGAAAGGCACAGGGTCAGGTATATTCAGTAGAGGACACAGGACAAAAGTCCAACTAAGTCTAGGTGCGTATGCCACAGTGTTTCAGGCTGAAGTAATGGCCATACAACACTGTGCAACGGAGATCGTAAGTCAGGGTATAACGGGTTAGTCTTGATTCAACTTTTTTTTTTATTGTTCATAATAAATACACACAATAGGAAAAAAAAAGTTATTGCATCAAACTTAACTAATTACAAAGAAATAAAACAATAAGTATATATACCTAAGTACATATCTCCTTTTAACCTACACCGCTATATTAAAAAAAAAAAAAATTATAAAAACAAAATTAGAATTCTTTAGGGGTTTCAGAACCCAGAACTCCACCTAAACTAAATGCTTGTATTGTGGAGGACGGTGTACTAATACCCCAAGCGTGCGTAATATAAATTTTACACTGGTCGGCTAAGATAGCATTACTATAGTAAAAACCGTAGTCATATACTCGGACAGCCAAGCAGCTCTAAAGGCGATAGTCTCAGCACAAATAAGCTCAAAGCTGGTGTGGGACTGCGTTGGGGCCCTGACACATGCCGCAAGTCAAAATTCTCTGACACTGGCATGAATACCAGGACACTCAGGGTTTCAGGGCAATGAGAAGGCTGATGAACTGGCCAATGCGGGAGCTAATACTCCAATGATTGGCCCGGAACCATTCGGCGGAGTTGCTAATACATTCAGAAATGGAGGCTAGAGAAGGCCCAGGAGTGGTGGGAAAAATCACCGGGCAAGCGATAAGCCAAAGTCTTCAGAAAGGGTCACTCGGCAAAGTTTACTGCAGAGCTGCTATCACAAAGGCGAAATGATGTCAGAATGATGGTCAGTCTCTTGACAGGACATTGTAGGCTCAGAAAACACATGAGTCAGCTGAACTTAGCAGATGAAGACATTTATCGATACTGCCAAGAGGAAGAGGAAACCGCATTTCATGTCCTATGCCAATGTGAAGGCCTTGCAAGGACGTGGTATCTAGTACTGGGAGAAGAGAAACCGGCTGATCCAAGTTATGCGGAGTGGCCACTGTCAAGGCTATTAAGCCTCATTAAGAAGGCAGAGCTGGAAAAGGTGCTCTAATCCTATTCCACAGATAATGGGTGTTCACAATAGATCTGCAAAGGTCGCAGTGATACAGGCTAATAGCCAACCCAAAAAATATCTATCTATCTATCTAATGGTAATAACAAATATATTGTAACGGTATAGCCGAAAAAGGAAAGCATCTCTTCTTAAAAAACTGTAGGTATTCGATAATCTTCTAGACTTAGTTATTAGGGCAGATCATGTTACTTGAAAATGCTAGAATGATCGTTTTTATTATATAAGGGGGTGGATTAGCAGTTAAGGGGAGATCAAATAGTTCTAATAGTCTATTGTCAATTGTAAAACAGTTTAGGCATATTCCACCAGAGTTCTTGTTACAATTTTGTTAAATAAATTGTGTTAAAGTCCCCATAAGTGTTTCAATATTTATAATTTAACATTGTATTGATAGTTTCTTATGACTTCGTCAAAATTAAATCATCGTCTACATTGAAAAAATAAATATTTTAAATCCAGCAACGAGGTGACTGTTTAAGTCCATATAAGCTTCTATAAGCTCACAGACCTCTTTCTGATTCATGAAAATAGTCTCTTCCAATTTTCCATGCAGTTTTATTATCAAACTAGTTGTACTCGCAACGTCGTTCGCGTGGCGTGTGATTGTTGTATAAAAATTTCTTACCCCACCCCATTTAAGGAATGGGAGAGAAATTTTTATACACCAGATGTTAAGTTAAAAGAAAACAAATACATCTGTGAAAACCGCAATCGAATCGGATCAGTAGTTTTCATGTGATGCGCGCACAAACATACAGACAGACAAAAAAAAATCTAACCACATTTTTGGGTTCTATTTCGATGTACCCGCGACGTCGTTCGCGTGGTGTGGTGATTTTTGTATAAAAATTTCTTTCCTCACCACGTTAAAGGTGAGCTGTACCATTTTGTTGTGAAGATTCTCTTGCTACAAGCATACTTTTCGAATTATATTTTTTGTTATTTGAAATACCCATTATTATTTACTATGTTGACATTTTCTGGAGTCTCTTTTAATATCCAAGTACCATTTTTATTTAACGAAGCTAATTCATCCATTTTTCAGAATTTCAATTAACAATCATAGTTTAATAATAATCAGGGAGTGCAAAATTAGTTCTGTCCTTTTCATATTAATATATTCCTTTCCATTGTCACAATACAAAAACTGAAACTAGTTTCCTGTTAATATTTTTATAAGAACCTCATATTCACGAAACTTGTCAAAAAACCTTCGATTTGAATCTAAAAAAAAACAGTTCTGTAGTCTATGCAACCGTCCTTAGTTGAAATAAATTATCCAGATCCATCTGGAGTTACTACGTTATGGAACGAAGGGACTGAAAAAGTTCTTCGAATCGACTCATGTTGAACTGTCCTAGACCGCACACCGGATAATGGGGTCGATTGAACTAGGTGATCTTTCTCTACTGTGACCTAAAATATCTTTTATATATCCCACACATCTAATTTTGAGTCCATAATGTCTAGGCTTTTTTACCCTTTTTACAGAGATGGTACCTTCGTACCAGAGTTCTTTGAGAATTCCTGTGATCACTTTGAATTCAAGTTTATGAAGCTCTAAGAGTAATTTAGAGTAGCGCAATGAAGGCCGTATTAACCTTTTTGCTTATTTTTGGACTGTAGTGTTTATCCAGTAGGCTGCACTAAGTTTCTTTTCCCAATTTCGAACTTGATCCATATAGCAGCTTTTCGAGATGCCACAGAAAGGTTCAGGTTAGAAGTACTAGTTTCACTTGCGAGACTATCAGCAATCTTATTTCCGATAATCCCTTTATGACCTAGTACCCACAGCAAAGTTACTTTGTTGTGTTTAGCCAGTTGCATAGGAAACTGTTTGCTGTTTTGGACTAATAGATTGTAGAGCCTTCAGAGCAGATTTTGGTGGCAATAAATATTTCAACTGAATTGAGGCGTTTTTAATGCACTTTTGAGCACATAAGTCAATTGCTAATAGCTACTCTTGGAATATCGTAGGATTGTTTCCAGAGCAATCTTAACTACATGTAAATATGAGGGGGAAATGTGTAGAATTACCTCATTCCGCCAGTGATCCCTATACAAACGAGTCTTTTTTGTACATTTTCCTACTCTATTATTGCCTTTTTTGCGTTACTTTGTTCCACCAAGTCAGCCTAGCATAGGTGATTAGGGGTACGAAAACTGTTAGATATGACCACTAGATAGTTTTAGGTTTAAGACACCATGCCTACGGCGAGTCCACATAGCCCTTGTAGCTTTAGAGTTCATTTTTGCGAGGTATTCCACATAGTTTCGGTTAGGCGATTAATGGGAATATAAAGTGGAAATTCTGAAATTATTACGTGATGTCGTGGGAAGAAAACGGTTGCATTTTTGGTCCAACGGTGACTGGTTTCACGATAATGTGCTAAGGCGCTCGTCGAATCTTGTGCAGCAGATTTTAACAAAACATAAGGGCCACCCTTTGTAAAGTCTCGACATAACACCCTGTGATTTTTTGTTCTATCCGAATCTGAAAAAATCGCTCAAAGAATATGAGTGCGACGACAAAAACGAAGGTACTTAAAACTGACTTGCGCAGAATTGCATCAGAAAGTGGAAATACCACTAAGAACGTATTATTCAAATAACTGTTTGCCACACGCTCGATGACTTAAAATAACGCCAACGCGGAGGTAGTTCAAATACTTTTCGGACAAACCTCGTATGTGTTCGGTTTATTATAAAACTTTTAAAATGTTTGTATTGTATAATCAACTTTAATTTTAATTTACAGAGTTTTGAACAGCAGTTGTGCCAAGAAATTCAAAGTCCATTATTTACTAGTAAGAATAAAAGGAATACAGTACCCAGATATATTCGAGGACCATCAGAACGTGATCAATTTGTTACTAAAAAAAGATACAATAGTTTTCAAAATCAGCGTCCTGGTTTAGATGAACTTGTTTAAATTTGTTTCTGTCTTATTTTTTATTATATTAGTTAAAATTGAATTCAGACATTCTTAATTATAACCCTTTATAATTTCTGCAAATCAATTATTTGCTATTAATAAAGTAAACACAATTAGTGATATACATGATTGCAATCTCTATAGATTTATCTCTATGTAATATTTTTATCTTGAAAGTACCAGATAAAATATCTTTTGATACATTCCGGACAAATAATCATAAGTAAACGATTTAAAATGAAGTATTTAATTTTTTTGTGGGCCCTTTTAGGTAAGTAAAAATAATATATTTTTAAATATACACTAAGTTTACGTGCTAGTTTTATTTTTGTAGGTGCTTTACTTGTCAATTCGTATACAATCTCAAAAGATTCTACTCCAGCATTACCAAAGGAAAAGTTAGTTGATGATCATTTAATCAGAACTCTTCCAGATGGGAGTATCGTTGATATTGAATGCCCACAGGATACAATATTAAATAAAGCTACTCTAACTTGTGATTTTGTACAGGGTAAAGTTGGTGGTGAATTTTCTATACAGCCAACAGATGATTGTAGGTAATTTGGGTATTCTGATTCATAAAAATAACTTGTTGAGATTTTTTTTACATTCTTAAAATTGTTAGAAATAAATGAATAAAAAATTCAATTACTATGTAACAGTAACATTATTTAGGTTAACTGAGTTAGATTTTTATTGGAAACCGGTTTGAAAGTTGAAATCTCTGGTATGATATATTGCAAAAACCCTTTTATCTTGGGAATCATCCATTTTCAAGTAAAAGTGTTTTTAAATAAACAATTAAAGTGACAAAATCATTATTTTGCTCTTAACTTAAACATTTTTCTATTTAGAGATCTGGAGTCAACATGAAAAAATTTTGATGAAAAAATACACCAAATGAGATTAACCAATTTAAAAAGAATTAATAAACAAGAAAGTTATTACAAAAATAAGATAGCTATTTTTAAATAATGCAGTAGAGATTTAACGGGTATAGAACGGCAAATCTCTACTGCGTCACTTACGTTAGGACGTTAACTCCAATGTTTTTTTAAATAATGTTAATAACTTTTTTAGTAAATTAAGAAAGTATACAAACAGAAAATGACATTAGGGAGAAATAAAAAAAAACGATGGATCCGATGGCGACATTTTCTTGTTTGTATACTTTTATAAGGATTTTACATGGATTTCACTTATCCATGCGTCCATTTAAAAAGTAAATAAACATGCGTCTTGTAACTTGCTGTATAGTAGTATAGTCAACTGCAACAACAATGGCAGAAATAGTGATCAGAAATTCCATAAATTTCCACAAGCAAGTTGGAAACGAGAACAACGTATAAAGTAGTGAATAATCGTTGTCAAGAAGAAAAAGCTAATAAGCTAACTTAAAAAGCAACATTTTAAATATTTGCTATATATGTTGTATGTTGTAGGAAGCATCACGTTATATTTTTACGTCTTGCATATGTTGAGCCAAAACTAATTCTTTACCTTTGTTGGTTGTTTCTGGTTGGAAAGTTATGTCGTGAGTCGTGAGTGATTGCTTAAAAAACAGTTTTAATTATTAATTTGGCCATGTTTAACTGAAAATACTCAAAACGTCTGCATTATTAACGACATTATAATCATATTATCGTCTACAATGCGATAATCAATTACATTTATTTATTTTTTTAATTACTTCCCGTGAAGTCCGCTGTGATAAAGCCCATCTATACTACCTAAAATTTATTGATTGTGACATTTTTAACGGGAAATAAAAAAGAAATATTATTATCGACGCTATAGACTTACATGATCAATACATTTGGGTAGAAAACTAATAAATTAAGATGTTTCATTGGAAATAATTGTTTGTTTACTTAATTTTCGTAATGACAGTTAGCCATTTGATATTTCAAAGTCCGCCGTAATTGTAAACGCTAGGTGGCGCTGCCATCGTTCACCCAGCAGATACCTGAACGTGAGCGTCTTATTATATATCAATTTTGTGCACAAGATGAGTCCGATCGGTCAAACCTTTGAATATAAAGATGTTTTATATTCAAAGGGTCAAACCATGGAGACTAGACAAGGAGTACGCACTCGACCGGGGGAATTGCCAAAATCTGTCCACGGTATCGTACATATTAGGTTTACTTTTTTCACCAATAGCGTCGCTAGTTTTCCATTTGTACCGGTATGAATATAGACAATTAAATAATCGTGAATTATTAAATTGGTTTTTATTATTTATATCTGAAAGATCGAACTATTTTTTTCATTGTGTAAATAAATTAATAATGAAATAATTAAAAATTATTTATTTTATTTCAAACTACGTCCTCATTGGTCGCCATTTTGGTACAAATGGAACACCAGCGCCCTCTTATTTTGGTAGCCCTATTTGCATACATGGAGTTCGTACTCCTTGTCTAGTCTCCATGGGTCAAACAGTTTTTCGACAATATAATTTATCCCCTTTATTGAAAAATGCACTAAAGGCCCGTTCCGAAAATTTAACTAAATGGATTTTATTAACCCGTTTATTTTTATCGCATACACTTAAACTAGCAACCTTTAAAAAATATATATTTTAATATATATATGTTCATAAAGAAAGAGATAACACTGACGAAGCAAAATAAAACTCGTAGAATGTGCTTTTTTATTAATTGCCAATAAAAGATTTGGTCTATATTTATAGACTTCATCAGAGTAACTACAAAATAGGGAACAAACAATGACCAATGGAGAACTTACTGTAACATATAACAAGCTTACCAAATAATAGCATAAAATACTCAGGGATTTGGGTGCAAAACAAGGAAATTAAATTAATATATAATATTCTATTACAACCAAGCAAAAACAATACCAACAATAACTTATTAAATACAAAAGTCACAATTGATTTTGTAAGGGCGACTCACATTACCAAGAATCCATTAAGAGAAATGTGTAGCCGTATATGTGTATATTGATTTGGACTTCCTCTGTGGGGTTCTGCTCAACCTACCACCATTGCACATCTACATACAGGGCGAGGCTATGGCAACTGCTCACAGGCTGCTACAAGGCCAAGCTCCCATTACCTTATTAAAAGGGAAAAAGCAAGCAGAGTTATATGATAGGGTTAAGGCGGATCAAATAATGAGCATGCCTCAGGACAGGATAGTCCCCAGGTATAACTTTGCGAGAAACTTTCGAGTAGAAATACTGGAAAGGGACTCATGGAAGAATGGCCCCCCAATCCAAGGGAAGTCAATCTGGTATACCGATGGCTCAAAGACTCAGAAAGGCACAGGGTCAGGTATATATATAGTAGAGGACACAGGATAAAAATCCAACTAAGTCTAGGTGCGTAAGCCACAGTGGTTCAGGCTGAAGTAATGGCCATACAACACTGTGCAACGGAGATCGTAAGTCAGGGTATAACTGGTAAAACCGTAGTCATATACTCGAACAGCCAAGCAGCTCTAAAGGCGATAGACTCAGCACAAATAAGCTCACACCTGGTGTGGGACTGCGTTGGGACCCTGACACATGCCGCAAGTCAAAATTCTCTAACACTGGCATGGATACCAGGACACTCGGGGTTTCGAGGCAATGAGAAGGCTGATGAATTGGCCCGTGCGGGAGCTAATACTCCAATGATTGGCCCGGAACCATTCGGCGGAGTTGCTAATACATTCAGAAAGGCAGCCATTGAGAAATGGAGGCTAGAGAAGGCCCAGGAATGGTGGGAAAAATCACCGGGCAAGCGACAAGCCAAAGTCTTCATAAAGGGACACTCGTCGAAGTTTACTGCAGAGCTGCTATCATAAAGGCGAAACGATGTCAGAATGATTGTCAGTCTCTTGACAGGACATTGTAGGCTTAGAAAACACATGAGTCAGCTGAACTTAGCAGATGAAGACATTTGTCGATACTGCCAAGAGGAAGAGGAAACCGCATTTCATGTCCTATGCCAATGTGAAGGCCTTGCAAGGACGCGGTATCTAGTACTGGGAGAGGAGAAACCGGCTGCTCCAAGTTATGCGGAGGGGCCACTGTCAAGGCTCATTAAGAGGGCAGAGCTGGACAAGTTGCTCTAAGCCTATTCCACAGATAATGGATGTTCACAATAGATCTGCAAAGGTCGCAGTGATACAGGCTAACAGCCAACTCAAAAATATCTATCTATCTATCCTCTGTGGGAACACCTTGCTATCAATACAATCTTCGAATATGTGGATTCGACACTTATGAAATTGATTGCTATAACAAAAAAATATAATTTTTTTCTTCATGCTACTTTTCTTTCTGCTCCTCTGTATCTATCGGTCTATACTTGTCTAATCTCGACCATTTATAATTACGTTTTTATGTGTTTCTTTTATAATTATATTTTTATTTATAAATGTTCTTTTATTTTTTTTAGTAACAACAAAACAAAAACCTATATAATACAAAAGCACACCTAAAACTAGAAACTCAGGGCGGAAACGCAGTCCCAGAAATCTACTGTGAAAACGTGTCCCCGAAGAAAAATCCATATTATAATGGCTTGAAACTAAATATCACTTTTGAATATCTCGGTAAAGATTAGTTATAAATAGATAACAATGGAATATTCGGAAAATTCGTTAAAAACACACGTTTTTATTAATAATATGGTTCCACGATCATTAGGAGCCAGGATAACCTTTTTTTTCCAAAAACAACAACATTAATGGTAAAAATTCACAAAAATTTTGCAAGAAAGCTAAAAGATTAAAAAAAAGTTAAATAATAAAAGAGATTACCAATTGCTGAAACAGGAGTGTGCTAAACAAAAAGTTCATTGAGTTGCGACTTGAATCGATGGAGAGAGAAACGGACTGCAGGCCGAGCCGAGCTCTCCAAAAAGTCGAACGAATAAAATATCATATCTCGAAGTCTGATGCACCAAATTTTCTCATCTTTTTTAAACTAGGATGCAATGTTTATTTTAGCTAACTGTTTCAATATGTATGCAATATATTGTTTTAATATTGTACCCCATTAAAAAAAAGATGAGGAAATTTTTTCCGAGTGTTTTACTCTGAAACCGCGCGCTTGACGTTTTTGAGTACTCAGCTGGACCTGCTGCTTGCTACCTCGTTATCCTTCAAATCTAATCGGAACACAATGTACTCTTTGTTTATAAATTCATGTTTCAACAGTTTTTCATCTTTTTGATTGCTGAAGGTTTTTTTTAATCTTTCAGATTTCTTGCAAAATGTTTGTTAATTTGTACCATTAATGTTGTTAATTAACCAAATAGCGATTTTTTTAGAAAAAAAGGTTCCTAATGATTGTAGAACCTTTTTTTTAAACGTTTGCTTTTTTAACTAATTTTCCGAAGATTTCATTGTAAATACTGCAGAGATATTCTAAATGCTCATAAGCTTAAAAAGTGATACTTTATTTTGAGCCATATATATTAATTCAGAATTTTTTGTCAAATTCAAACCGAATCTAGTGCATTTTTTAAAAAAGGGGGTTAACAAATTGAATTGTGCAAAAACTATTTGACCAATGTGGCCCATATTGTACACAAAATTGTTATAGAATGAGTCCCTCAAATTTAGCTATATTTTAACAAATTTTAGCAAATAATAAAGAGTTATTAACATTATTTAAAAACAGCTATTTTCCTATTAATTTCATATTCTTCGTGTATTTTCTCTTTGTCTTTTTGTGTATCCAGATGAAATTTTGTAATCGATTTCAAACTTACTTCCTGACTAATTACAGATCTTAAACTTTCAGGGTCGCTCAGAATTTGATGACAATGCGTGATTTAAGTGTTTTTAGACAGATACACTGCCGGACAAAATTATTAGAACATCTAATAAATTCAAATTAAAAATTTCTGTTGACAATTTTTTACAGGTGAATTGTTTGTTGTTTATAACTGCAATAATCTTTGTTTTCCACACTTTGGTTTCAGTTGCATATCGTAGTTTTTTTACTTGTAATAAAGCAGAATCAGTTTGGACACTTTCCAGTCGGTGTCAGTATCAGTCTATTAAACGGTTTAAAGTGATTTTGTTTGCAATATTTTTTCATAGAACTTGAAAATGAATGTGCATGATCGAGTGAGATGTGCATTATCGTTAAAAAATCCTTCGAACGACCTTGACGGGCTTACTGTGGTCATTTCTGAGATTTGAAACAACATCGATTAAGCAGACATAAGGAAACTTATTTTAAGCGTGAGGCGACGGTATGAAGCTGTCATACAAGCTAGGGGTGCAAACACTTGATATTGACATTTTTGTTTGTCGATGAGTGTATTAAAATTTTCTGAGCTTGTAACCCTAATTAACCCTAGGTCCTGGGTTTGTGGCTTCCTTCCGAGTTTTATCAATCTTTCCCAAACAATTAATTCTGGGCGCCAAGTACAGACAAACAAATAATACGCAAAAAATCAGTTTAAGATGATTTATTAAATCAAGAAAACAAGAATTTTGTTAAATATTTGAAATAAATAATTAATTCTCTTATCTTTATTTATTCTGGCTTCTATTTCGGTGGAGCTTGACTATCTATCTTCAGGAAATCTTTCCTACTTCCAATCAAGGATGGTCACGTCTTTTCTTAAAGAAAGAATCTTCTTTAATAAACTATCCCGGGATGGTTTTTCCTTTGTGACGACTTCTTGTTCAGGTACAAAATGGCTGACGGCTGTCAGCGATTCTTTATGAATTGAAAGATAATTCTTACTAGGGCCCTTCTTGATTTGGTAATACCCTAATAACGAAATTATAATCAAAACTCCAACCATTAATAATTTACAATCAAATATATCCGCTATCTGGTTCTCCATATTTTCGAGAAAAAATTAATTATATTCACATGTTTATATATTTTATGATAAAAAAAACTGACTTTTACGATAGCAAATGTATTTGACATTAAGTGTTAGTAAAATTTTAAAATAACAAATTCACCGCACTTTGGATAATTAAATACAAATAAAATTTATACTGAAGCAAAAATTTTACTTACTTGTAACGAAGGGCCGAAAATATTCAGATAATGTTTCTGATTTAGTGAAGAAACGGAGTGAAAATGAACGAATCGAACTAATAAGCTGACGAAGAAAACAATTCGCCCGTCTCCCTCCACGACGACGCGATACAACTTAAAATAAATACCAATTATAGTCAGGTGGATTTCGGCCCAAAAACGAACGTTACAAGCTTTTCTTATTTTTTAATTAAAAGTCTATTTTGTTATTCTTTTTGTGATAAATAGCGTCTAATAAGATAATTAGAGTTTTTTTATGTTGCTTGCGCAAAACCAACAAGATAACAAATCTTATTTAACAATTTATCTGAAATTATTCTGTGATTTATAATTTTGTCCGGCAGTGTATATTGAGGTTTAGTTACATTTCCTACTAATTTTTAATTTTATTTGGTGAACCAGTTCAAAACTTTTCGCAATAGATGGCGCTGCTATAAGCTATGCAAAAGTTTTCTAACCGTTTCTTGTGGTTTAAAAATTATTAACTTTTTTTGTTTACGTTCAGTTCAAAAATTCTCAAAACAATAGTTTAATTGAAATTTGTCCTAAAAATCATAAAAAGGTAGTCTATAAAAAGTTCTCTTTATAAATTGTGATGATTTTCCAATAACTTTTTTGTTTATTAATCGATTTTAAATTAGCAAACCTTATTTTGTGTTATTTTTTTATGATTATTTGTTTCACCTGTCAAAATATCACAATTTTGTGATTTCGTCCAATGAAAACGCTTAATCTTCAATGTTTTATGCTAAATCTAGCTAATCATTCCGGTTTATATTGATAAAACCACTAGTGGTTTTACTAGTATTGATAAAATTATAGAACTGTCAAAAATTCAATAACAATATTGAACAATCAATTTTCTTGTTTATAAGTACCTTACTATAAATCGACATTCATTTATATTATCTAAATATTCTGAAATATGTTTTCTTATTATTATTATCACAATTCAATTCATCTAAACGATAATGAAAAATCAAATACGTAGGTACTTTAAAACTAACCTGCTTCCTGGTTCTGCATGCATTTAAAACTTTTATATGCCTACAGGCAAATGTGGTCTTGTAGGTAAACTTTAAATAGATATACCTAATAATTTTTATTTTGGTAATTTTCTCTTTAATAATATAATTGTATAAATAGGTATAAAAATAAATATTTATTCAAATTATAACCCTGTTTTCACGACGCTCACGACAACTGAAAACTGTCAATACTATCTAGTGTACGGATTCGTGATTTTATCACATTTCAGTTTGTTTTCGTATTTTTGCCAAATAAAAAAGTTTTCGTGGAAACTAAAAATTTATCGATAAAATTTTAAGGACTCGTGGTATTACCTTTGATTAAATTCTTTCTTGATTCCAAAACTCTAAATAAAAAAGTTGAGAGGGTTTTTGTAAAATATCATACTACACATTTTAGTTATGTCAAAAAAGAGTGCTATTTTGCTAACTTTATTTGCCGAAATACAAATTAAATCATTATATTAAAGATATTATTTATTTTTAAATTTATTTTCTAAAGATTGATGCTAGTTATTTTATTTTATTAAAAATTTTATCTGTGTTTATTCCTTTTAAATATTACTTAATTTAGCAGACATTATAATAGCGATTTTAAAAATCTAAGTATCAACACACAAAATAGATTTATAAAAAAAATCAATTATTTTTTAGATATTTTAAACTATGCGATGGTTTTTATTGTACAATAACGGAATGTCCAGGTACAACATTATTTAATGTAAAAGAGGGAGTTTGCGATTATCCAGAAAAGGCTAATTGTTGCGAATTTGATGCAAAAAACTCTAGTAGAATATTACAGAATTAAATGTATTATGTTGAAAATAAGGTATATTTATTTTTTTGAATATAGTAATAATAGTATATTATGTTACTAGGAGTAGAAGGCCAACATTATTGTTGAGCCCAGATTCTTGCACTGCCGAGGCGCTAGCCGAGGCTGTGCAAACTGGGCGAAACATATAATGGGCCTTCTGCTCCGAGTAACATATACTATTTTTTCTTCAAGCGTAATAATAATATGCATTTTATAAAAAATATAGAAGGCTTTGTTTATATCTCAACTATTTAATTAATACAAACGAAAAATTACATAAAGTGTTACCTATTTATTAACAGTAATATTAAATGTGCAGTTTTGTATACTGCAGTTGTTTAAATTTAAGCCACTGCCACCGCTTTCAGCTTCGACATTTACAATTTTGTCATTGGTATACATCATATTATTAGTAAGTTGATTGTCGATTATTATGTCAGCGATTCCAGAACTATTACTTGGTTGTTCTTGCCAATTAAGTATTTTTTGTGCAGTTTGTGTTTTACTGGAAATGGAATCCTCTAAGTACCCTTCAGCAACACTGGTGGATTTCCATCCACCATGCCGCTTTAAAGCGGTAATATCACCTCCGTTGTCAACTAAAATAGTTGCGGAAGTCCTCCGAAGGCAATGTCCTGTATATTCATGAGGATTTGTTAATTTCAAAAACGTAGCAACGTCTTTTGGTACGTTTGATATTTTGTGGATACCCATTACCACACGGTGACATTTACCATTCTGGTATTTAATAAAAAATCGCTGCAGGCCAATATCATCCGGACGAAGAGCCGTATACTGTCTTACCAAATTCAAATAAAAATCGCCAATTATAGTAAACGACCGTTGTTTTTTGTTTTTTGTGTTTATGATTTTAACCAAAATTAAATTTCCCAAATCTTGGATTTCGCTAGACTTTAAATTAAAAAGTTCATCGCATCTAAGGGCTCCTGTGACTCCAAATATTAATATAACCTAAAACAAACGTTGAAATAAATAAAAAAAAAAGCTGGTAGCACCGGGATTAGAACCGCTGACCTTTGCGACCGAAGACAAAAGCTCTGCCACTGAGCTACCGTCATTAAATGTTATAAGTAGGAAATGAGGTAATATTTGCTGTCAAGTTAAATATTGATCTGCTAGTAGATATCACTGTCAACGGTTTAATAAACGTAATAATGATTAAAAAGAAATAAGAAAGTACCTACCTTTGTTGCTAAATAAACATTATTTGGTGCATCCTTGAGAAATTTATCAAATTGATCTTGTGTTAATACTTTTGATTTTTTCGGTGTATAATTTTCCCCTTGGCGCTTTATAAATGCAATTAATTTGCTATATTTTTCTATTTTAACATTATGTTTAATGTTTAATTGACTTTTAATCATTGAATACTGTGCCCATAGAGTAGAACTTTTAAACTTTCTGGACAAATTCGTGAAGTATGCAAGCATAACGTTTTCCGTGTATTGCTGTACATTATATTCATTGCACCATTTTAGAAATTTTTCGTATGCAAAATCATACAGTTTACGCGACTTCGTTGGAATTAGAGTTTCAATACTGGAATTAGCTATTTCAACTAATTCCGGAGGCGTACATTGCAATTCTTGAGACATTTTTCACAAAATTTTCAAAACAGACAAACGTCAAATTAAATAAGTTTAAAAATGACAGTTCCTACCTACTTGATTACAACGCCCCATTATTTTATTAGTACAATAATGAAAATTCATTTTTGTACTAGTAAAATAATGGGATATTTCTACGGTCTGTGTTGCAAAAAGTAATATAGTTATTATTATACGCTTGAAGAAAATAGTATGTTTTTTCTTTCTTTCACTCTGTTCTTTTAAATTTGTTAAAATATAATACAAATATTGTGTAGATAACATAAAAAATGTTTATTAAATAAATGTTATCTTTCCGAATAAACCAATTCAAAATTAATATAAATAAGCTAAACGTATGAAAAATATATAGAAGTATAAACAATAAAGCTTACTTTTCGATATTTTATTTTTTATAACAAGATAGCTAAGCATTCCACACATTTTTAAAATTCCAGTTATTTAATACATAGTTACGGTAAAAATGTTGAACTGGTATAAAAATAATTGTATCTCTTAATATCCGAATATAGGGTAGGTAAATGGCTACGATTTTTTTCATTTATTTCCGGTTCTGCTTTAACTTTATAAACCAGTTTCATATTAACAAAAAATCGTATCATACAGTAGTAAATAATTTCTACTGCTGTTATCAAACTGCAGCCCATGAACAGACAAAAGAAGCTGAAATTAATTAAAACTAATACAACTATAAAAAAAATTTATTATATAATATTCACACCAACAAATTAACAAGAAAGGAAGTATTAAATAGTATTTTTTGGTCCTCCGTCCAGAAACAATACTATTAATTACTTCAAAATCGTCCGGAAAATGACATTTTCCGGCCTAGGCCGGCAAAGTATCTTTTAGATTATCTAAAGAGATGGCGCTATGAGTCATCAAAAATACATAATAAATACTACAAATTTTAATTAAATTTATTTAAAAACAGCGTATAATATACTAAACTAATAACTTTTTCTAAAGGTAAGCAGGATTCAAACTTACATCTAATTTCTCTCACAACTTTTATTTTAAATTTGACATTTATGTCAATTTACAACTACTTATCATTCGATTATGAAAATACATATCTCGATTTTATTATTGCTCATTGAACTATAATAGTTCATTGTCTCTGCTATTTTTATATAAAATTATTGGATATTAATATTAATATTATCAATATAACAATTTTTACTGTGCTGCTTATTAGCACAGTATTCGTATGTATAAAAATTAAGGATTATGAAATCGATTATCAGAAAATCATTCCTTATTAGTAATTCTTTTAATCGTGCAATAGATGTCAATAATGTCAATATACACCTAATCTTGTATGTCACAAAGTAAACAGTTTTTGAACTTTTGAAATTATTAAAAATTGGTCGGACCAAAAAAAAGTGTGTGTTACACGTCCGCAAAATGTGTTGCAAGTACTCGTATTGTTTCGCCTCGGTGCTACGCCCCTCGGCTATACAACTTTACTCGCTCTTGCAAAATGGCATTTTCCGTCCTTGTGTCACAAATAACTGTTACACTACGGCAAGGCGAAGCTGTGGGCATAATGGCGCGCAGTGCAGGGCTCTCAAACTTTCTGCCCATGTAGTGTACTTATACTATTTTTCTTTGTAGGTACTTTGCCGAAAGTACAAAGGAAATTGCCTTCTGTGTTAAAAGCTATTGATTCCTGCTCCGACATTTGCAGTGACAGTGACATCAGCGCAGGAATAATTTCTTTCGGCCCGCTGTCTGCGCGACATTATCGCGGCATAAAAGTTAGGCTTTCTGCCGTAATATAGAAGCCGGAACGACATACTTTCGGCCTAGTACAAAGAAAACAGTAATTTATTTCTAGAGTTTAAGTTGTTCAAAAAATTATAAGGAAACACCTAAAACGAACAATTTTTTCCTTTTTCTACTAATAGCTGATGACATTAATATGATTAACAAAAGAATAAAACAACGTCAATGCATGTACGAAGTAAGATGGTACCATCGAATTTGTACATATGCATTATATATAAAGATGATTACAAAAATAACGCGACAGCTCCAGTAAAATTCGGCAATGTGGGGATATACGCCGACGATCTCTGATCGGCGCGCGCCGCAGCGCCTCCAGTCGGAGAATTCTAGTACTATTCAATTGCTTAGCGGATTTCGTGTGCGGTGTTTGTTAGTCCCAGAGCCATCTTCACAAAACCTCTCGAACTGGGTAATCGGTAGCGTTCGAGTCGACGGTAAAGATAGGTGGGGAAACCTGAGCTGTCGCGTTAATTTTGGAATCGTCTCTACGAGGGTTGTCTTTTTAGTTTTTTATA
The DNA here is from genome assembly GCA_964028335.1 of Altica lythri. Classification (NCBI taxonomy): domain Eukaryota; kingdom Metazoa; phylum Arthropoda; class Insecta; order Coleoptera; family Chrysomelidae; genus Altica; species Altica lythri. The sequence continues at coordinate 45,031,915 of OZ034807.1, forward strand.
TAGCCGCTTAGAAGACCCGATCAGTAGAACCATCAGACACAAATCTAGCCTCTATCTTTTGTTGGCTTAAATCCAGAGTTTCATAGCGACACCAGTCAACTATTTCCCACTGGTATTGCGACTTTTAAAGTGGTCGCTCCAGTCTCAGCTATGAATACAGGCTAGGTCCACCCAAAACAGCAGTCACACAGCAAAACATTGATGCGGTTCGTCAGCTTATTGAGGATGACCGAGGTGTAACAAACCGGGTGATAGAGGCATCTTTGTTCATTTTAAAGACCTCGATCCAAAAGATCCTACATAAAGAACTGGGTGTTAGTAACTGTTCAACAAAGGAAGCTCAAAAAACGTTTATAGTATTGTTAGTGACGATGAATCTTGGATTTACTCCTACGAAACGGAAAATAAATACCAATCCACTGTGTTCGTGTTTAACGATGAGGAAAAACCAACAAAACTGATCCATTCTTGAAGTGTGTCAAAGGAAATGGTCGCAACTTTTGTGTGAAAATCTAGTCATGTGGCAATAGTTTTTTAGAAGATCGAAGAACGGTTACTTGCTATTGTTATATAAACGTTTGTTTACCAGAAGTTATCGCGAAAAAAAACGAATAAAATTAAAAACTGGTTAAACATCTCGAAGCGAAGAAAGAAACAAAATAAAATGCAAAACAAGAATAACGAAAAAAAAAATACATGGACAAAAATAAAAAAATGAAAAAAAGGAATTTCCAAAAATTTGAAAAAAAAACATTTATTCAGAGGGTTTTTTAGAAGATCGAAGAACGGTTACTTCCTATTGTTATATAAACATTTGTTTACCAGAAGTTATCGCGAAACTCGGACAAAGCAACAAGCAACACACAAAGGCAAATCTTCCTAGATTAGAACAATGCAAGTGGTCACACTCTTCCCTAAAGATAATCAAGTTTTTGGAGGTTCAAAACATTGAATTGTCAGACTATCCACCGTATAGTACCGACCTAAGTCTCTACGACTTCTTTGCGCTCCCAGCGATCAAGAATCCAATGCGTGGGCAGCTATTCCACACCGCTAGAAGAAGCCATCGATGTCTTTAAAACAGCGATTTTGCAGATGTCAACTGAAGACTGGAATAACTGTTTTACCTATTGGTTTAAACATATGCAAACGTGTATCGTTCTTGGTGAGTCATATTTTGAAATGCAATAAAGTACTTTATACATATTATATTTTTTGTCTTCATGGCTAAATGCAAAACTAAAAATACAACCATAATACGAGCTTCGGAACACCGTTAATATTTTAATGTTGGGGTTATCCAATCTGAATAAAAAAATAGGATTCTTTCCCATGACTTGAGAATTTTATATAGCAAATTTCATGAACCTGTGACCTGATCTTATAAAGTACCGATGGTACTTAATAAATCAGTATTAACAGATTGACATTGATTCATATTCAATTACAGTTTCTTTTCTATTACAAAACAAAAAAATTGATTCTCTGTATTTAGCTATTCTTTCCTTTTGATCTATAGCGGCACGTAAATCATATTTCTGGCGTGGCGACGGTGACGTATTACGTAAAAAACCTAACGCATAGATAATATATAATAAAGAGATGTACTGATACCTTATATGAAATTGGTCTCATGTTTTGAGCGACGGTGGCGCACCAACAATAGGGGGAAGAAGCTCATCGATTCAAAAATTTGGCAGGACAGGGTATGAATTGTTTCATATAGAAATACACTTTTAAAGCTCATATTTTAATTTTTAATATTTTTACTGATGTGTAAAAATATTACAAATTGAAATATAGACTTAAAAGTGCATATTATCTTATATTATTTAGGTAAATAAATATAAAAACTAAACAAGTTAAAATGGTTTCGTGGGACACCAGGTAGAAACTATGTTCCTACTGCTAATGAAGAATCGACATATAACACTACTCGCTTGTGTATACGACTGTAACGCCTGCGCACGTCTCCTTTAACGGTCAATATATCAATATCAGTGAAATCTTGGCGTTAAGAAAAAAGCTTCTTTAAAATTCAAGGTGAGCTTTAAAGAGTAATGTATACATTTATTTCTTCTCACCTTTCCTAACTACTTTCAACTATCAAGATTTTTAAAAATTATATCTCATATTACTTTAACAAAAAAAGGTAAAAGTTAAGATATATACAAAAAAAAAATTGCATCAGCCGGGAATCGAACCCGAGCCTCCCGCGTGGCAGGCGAGCATTCTACGTCTCGTTACGGTTTTTACTATTACATTTTTTTCAGTTTTCAGTTCAGTCACACAGCCTGCCGTAAGGAACATAGTTCCAATAATAAACAAATTTTGATGTGAAACATCTATAGCCGCACGTAAATCAGATTTCTGGCGTGGTGACGGTGACGCAAAAACCTAACACGACTCTGCCTACTATCTATTCTATAAAAATGAATGTTTGTCTGTATGTTATCCATGAACTCAAAAACTACTGGACCGATTATTATGAAAATTGGTATATATATATATATATATATGTATTTTTCCACGGAAAAGGTATTTTCAAAACTTTGAAAATTTTAAAAAATTTTCAAAATTTTGAAAATTTTCAAATTTTTCAAAATTTTAAAAATTTTCAAATTTTTCAAAATATTTTAAAATTTTCAAAATTGTGAAGATTTTTAGAATTTTTAAATTTTCAAAATTTTTCAAAAATTTGAAAATCAAAGTTTTTAAATTTTTCAATGGTTACTTTAATCGCGCGTAAAGGTTACACGCACACTTTTTTTTATTAAATACTGCATATACTTTTACAAAATAATGTTGATGTTTCACATCTGCCAGGCGTCCCGTGACGGCTCACATTTTTTTTTTGAGATAGGTATAATAATTTTTGTTTTCGCCAATAAATAAAAATGGAAACACAGAGAAAAAGTAAGAAATTAAATAACTGAAAATGGAAAATTATAAGAAAACATTTGAAAATAATAAAATATAAGAAAAATCATAAAAATGGGAAAATATAAAAGGGAGAAAACATCGGCAAAATTTCTAAACATTCCTTAAATAAGGGAATACCGAAAAAATAAAAAATAAACGAATAAAAAATAAATAAATTATGTTAAAAATAAGGTATATTTACTTTATTGAATAAAGCAGTAATAGTATGATTTTTTTCTTTCTTTCACTCTGTCCTTTCAAATTTGTTAAAATATTATGTAGATTACATAGAAAATATACAGAAGTATTGACAATAAAGATTCATTTTTAATATTTTTTTCTTTATTCCAATAAATATTTCTTAAAATACTTGAAAGAAATCTAAAGTGCGCAGTACTTATAATAACAAGACATACTCTAGTCAACATCTTCAAAAACGTGAAAAATTAAAATAAAGGTCCTAAAAATATGAGCGATAGCTCATTGGATTCGAAATCACCTCTAGAAAAATGTTTTTGAAGGAAAAGTGTGCAGGCAAAAAATTGCAATTGTTATTAACAAAATAAGATGAAAAAAAAGATATTTATGTTTTTGTTAATAACTCGAAAAATATTAATATTTAAGCAATTTTAAAAAAAGCTCGTTAAAGAGGAGGAAATTTCCGAAAAAAAAAGTCTGTCCTCCCGGAAATCTATCTCCATTATTTATAATTTTAATTTGACGTTGAAAATAGGGCACCGCGCGGCTTTTACGGCATGCGCGCGCCACCGCTAAACGGAGTTTATCAGATAAAATATTTTTTTTTTATGACATAAAATGTTATTTTAAAAATTTTAAAAAATTCCAGTATTTTCCTAACACTTGAAAGAATCTAAGTCAGTTGGAAAAAACATTTTATCACTGTTTTTCAAAAAGTTATTCAATTGTTAACTAACAAATTTTTTCCTAATCTCTGTTGACATAAACAATGGGATAAAAGGTATAAATAATTGGCCTAAAAATTTAAAACTTCGTGGAGCCCTTTTCATATGTATACTTTACAAGATCCGGCGATAAATGTTTATAAAAGTTTATTAATTTGTTAATAATACTTTCTCCACGACCATTAATGAATGTAATAATTCCGACGTCATTTTTAATAATAGAAAGTGTTCATTCTTACTCTTGAGATAGAATATTCATTCTGAAACACTTGCTTCTTATGTGTTTTGCATGTATTTCCATTCTATAACTAGTGACGGAATAACATTCTGTAATTGCTTAACAAAAAACATAGATTGCCATGCGAATTTCAAAACTGTCACTCAGTTTGTCAGTGCGACGTTCTAATTGTTTTGCTACATATTTCAATTTAAATAAACAGAATTATTACATGGTCGTGGAGAAAATACAGTCTGTTACGCGATTAGAATGAAAATTCGATTTACTCGTGGTTCCTCTCGCTCGCTACGCTCGCGTTCGGAATTCTCCACTCGTATCGAATTTTCATTCTAACCTTGTTACAGAATATACTATTCTAATATTATACGTCACGTTAACTGTAGCGCCTACTTAACTTGCCAATTAAAAAAATTATATATCTTTTAAACGATTGGAGATATGATAAAGGACATTCACGTCTTTTTTATAGAAAATAAATTTCTCCTTCAAATAATTCTAAGACCAAGTTCGTATTTATTGTTTATTAGATACTACATGCATTTATTTATAAATATTCTGTATTTTTTTGTACTTTTTCGCAATATTTTGCAATAGTTATGAAAAATCATAATTAACAAATTGATAAACTTTTATGAACATTTATCGCAAGATCTTGTAAAGTATACATATGAAAAGGGCTCCACGAAGTTTCAAATTTTTAGGCCAATTATTTATACCTTTTATCCCATTGTTTATGTCAACAGATATTAGGAAAAAATTTGTTAGTTAACAATTGAATAACTTTCTGAAAAACAGTGATAAAATGTTTTTTCCAACTGATTTAGATTCTTTTAAGTCTTAGGTAAATACTGGAATTTTTTCAAATTTTTAAAATAACATTTTGTGTCATATAAAAAATATTTTATCTGATAAACCCCGTTCAGCTGTGGCGCGTGCATGCCGTAAAAGCCGCGCGGAGCCCTATTTTCAACGTCAAATTAAAATTATAAATAATGGAGATAGAGTTCCAGGAGGACAGCCTTTTTTTCGGAAATTTCCTCCTCTTTAACCAGCTTTTTTCAAAATTGCTTAAATATGAATATATTTCGAGTTATTAACAAAAACATAAATATCTTTCTTTCATTTTATTTTGTTGATGACAATTGCAATTTTTTGCCTGCACACTTTTCCTTTAAAAACATTTTTCTAGAGGTGATTCCGAATCCAATGAGCTATCGCTCATATTTTTAGGACCTTTATTTTAATTTTTCACGTTTTTGAAGATGTTGACTAGAGTAACAGGTGAGCATTTCACACATTTTTAAAATTCAAGTTATTAAATACATAGTTACGGTAAAAATGTTGAGCTGTTATAAAAATTGTATTTCTTAATATTATCAGAATATAGGGTGGGTAAATGCCTACGATTTTTTTAATTTATCTACGGTTCTGCTTCAACTTTATCAACCAGTTTCAAATTAACAAAAAATCGTATCATATAGTAGTAAATAGTTTCTACTGCGGTTATCAAACTACAGCCCATGAAGAGACAACAAAAGCTGAAATTAATTAAAACTAATAAAACTATAATATTTTTATTATATAATATTCACACCAACAAAATTAACAACGAAGGAAGTATTAAAACAGTATTTTATTGCTAGAGTTTAATTTGTTTCTCAAAATTATAAGGAAACACCTAAAAACATTTTTTGTGTTTTTGGTCATGGAAATATAACTAATAGATGGTCACATTAATATAATTAACAAAAGAATAAAACAACGTCAATGTAAGAAGTAATATGGTACCATCAGATTTTTACATATGCATTATATATACGGAGGTTGTCTTTTTAGTTTTGTATATAACCGCTTAGAAGGATCCCTCAATAGAACCATCAGAGCCTCAATCTTCTATTGGCCTAAATCCAGAGTTTCATAGCGACACCAGTCAACTTTTTCCCGCTGGTATTAAGACTTTCAAAGTGGTCGCTCCAGTCTCAGCTATGAATCCAGGCTAGCCTCTCCCAAAACAGCAGTCACAGAGCAAAACATTGATGTAGCTCGTCAGCTAATTAAGGATGATCGAGGTGTAACATCCAAAAGATCCTACATGAAGAACTGGGTGTTAGGAAGTTGGTTTCCCGTTGGATCTATCATTTCCTCACAGAAGAGCAAAAAGCGGTTCGCGTCAAGTAGTGCCGTAATACATTGGAACGGTTCAACAAACGAAGCTCAAAAAACGTTTATAGTATTATTAGTGGCGATGAATCTTGGATTTACTCCTACGAAACGGAAAATAAATACCAATCCACTGTGTGAGTGTTGCACGATGAGGAAAAACCAACAAAACTGATCCATTCTTGAAGTGTGTCAAAGGAAATGATCGCAACTTTTGTGTCAAAATCTGGTCATTTGGCAATAGTTGCTTTAGAAGATCGAAGAACGTTTGTTTACCAGCAGTTATCGCGAAACTCAGACAAAGCAACACACAACGGCGAATCCTCCTACATTAGAACAATGCAAGTGCTCACACTGCCCTAAAGACAATAAAGTTTTTGAAGGTTCAAAACATTGAATTGTTAGACCATCCACCGTATAGTCCCGACCTAAGTTTCTATGACTTCTTTGCGTTCTCAAAGATAACGAATTCAGTGCATGGGCAGCGGTTCTAGTCGCTAGAAGAAGCCATAGATGCCTTTAAAACAGCGGTTTTGCAGGTGAAATAACTGTTTTACCTATTGGTTTGAACATACGCAAAAGTGAGTCATATTTTGAAAAGCAATAAAGTACTGAAAGTCTATATATTCTTTGTCTTTATGGCTATATGCAAAACTAAAAAGACAATCCTCGTACGAGCTTCGGAACACCCTTAATATTTTAACGTTGGGATTATCCAATCTGGACCAAAATAAATAGGATTATTTCCCATGACATGATAATTAACAAATTTCATGAACCTGTGACCTTCCGTTCAAGAGTTATAGCGTACACGGGAGGAGGGACGGAGGAACACACAAGCCGATCGTATAAAGTACCGATGGTACTTAATAAAACCAGTATTAACAGATTGACATTCATTCATATTCAATTACAGTTTCTTTTCTATTACAAAACCAAAAATTTGATTCTCTGTATTTAGCTATTTGTTAAAATATTGTGTAGATTACATAAAAAATATACAGAAGTATTGACAATAAAGGTTCATTTTTAATACTTTTTTCTTTATTTTTATTCCAATAAATATATCCTAAAATACTTAAAAGAAATCTAAAGTGCAGTACTTACAAGATATTATAGGTAAGCATTCCAAACATTTTTAAAATTCAAGTTATTAAATACATAGTTACGGTAAAAATGTTGAACTGTTATAAAAATTGTATATTTTAATATTATCCGAATATAGGGTAGGTAAATTCCTACGATTTTTTTCATTTATTTCCGGTTCTGCTTCAACTTTATCGACCAGTTTCATATTAACAAAAAATCGTATCATACAGTAGTAAATAATTTCTACTGCTGTTATCAAACTGCAGCCCATGAAGAGACTATATACTCCTCCAAAAGAAGCTGAAATTAATTAAAACTAATAAAACTGTAGCATGTTGTTATTATATAATATTCACAACATCAAAAATAACAACGAAGAAAGTATTAAAACAGTACTTGCTGAAGTTTAAATTTTTCAAAAAATTATAAGCAAACATAATACAAACAGTTTTTTTCTTTTTCGTCATAGCAAGATAATTAATAGATGGCGCCATTAATATGGTTAACATAAGAATAAAACAACGTCAATGTAAGAAGTAAGAAAGTATCATCGGATTTATACCTTTGCATTATCTGTACGAATTTCGGAAAACCGTTAAAATTTTACCGATAGGGTCATCCAATTTGGACCAAAATTAATAAAGGTCTTTCCCATGACAAGATAATTTTATAAACCAAATTTCATGATCTCAACTGCCGTTCAAGCAGAGTTATAGCGCACAAGGGCTGAGGGACACAAAAGACGATCTGATAAAGTACCGATGGTAATTTTAATAAATATCAGTATTAACGGATTTGTAGCGCATTAAAGTTTGCTGGGAAACGCCTGGAATTTTTGTGTCTGCGTTTAATAAAAAAATGGGAATCAATTTGAAAAACCTGAATAAAAGAGAAATAGGACCAAAAAAAGGAAAGCACGGAAAATTAAAACGGAAAATTTAAAAAAATCAAAAAATTAGGGAAAATAGGAAAGTTTAAAATATTGAAACAAAGAAAAAAAATTGTAAAAAAGTGAAACAGTCGAAAAAAGAAAAATATTAAAGACAACAGAAAATTATTCGAAAATAATAAGAAATGAGAAAAATCATAAAAATGCGGAAAATAAAAAAGGATGGAAACATCAGAAAATATGAAAGCATGCAAAAAATTGGAGAATACCGTACGAATTAAAAAAACAACAACTATAAAAAATTTATCCAATGTGAAAACAAAAAAAGACCAAAAAACGAAAAATTAGGAAAAAAACAGAAAAATAGGTAAAAATGTGTAAAGAAAAATTAAAATATTGAGAAAAAGTAGAAAAATAAAACAAGGTAAACTATTAAAGAAAACAAAACAAAAATGGTTAAACATCTCGAATCAAAGGAAGAAACAAAATAAAAAGCAAAACAAGAATAACGAAAAAGCAAAAAAAAATACACGGAAAAGAATAAACAAAATAAAAAAAGGAATTTCCAAAAGTTTGAAAAAAAAACAACGTAAAATGAGAAATATAAAAAAAAACATTTATTCAGAGGGTCAGATAGTTAATGTAGAAATAATATTTGGCTTGGTTTAGACATGGACTATTAACACTTTTTTATACCCACCATGATAGTGCAAACTGAATTTTTAACATATTGAAATCGCTTGATTGAATATTGATGGCATGTTCGATCCCCATGGTTAAATTGATGGACTTATTTAAGGGTCAGGTTGTACACAATCATAAATTATGATTTGTGAAATTGGATAATGTAGGAATACATCGTTATGACTGGTGAGTGGTGGTTATAAATTTATATAGAGTGTGTATAAAAACTCTTTTAAAAGAATAATTGAATCACCTTCAAAAAAAAAAAAAAGAAAAATGCACTAAAAAGACAGAAATAAAATCTAAAGTTCTTAAAAAAGTCGGCTACAATGGTTTATATCCTTGTAAAAGATTTGTAACATTCGAAATCTAGATTTAATAGATAAGATTAAAATAGAGGGTAGTGTGCCATTGGAGCCGACTTCAAGGAAATCGAAAACAGATACCTAGTTGCTCCCATTTTTTTTAAGAAATAAAGATTTTAGTGCACTTTTCTTTTTTGAAGGTGGTTAAGAAAAAATAGTTTATACTTTTTAATCACTACTTGGGCTTGTCAGACGTGGGCGCAAATTCATGATGTACTATCTTCAAAACCTTCCGAATACCGTGCAAGAGGTACTGAGTTCAATCCTCAACAATCCCGACATATACCAATGTGACTTTTTGGGGACATAAGTAAAATTGTCTAACACCCAGAGACACCATGCACGTACGGTGAAGGAAAACATCGTAATGAAACGTGGATTTAATTGTTTGAAATCACTAACGCGCAGTGAGCAAGTTGATTAAATGCTCATTCCTTTCCCTTATGAAAAGAAGCCTTTGGCTTTAGAGCGGGACAGTAACGGGCTAATTATCATGTTTTTATGTTATACACCATTATTAACATACTAACTAAACTGCAGAGCTTATTCCGTTGCTTTTTGTGGAATTTTCTGAAATATCTTCTACATTGATAACAAAATTTATATGGGACGACATGGACACTCTACTCTTTTAAATACAAAAATAATTTTTTAAATACCGGAGATATTCGATAACATACATAAAAAAATATGGTCGAATTGATAACCTCCCCCTTTTTTGAAGTCGGTTAAAAAACTAAAAACAAAAAAATCCGTAACGCATTGACATTCTTCAATGTAAAAATGCCACCTCTACCATCAACACCCTTCGAATGACATATACAACCCGCAATTTAAATGGGAAGTATAGGCTTAAGATATATCGTTTGAAAGGACTCTTCATTCTTTATTTAAAAATGATATTGTTTTCAAGTTTATTGCATCAATTAAGATAAAACAAATTAAAACCATGTGGTTACCGAAATTCTATAAAATACTTTCAAAAACTACACTGTAATGAAAAACGCAATGAAATGTAGAAATAACTATGAATGTTAATGGAGTAAATATTCAAAATGTTCACCACGAACGTCTTATAGTCCAGCACGAATCGGCGCATGAGTACCGAAAACTATTCCATCTCAATTTTTTTATGCGATCCTCTTCAAATTGCCCTACTGATTATATAAATGCATGTTGCCAGGGGGCAACCCCGTGCCAAATTGTTTATAACGAAATTGTTTAAACAATTACATGCAATTGTTATTTTTTAACCGGACAATTTTTTTTATATTCTTTATTGAAATGCAAATAAAAAAGGTCCCCTGAATTTTTACGATAAAGTTAATATTTTTAATATGATTTTTTAAAATTTCGAAAAATCTCAAATTTGGGAACTTTCGACCCTTGAAAAATATATTTAAAAAAATAACATATAAATAGTATACATTTTTTTAAATTCTTTATACAATAGTTAATAATGTTATTAATAGAGATTTTAAAAAATTTAATTATTTATACCTGTTTTTTAATTGTTAATTTCGCGCGCTTACAGGTACGCGTCGCTTACCCTTCTGGGACTTGAATCGTTTTTTATCATTTATCTTAAAAACTATCAACTTTATCAAGATTGCTAAAGAAAGCTATGTTAATAATAATTTAATTGTCTACAACTTTTTTTGTTGAAATATTTAGAACCCTTGTATTTAAATATTTTGGGTAAAAAAGGTAGCACCGCGGATGAAGATAGACAAATAATTTTTTTCTCGATGTTTTGGCAATAACATTAATCTATCTAAAATTCCGTGCACGTCCGATGCCTTGCAATTGCATGCACTTAGAGCTTCAGCTCAAACATACATTTGGAAAAATGCATTGAATCCCCAATATAATACATTAGATTTTACGAATTTCGGCTACAAATTAGAGAATGGTACTTTGCTCCCTTTATTTATAAACAAAAGCCCATTCCCAACCAATCTTAAAAAACCGTGTAATTGTAAGAAAGCCTGCAAAACCAAAACTTGTTATTGTAAAAAAAATAATATTACTTGCATACTTTTATGTGGTTGTGATTCAGAAGACTGTAAGAATATAATCTATATAAAAATGTGAAGGCCTTGCAAGGACGCGGTATCTAGTACTGGGAGAGGAGAAACCGGCTGCTCAAAGTTATGCGGAGTGGCCACTGTCAAGGCTATTAAGTCTCATTAAGAAGGCAGAGCTGGACAAGGTGCTCTAATCCTATTCCACAGATAGTGGGTGTTCACAATAGATCTGCAAAGGTCGCAGTGATATAGGCTAACAGCCAACCCCAAAAAAATATCTATCTATCTATATAATCTATAAAAATCATAATAATAATAAAAAAAACTTATTTTTAAATACTGTTTCATTATTTCATACTTATCCCTCTGTAACACTTTAACCTTCGTTTAAAGAAGTTACTCAATATATTTAAGGTAAAAGATACAGCTATTGACAATTACAATTTCATTTTAGTTAAAAAAAATTGAAAAATGGATTTCAGAAAAAAAAATTATAAAAAAATTGTAGACAATTTAATTATTAATAGCATTGCTTTCTTTAGCAATCTTGATAAAGTTGATAGTTTTTAAGATAAATAATAAAAAACCATTCAAGACCCAGAAAGGTAAGCGCCGCATACTTGTAAGCGCGCGAAATTAACAATTAAAAAACAGGTAGGTATAAATAATTAAATTTTTTAAAATCTCTATTAATAACATTATTAACTATTGTATAAAGAATTTAAAAAAATGTATACTATTTATATGTTATTTTTTTAAATATATTTTTCAAGGGTCGAAAGTTCCCAAATTTGAGATTTTTCGAAATTTTAAAAAATCATATCTCTGAAAATATTAACTTTATCGTAAAAATTCAGGGGACCTTTTTTATTTGCATTTCAATAAAGAATATAAAAAAAATTGTCCGGTTAAAAAATAACAATTGCATGTAATTGTTTAAACAATTTCGTTATAAACAATTTGGCACGGGGTTGCCCCCTGGCAACATGCATTTATATAATCAGTAGGGCAATTTGAAGAGGATCGCATAAAAAAATTGAGGTGGAATAGTTTTCGGTACTCATGCGCCGATTCGTGCTGGACTATTAGCAAAATCCTAATCTCAAATAAAATATACTTTAACATATCAGGCGTGACTGACCTAATTGTAAGCGTTATTCGTTCTTTATGTTCATTTAAATCTAAAGGTTTACTTTTGTACACATTGCTCTTTACATATCCCCATAAAAAGAAATCTAATAATGAAAGATCAGGTGATCGCGCTGGCCATTCAATCGATCATCGCCTCCCTATCCATCGATTGGGAAATATTGTAACGAGGTATTGCCGGACATTAATTTGGTAATTGGGTGCTCCATCCTGTTAAATCCATATCGTATTCACTGGTACTTGGGGGCTTCCTGGATTAGAATATAAGTTTGTCAAAGTTGGAATGACATTATTTTGAAGTAGTGCCAAATAATGATCACCGCTCAAGTTGCCCTCAAGGTAAAAGGGACCAATGATATGGTTTCCTACAATTCCTACCCAAACAATAATATGTTTACTATTGATGTATGACTACCATTGAATGTAGTGGATGCCTGTCTACTCGATGTATGTAGGTTTTCCTTAAACTCAAGCATCACATCTAACTTCATTTCATCACATATTGCATTGGCAACTGCTTTTTTTATCTGATTTTTATGTTCAGATTTTATCTCCGTAACCAATCATTTGTAAAACTGACTGTTCATCTAACTATATTTCATACTTGAAGTTAACGAACTTTAAACTTAAATTAAAATACTGATAACTGAAATAACACGAATTTATTTACCCAGCTATCGGCTGGATTTAGGTTCCTTAAGGGTCCTACATTACGTGGTAGAAATGGCAGATATATTATAGATGACGTTTTTTTCCCAAATTTTGGCCATCTTTACCCTTGTCAATCACCTCCTTGTACCCACTCAGGTGTCCGCCCTTCGGGATTTCTAATTGTCGATTGTGAAAATTTTCATCTATATTATCCATGATAACAATTTCCTGAAAAATTGGCAACTTCATCCCCTGTATCCGCTAGGGTGTCCGCCTGAGCGAGCATGTAAATAGCTGTATTGAATGAACATGTTGCAAAGGAGAAATATCATGTTACGGATGATTGCAAAATTTCGGCTCAGACTATTAAAACAATACCTATTGAAACAATAATTCAAATGTTTTTTAGTTGGTTTAGAGATTTCAATAGTTCGTTCTGAATTAAAGCAGTGCATTCTTTTTACTTATTTCGGTTATAATGGAAATGACAAATTTACAGATATTTTAAAAACTTAATGAGATTTTTTAAAACCTCTTTTAAATATGGGTACTTCGTAGTCTTCGTCATATACATATATTAGGTTTGTTCCAACAGAGCCACTCTGCCTAGTACATGAACACATTCATGAACTATAAAATGCGCAAGTCCAGAACATGTATTAGTTCATGGTTGATGGTCCTTGTTGGAACGCTTTTATTCTTCTACTTTCTCTCATCTTAATTACTAATAATAAATTTATTCTTTGTTGAGTAACGCAATAGTTTTTGATTATGAATAGTGTGAGATGTTTATATTGACTATAACATAATTTTAAAAAAGAAGAAAAATTTCAGATAATAAACAATTTTTTTTATACACAATATTTCTCATTTAAATAATATTTTTAACAGAAGTTTCTGAGCTTGCAGAGTTTATCATTATAAAGCAAAGTTTAATTTAATCTGTGTTATAAAGTGTAAGGAGAACAAAGTACCTATTGCGCATGTCCTGACAAATTATCCATGCATCGAACCAAGGATAGATTTGACCGTACAGAAACGCGTTCATGTACGAGTCAGAAACTTTGTTGGAACAGCTTTTTGACAGTACATGGGATTATTCGGTGTTCTGTTGGAACGGTCTAATCTTACTGCGCAAGCGTCTGACGTCCTTTTGACTGTCAGGAGCTCTGTTGGAACAAACCTATTAATTATGATCGCAATTGAAATACTAATGCGTTCTAAGATAAGTACAAAACTCAATAAGCCAAAAATGACCCTATAAAGTGAATGTCGGATCTATTGACTATAAACGCTTTTTTTTAATGTTTCAATTGGAATTGGAGAAATAAATGACATTTTTCTTCTTGATTTTTTTCATAGTTGACTTTATTAAATTTAATTTGTTCTGCTTTTTCCATCATTTTCCATTTTTAATATGTATTCATAATTGGCTTTTAAATCTCAAACCCATTTCACAATTCACAATTATATGGTTTTTGTACTGTATTGTGTAAGGCACTATAAACATAGGTATTATCATTAGCCATGTTTTGTCCAATGTCACTGAATTCATGGGTTAGACCATAAACAAATTAAAGAGACGTGCAATCATATTATGTAGTGGTGAAAATAGGACCTAAACCAGCTGGTAGGGCGAAAAGCGGAAAAGTAGTTATAACCGCATAGTGCGTTAATAAGTACTGGTTGTGTTATTTTAATATAAATTTAAGGTACTTTAAGCATAAAAAGGGTGTAGAAGTATAGTGAATAGTTTTAAACATGGTGCGCTGAAGTCGGAACTTGTTGCCAACTTTATATTATGCATCAACACATCTGTTCTATTATCTCTGGTTTTGTGGTTGACATTGGACAAAACATGGCTGACGATAATACCTATGTTTATAGTTGGTTTATAGTGCCTACCTCTACCCTCCATAATAGTGCCTTAGAATATATCCTTAAAAATGGCCTTGTAAACTATTATTAGTGGAACATTGTTTGTATCAAATTTCACATTTATTGGAACGAAGTTCCCTTTCGCGCGTTACGAACAGTTACGACTGACGCTAGGAGCTAGCCCAAAAAAATTCATACCAAAAGTTGTCACGACACTATGCACCGACACAATGCACCGACACACGCATGTTTCTCTCTCTCACAGACCAAAAAATAAATAACTCTCTCCCTCTCTCTCATAGATAGATATATTAGGTACAATTAAAAAGACACTATTTTAAATTAAAAGAAAATGTACATTAAAAAGAAAATACCGTAAAAAAACATAGAAAAATAGTTCGTAACTTGACTACGTCAAATTACCTTAACTGTCAGTCACTGTCAAATATTTTAATTTTAAATTTTTTGTATTGAATTGTTAATTCCTGTTTTAAATTATAAAAAGTAATTTTAAAAAGATGTGTTATTTAAAGCTCTGGTATTGTATAAATGGACACTTTTGTTAAAAGAAACGAACTGTTAGGTAAGTAGAGATTTTATACAGACAATAATAAATGCTTATGTATGTATAAACACTCTGTTATGTTTACAAATTACTAATTCCTTCACTAATTAATCGAAAGGAACTTCGTTCCACCCGGGTGTCCCTTGACACCTCACACTTTTTTTTTGTTTTATGCACTGTAAACTAATATTTTTGTATATATTTTTTTACAAATTTTTCATTCAAACAATTTTTCTTTACGTCCATTTTTACAAAAATTAACAAGTTTTTTGTGCTAAAACGCATGCGTTCCAATATATTATTGTTACGGTTTAGATATCTGAGATATTGCTTGGTATTGTTCCAGTATGGGTTCTTTTTGGGAAAAGATCAGTGTGTAAAGTCGTTAAAACAAAGGTCACTTTTCAAGGGGTACCAAAAAATACGATCATGAGCTGGGTGAAAATTTGGATCCGTAGACATACAACTTTACTGATAACATATAACTGGTCAAGCACAAGGCACATTGTATTATGTATCTTGAAAAGACTTGTGCTGAAAAAGCCTGAAAAAATCAGAAATCGGCTAAGTCTACAGGATTCCCTATAGCATGCACCGGTAAAGGGAGATTCTAGCTGCAAATTGTAAAACAGTGAAACACATACAGTTCTATATAGGATTACAGAAGAAAATCAGTTTTTGTAAACTTCAGATTGTCTTCGCAAGCATATTGCAGGATCTTCTAGACCTATGCAAATTAGTACCCAGAAAGTGGATTGTATAACCACTTACTTTATCAGACAACTTCCAGAAAAACAAGTGACCACATTGAGAAAATTGTTTTGAAAAAACTATATATTTAAATAATCTTCTCTTGATAATGACATCACAAATCGTAGTTAATCCTCTTTTTTATGCAAGATTGACTTATTTATTTCATAAATTCCTTTGTTGCTTAAATTCAAACTGCTTTCATTTTGAAAACTAATGTTGAGATAATTTATAAACAAAAATCAATAATCGAAATTTTAAAGGTTAATGAAAATATAGGTACACTATACCCCAGTTTTTTCAGAGCTTAGTAAAACCTCGCTGTTATAGTTTCTATATCCTAAGTTAGGGAGTTTTTTAAAATTAAAAAGTTGTTAGTTTACCTAAGTTTATCAAAGGCTGCAGTGCGATTACAATATGTCCCAATAATTAAAAAATATTTTTTATTATTATCAATCACCACATCTCCCTTAATTTTTTTTGTTAGTTCTCGTTTCGATTTTCTGCCACTGTTATTACAAAGTGGTTTATACATGGTGCATAACGCATAACTCATGCATAAAAAAATCAACAATGTGAAACAGTCCTTCTTTGCACTAAATTTCCGATCCAATTTTTTTTTTATAAGATTTGGATCACTTACTGAGCATAAAATCACAAAATGCTGACAGATCCACGTGACGCTAGAGGCGCCTTTTTAAAAAAACGTTTTCGGCCGATATCTTGGAAACTAAGCACTTTAGAGTAAAAGCCATAAAAACCATTATTATAAAAAATAAAATTTCTCATCTTTTGTTTCCAGTAAACTTTTTTCTAAAACCTACAGTTTACGATTTATGGCCCATTTAATGAACCGGTTTTTCGATCGCGGTCAAAAACTCTTGAAATATTAGATTAATCAATAAAATGCTTTTATTCATTTTTATAGATCCGTTTATTCTCTACAACTTTTGTCTTAAACTTTTTTTTCTAATGTCCATACTTTTTGAGTTATAGGACGGTTAATGAAGAAATGTCGACGCTCGGCGGGTGACGCAGCAGCGAAATATAATTAAGTAAAATAAAAAAATGTTCGTTACTATTGCAGGTAAGGAATTGAACTATTATTTGTTAACTACATAAACAATCGGGATATTTTTTTAAATTTATTTGTTGAATTTGTACTATTATATTCTACGCTTATCTTGAAATTTTCAACTTTTCGCTCGGTAGTCCAACATAAAACGTCCTATAACTCAAAAACTATGGACATTAGAAAAAAAAATTTAAAACAAAAGTTGTAAAGAATAAACGCATCTTAAAAAATGGGTTGATGCATTTTATTGATTAATCTAATCTTTCAAGAGTTATTGGCTGCGATCGAAAAACCGGTTTATTAAATGGGCCATAAATCGTAAACGGTAAGTTTAACAGAAAAGTTTGTTAAAAATAAAAGATGCAAAAATTTATTTTCTATAATAATGGTCTGAATGACTGTTGCTCTAAAGTGCATAGTTTCCGAGATATCATCTGAAAACGTTTTTTCAAGATGGTGCCTCTAGCGTCACCTGTATCTGTCAGCATTTTGTGATTTTATACTCAGTAAGTTATACGTTATACGAAACCTTATAAAAAAAGAAATTTGGATCGGAAATTTAGTGCAAAGTTAAATGCTATTTTTACTGACCTATTTGTCTTCACTAGCACAGTATTTGATGATTTAATTTGTTTTTTTTTTGTATTGCGTTGGTAATTTATTTTCCTTCAATCTTTTTCTGTAAAGATTTGATTTTCTCATACATTTTGGGTTTTCAGATGATCTTCTTTTCGTCAATAATTTTCTGTGTCTGTATATTTTGTTTTGACGTCCAAATAACAGTACTTCCCTATTTCAACAAAATCATTGTTGTTAGCTTCGCATCAAGATAGACTTTTGCCAAAATCTTTTTCAATGTTTGTTTAGATGATCCGTATGGTAAATCCAAATGTGGAGAATGTTCTCTGAGTCCGAGACTTCGTTGAGGCCCACAAACTGCTAAGATAATTTGGCAGTACATCACAGAAACTATATAATGGTAATTCTTAAGACTAAAGAAGGTTCAGAAGCAATAATTTACAGCATTAATGTAAATGTAAAATTTTCTGTTCCACTGGCAACACATATTTCCGTGTTTCAGACATATGCGATATATGCGATCTTGCAAGACGCAAGCGAAAACAATTTGACAGCGTATCAATATAAATATATGCACAGATAAGTTTGGGTGCCAAGACAACGATAGGGATATTGGACAAGCAATAAGAATACTCAAACTATTTCAAGACCCAAGGTTAGACACAAGAAAACGAGCTATACCAGTGGTAAATATGATGTAAAGCTTTCCAATGAGAACGGTCAACCTGCATTATTTATGTAGGTATGCTTCCTTTTTAGAAGTCCATCGGATCTACAATCATTTCTAGCCTACTACAAAAATTTCTTTATTATAAAAGTACAACTCTCTGCTAAAACAAGAGAGAGTCATCGAGAATGTAGGTGTAACAGGCACAAAAAAAAGAAAGCTGCGTATAATATAGATACTTGTGTTTTGAAACGCAACTCTGGGCCAGTTAGTAAAACCAACTGCAGTAGTCTTTAGCATGTATTAGTGACAATATCCTCTTGGAGAGTTTAAAGTCACGTTTGGAAAAATATAAACCTTTAAGTAGTGGATTTTCCTGGTTAAGACGATCCTGGTGTCCGATGATATTTGTCTCTTAAAAAAACGGTCTCAATAAGCTTTAAAAATCGTGAATTTCATATTTGTAAATACCAAGCAAAAAAAAAATCGTTACACACTAGCAATCTAAAAAAATATCTGGGTATAACCTTAGGATCAATACATATTCCTATAACTGAACAAGACATGATTGTCAGCTTTTAAAACACATAATTTTTACTATATCAACTATATAAAAACACAGTAAAATCAAATTCTTAAAATAACTGAATAAAAATTATTTTGTACAAAACATTTTTGCATGTTTTCAATTATCACATCATATCATACTTACAAAGTAAATAAACTGTAGAAAATATTGTATCTCTCAGATAAATAGTTTGTGTTTGTTCATTAAAAAATATATTTAACAGTATTGTTTCTTTTGGTTTAATAGTTGTATTCCCACTAAAACATAAAAATTTTATTTGTTAAGAGATAAGAGAAAAGAATGAATAAAGAGTGTTATTCTAGGTTACAAAATGAAGAAAAGTACTTTTTCAACCTAAAATACCCACTATTTTTGCATTGTATAACGTTCATCATAATCAAAAGTGGTGTGTGCTGATATAACATTGTAATAATCATCTTCACATTGTGCAGGACAATCGCATATTTCAGTCGAGTCTACATCCCCTATAAATATTTTTAATAAGTATAGATTTTTTATTATAGGAATTAATATGTACCTTTTCGAATATCTAATATACAAGAAATTTTGGAAATATTGCATTGTGGTTTACCTGAAAATAAACAAAAATTAAATTCAATTAAATACAAATGATTAAAATTAAAAGTTAGCGAGTCATAGCTTCAAACGCATCAGGTTTCGACCCGTTACTTACTAAAAGGTCCATTCCCATTGCCTACCTTCATAAATATTATAGAGCTACGAAACAAGACCCTGGCAACCAGGTTCAAGAAACCATGAAGATCTATAAATGGAGACAACTTCGCTACCTTATCAGAGTTGCGTAACTCAGTTTTTGCAATCCTTTTTATGCTCTCATTTCACCTTGATGTTTCAAAAATGGAATGTCCTAAATGTATGTGCTGGATTGACGCCTAACAGGACGGCTATCAGTCGTTGGGTAGGATTTTAACTCCTCCACTTTAGCTACAGAGTTGCTAGAAGAAAGGCCAAGCTCGTACTTGCTAAGGAAACTGTACTTAAAAAGAACGTATCGAGCTCCCTCTTATTCAGAATAGGGTCCCGTCACCAGATGTCCCAATCCTGGGTAAATTAAAAATACTAGATAGCACCTGGCAGGAGTTATAATAATCCAATGAGCGAATAAACTAGCTGTCACTACTAGTAGGTACTTAGCTAAATAGAGACTAGCGCACTATTAGTCATACGGACTTTGACCTATATTTCCCGTAGTATTTTTGCTAGAAATGCGTTTCTTTTAACGTTGGACAGTTGTCATCCTGAGCTCTTAAGAGGCATCAGTATCACACGTATATACTTAATAAGGTAGCTGCTGCTCTGATACCAGAGGTAGGTCAAACAAACTAAATATTTTTGTTCGCAAAGGTCACTAATCTCGAATACTAGGCAAATATTTCGACGGCCATCTATCCTAAAGAAGCCTACTCTTCGGATACTCGATGACTCTGTCAGGATCTCGATATATTTGTTTGTCAAAGTTTTCTTAATTGCAATTTTTAAACCTTAATCATATCGAGATGCACTCTAACAAATGCATTATTGTATCAAGAAAATGCATTTTCTATTTTAACACAACCATTACGAAACGAATCCAACAAGAATCATATAAATCCAGCTTACTGAAAAAGTAGGTTTTTGCCTTATTTCGATTTTATTGCCTCGCCTATAAAGTTTTCATAACTGTTGAGTGTACTTGTGCCATCGATTGCTTTTCATACACGGGATCGCAAAAGACAGCAAATATTTTGAGACTTCAGAGTGCCGCCACCAACATATGACACTAATCTTAAACTTATACAAATTAGTACAGGGTACCAAAATCCTGGAAGGGGTACCATGAACCAATGGAAAAAGTAGATACTATTTGGACTGAAGTACGATCGTTGACTATAACGGATACCATCTTGAATTTTTTCTTTATAAAAGATACACTTTAGTTATACCTATAGCATGTAGGTAAATAAGATCGGTTGTAAATCCACGAAATTTTAGTAAACTAGGCCACTTTTTGTGACCTACAAATATAAAATGGTTCTTATGGAAACGTTGTCTCCCTAGCTATATATTCTAGATTTAATTGTAACAGAAAGCTAAAATGTGATTATGTTTAAGTAATTGTACTTTTATGTCATTTTATATACTTATATCCCGTTCATAGGGTAATTCGCCTTTGGGTTCCCGTTCGCCAAGCCTGTCTATTCTGACAGTATTCTTCAGATAGATTTCTTGCTGACATTGATTTTGAAATTCATTGCATCCATGTTGTTGGTGGTCGTCCTCGTTTTTTTTTCTCTGGTCGTACCCATTCCAATATATTTTTTTGGTAGTCTTTTTTCCCTCATACTTCATACTTCTAACATGTGCGTACCATATTTTTTAAGTTTCCCATGTTCTATGTCGAGGTCATCTGCAGTATTTTCTCCTACTATGCAAAGATATTGCGGTTTTTGTATATTTACTTCGAAAACTCATTTTTTGTACTCTTACATTAGGTTTCTAGTCATATACTCCACGTCTTCCTTGTCTTGGGCAATAACTACCTGGTCATCTGCATAGTGCTACGTATAGAACGTTTCAACCCTTTTACTTCTTTTTCCAGTCGTGAGTGCTTCATCGATATATATTGAAACACTTATGGGGACTTTTACACAATTTATTTACAAAATTGTAAAGATACACTGAACTCTGCTGGATAACGTCTAACTACTTGACAATACAATGAACTCTTGTGAATACTTGAACTTGAACTGACGTTAACTGCCCATACATCCCCTTATATACAATAAATTAAACAAATGAACATTCTGGAACTTTCTAGAATTTTCTAGAAACATTATTTAATCTAGTCAGTGTTATTTTTAGAAGTTTCTAAAAATCAACTGTCAATAACAATCTTTCAAATTAAGGTCCCTTCACGGTTATCCCGTTACACTGCCCCCTCCTTAGATTCATTCCTCCTGGAATGTTATTTTCTACATCGGAATCCCGCACACTCCCTGAGCCAGCCAAACCATCTTCTTGGAGTTGCTGCGCATCTCCACTGTGGTTTCCCTGGTAAGGCGACAAACGATCATGATGGACCACGACGGATTTCCCTCTGGGAATTTTCACGATCCGATAAATGACATCGTTAATCTTCTTTTTGATGGTGTAAGGACCTTCCCAGTTCTTCTGTAATTTGGGACAAATACCTCGACGCCGTCGGGGGTTATAGAGCCAGACTAAATCTCCAACTTGGTAACTCTTTTCCATATTCCGCGTGTCATAGTACCTCTTCATCCGATCACTAGATAATTGTAGTTTTCCACGCACCAAGTTGTGTATATTCTCCATTCGATTCTGAAGGTCGGCGACATATTGTTCACGGGCCATTTCTTCACCAGGTTTACAACCAAACACCAAGTCACATGGTAGCCTCATTTCTCTACCGAACAGGACCTTCGCAGGCGTTTGATTCGTTGATGGCCGATCGAATTGCCATTAGAAATAGTGAAATATGTCGATCCCAATCCCTCTGACAATCTGACACCACTTTTGACAGATAGTTAGTTATAGTCCGGTTCATTCTTTCCACCATTCCATCAGACTGAGGATGCATCGCTGTGGTTCTCGTTTTGTGGATACCTAATCTTTGGCAAATTTCTTGAAACAGCTTGCTCTCAAAATTTCTTCTTTGATCTGAATGTAATTCTAGTCGTACCCCAAATCGGCTTACGAATTCTTCAACCAATATATCTGCTAAAGTGGTGGCTTCCTGATTGGGCACTGCATATGCTTCAACCCATTTAGTGAAGTAGTCCATTACAACAAAGATGTACTTGTTTCCTACATCGGTCTGTGGAAGTGGCCCCAATACATCTACTGCGATTCTTTCAAAAGGACTTCCAACCAGGTATTGCTGCATTTCCGCCTTCGGTTTTCGGTGCGGACCGTTACTGGCAGCACATGTAGTGCATTTACGACACCAATCTTTAACATCATTAGTGCAATTTACCCAGTAAAATCTATCTCGGATCTTTTGCAGCGTTTTCGTGATACCCAGATGTCCTCCAGAACTATCATTATGCATCTGTTTTAAAATTTCTGGTACAGCATTTCTTGGGACCACTATTTGTTTCCTTGTTTCTGTGCCCTCGGAATTTTCTCCAAGTCTTTTAACGAGCCCTCCGTCCAAAATTAAAGAGTTCCATTGGGACCAGGATGCTTTTAAAGCAGGAGAGGATGAGGATATCTCTCTCCACAACCGACGATGGTCCATTCTCTTCCATTCCCGAATCTTTCTCAGAACGGGATCGTTTTCTTGTTGTTCCTCCAGCATAGAGCTCTCGTCTTCTGGCACAACCTTAACTAAGGCAAGTTTTTTTTCATTCTGCTCCATACGGGTACAATGGGGGCCATCAGGTCGACATGGTCTTCTGGAAAGTGCATCAGCATTACGATGTCTTGTTCCAGGTCTGTGCTGGATTTCAACATCATATTCCTGCAGTTTTTCGAGCCATCTTGCTATCTGTCCTTCTGGGTTCCTAAAGCTAAGTAACCACTTTAAACTAGCATGGTCTGTTCTGATCAGGAATTTTCTGCCATACAGATATTTATAAAAGTGTTCGACGGATTTAACAACTGCTAACAGTTCCCTCCGAGTTACACAGTAGTTCTTTTCAGCTTTCGATAAAGTTTTGCTGAAGTAACCAACCACTCTTTCCTTACCATCTTGTAGCTGTGACAAGACGGCTCCAATTCCCACATTGCTGGCGTCGGTTTCCAGAATAAGCTTACCATCAGGAAGTGGATAAGCAAGAACAGGTGCTGACGTAAGCTGTTTCTTCAATATTTCAAACGCCTCTTGACATTCCTGATCCCAACAGAAGGACTTATCTTGTTCTGTCAAACGTGTCAAGGGTTTGGCGATGTCTCCAAAATTCTTGACATATCGTCGGTAATAGGAACAAAGACCCAAGAAACTCCGGAGCTGATGTTTGTCGATAGGGATTGGCCATTCCTGTACGGCTTGTATCTTACCGGGGTCAACAGCAACGCCATCCTTGCTTACGTTATGTCCTAAATAGTTGACCTGTCTCTGGAACAAGTGGCATTTCTTAACATTCAATGTTAGATTAACGTTCTGTAATCTTTTAAAAACTTCTTTCAGGTTATATAAATGTTCCTTAAAGGTCTTACCCATTATGATGATGTCGTCTAGATAAACTAGACAAGTTTCCCATGACAAACCCCGCAGGATGTTCTCCATTAGTCGTTCAAACGTCGCTGGAGCATTACAGAGGCCAAATGGAAGGACCGTGAATTGCCACAACCCTGATCCACTGGTAAAGGCAGTCTTTTCTTTGTCTGCAGGATTCATTTTAACTTGCCAGTATCCGCTTTTAAGGTCCAAGGTAGAAAACAGAGTAGAACCCGCCAAAGCGTCGAGGGCATCATCAATCCTTGGCAAAGGATAACTGTCCTTCTTAGTGACATCATTTAGTTTTCGATAGTCGACACAAAACCGCATTGATCCGTCTTTCTTACTCACTAATACCACAGGAGAAGCCCACGGACTACTGGATGGTTCGAATATGCCATTTTGAATCATTTCTTCAAGGGCTCTGTCTGCTTCTTTCTCCTTCGGGGTACCTGTCGAATCGGACGTGCATCACCAGTGTCAATTCTATGTTGTACAACATCAGTTCTTCCCAGTTTACTTTTAGAACCAAATACAGGTTTATAACGGTAAAGTAGATCTCTTACCTGTTTCTTTTCTAATTTTGACAAAGAGGGATCTAATTTTGTCACTAATTGTTCAATTTTGTTGGTCTCAACTGTTTCCGTAGCGTTTACCTTGTGAATTATGGCCGTTACTGGTTCTAAACTTCCCATTTCCGTGTCCTTTCGGAGAAGAACTGGATGATCGTTCAAGTTGATAACTCGGATGGGTACCTCTTTGGCGGATCTAACAAGAGTCTTACCCACAAGGAGTCCTTTTCCCAATTCATGGTCATGGTTCTTCGGCTCTATCATGGCTGGGGCACCATCTGGCTCCAGTCCATCCAACCGCGCTGTGACGATACATTCGCAGCTCGCCGGAAGTTCGATATCATCGATTAGCTTAATCGAGGCATTGTCAACTTGTTTTTGGTGCAGGAATATTTCTTCATTACCAGTACGAAGGATACGTTGGCGAAGATCCAAATGAAAACCACAGTGGAGCATAACATCCATGCCCAGAACAACATCTTCATCAACGTCAGCCACCAGCACCGAGTGAACAAGAGAGGTTGAACCAAACTGTAGCGTCACCTGTATCTCACCGTAGACTCTAGCAGAATCTCCGGTAGCGGTACGCAGTCTCCAACTGGTAGGCCACATCTTCTTTTGCATAATGATGGATGGTCGAACGATGGTTTTCGTAGCTCCAGTGTCTACCAGCATGCTAAAGTTCTTCCCATCAAGGAGGCCATCTACATATAAGCTGTCCACATGATGTCGCAGAGTTGCCAATCTAATGGTGTGAGGGGCTTTGGGAATGTTTGGGGTCGATTTCGCCCTCCAGGAGTCAACCCGTTCTAGTTTTCCTGCTGCTGGGGTACTTCAGCAGGAGATTTTCCTTTTTGGGGGCAAGTATTTCTTATATGGCCTAGTTCTCCGCAGTTCCAGCATCTCACTGGGCGCCTTCTTCTTGGAGATAACCTCATTAACCTCTCTACTACCGCTTCGACGTCGCTAATGGAATGAACGGCATGGTCGTAGTTACCGGTGACTTCCCTTAGTCGAGCAACTCCACGTGAGGCCTCCGTCGCCGCATCAAACTCCAGGGCAATGGTCAAGGCGTCCACAAGGGTCTTCGGCCGCGCCAACCGTACAGCGCGCTGCAACTCGAAGTCTCGAAGACCATCGGTGAAGGTTTGGACTGCTAGGCACTCCAGGAAATCCTCCGCTGCATTGGAATACGCAAGCCGTACCATTCTTGCCACGTCCGCCTCAAACTCTTGGATAGTCTCTCCATTTTTCTGCTTTCGGCTCTTTAACTGCATTCGGTACACCGGTTGTAGATAAGTTTGACCATAACGCATCTCTAGACGATTCACCAATAACTCGAAGTTGTCAGCTTCATCCGGTGTCAATGATTGCAAGACGTCTAAAGCTTCGCCTTGCAGAGCTACGGTTAGGGACAATGCCTTTTCCTGGGATGACCATCCATTAGCTCTGGCCGCTGCGTCGAATTGTTTCAGGTAATTTGGCCAGGAAGTCTTCCCGTCGAAGGTCGGGGGTTTCATCGTCGTTCGTACCTGGGTAGTCTCCCCATTTCCTCGTCGGTCGACGTCTACGTGGCAGGTGTCCGTCCTTTCTGAACCTCCGTCGCCGTGGTGGATGGGCTGGTTTCGACGACAAGCTTCGTGTTCTCGTTGAAGCTTCCTTATTTCGGACTGCATTTGCTGGTTGATCTGGTTTTGCTCGTCTCGCAAATTGGCGAGTTGTTGATTTTGTTTGTCTCGCAAGCTGGACACTTGCTGATTTTGTTCATCTCGAAGATGTGATATTTGCTGGGAAAACGAACTGGATAACTCATCTGATAGGGTAGACATCCGTTGTGATAGCTGGGAAAATTGTTGCGCCTGTTCTTCTTGCTGGCTCGTCAATCTTTGTGACAGCTGGGACATATCTTCGCGCTGGTTCTTCATCTGACTGGATAGTTCTTCTTGCTGGCTCTTCATCTGACTGGATAGCTGCTCTTGCTGGCTCGTCATTCGTGCTGATAGCTCCTCTTGCAGCCGGGAAAGTTGTTCTTCTTGTCATTCCTTGTGATAGCTGGGAAAGTTGTTGAGTTAGTTCAGAATTTAATTTTTGAACTGGGTCTTCGAACTCCACAGCGCCAGGGTCCAAATTATTATTTAGGTAGTATTCACGGAGCCTTCTCAACAATACGGATTTGCTCCCAGTAGTTTCCAACTCTAATTCTTCGAGCTCTCTTCTGAGCTTAGCCACCAATAGTTCATTTATCTTTTTTTCAGGCATTCTTATATCTTCACCCCACACCTGACACCAATTTGAAACACTTATGGGAACTTTTACACAATTTATTTACAAAAGTGTAAAGATACACTGAACTCTGCTGGATAACGTCTAACTACTTGACAACACAATGAACTCTTGTGAATACTTGAACTTGAACTGACGTTAACTGCCCATACATTCCCTTATATACAATAAATTAAACAAATGAACATTCTGGAACTTTCTAGAATTTTCTAGAAACATTATTTAATCTAGTCAGTGTTATTTTTAAAAGTTTCTAAAAATAAACTGTCAATAACAATCTTTCAAATTAAGGTCTCTTCACGGTTATCCCGTTACAATATGTTGAACAGTATGGGAGATAAACAACAAACTTGTTTCAGTTCTTTTGTTACCTGGAAACCATTAGAAACCCTATTTCCTATTTTACCTTTTGATATTGTGTTCTTATACAAATCTTTAACAGTGTTGATTAGTGTAACGCTGATATTGGTTTTCTCCAATACTTCCCACAATTTCGCAACAGGCACGGTGTCATATGCTTCTGTTAAATCTACTAAAATTAAATGTACTTCTCGAAATATCTTTTCTTGAGTATTTGGGATAAGCAGAAAACACTATCTATTGTGGATCACCCTGCTCTGAATTCGTTTTGTTCTTCTGATTCAAAAGGACGGTATTCTTCGCATATTTCTTTTTTATACGTACCTATAAATTTATAGAAGTAAGGCACACAATCACATTTATTATAAATATAATAAGCTTCACATTCGGTTACACAGTTTGATTCGCTGTAACCGTCAAAAGCTTTTAACTGCTTTTCGTCTTCATAAAAACAATTCCTTTGTGTAATTGGCAAGTTTGCCACTGCTTCGCTACATCTCATTTTAGTTCCATATAGTTGAAGATACGAAGCTCTTCCGATTGATATCATTTTTGTGGTAGATTCGCTACCAGGATATTCTTCGGGATCATGTATAATTATCTGAAAAACAATTATGTGATTCTATAACATTCCAAAGTAAATGCTTATAATTTTATATTTCACAATAAATTATAGATAATTTGTTTAGTATTCGCACTCTATAACACATTTAAATTTGTTATGAAAAAACTTGGCACCAGAAGCTATAGGTAATGCTGGGAGCCGAAATGGGAAATGTTTGCTTCTCATGTGAGTGACTATATAGTTTTTTATTAAATACTATTTAATGCTTTTAATTTTTTATGGTGCATAGTGGATAAACGGAAAATTACACTTTCCAATTTTAAGCCATATATTTTAAATAAATCCTTTATTTAAAATATCAGGTATCAGGTAATAAAGGAACCATCGAGTGTGACCTAAACTTCTTATTACAATTTTCTCTTTTCTGGAAAGGGGAGGGAATTTTAATGGGGTTATATTTGGATGGATTTGGGTGTTAGCTTTACTCCAATCGATTTGTCAGGATGTTTGTACCATTAATCTGATTGTGGTTTGGGGATCTTGGTGGAGTTAGATATTTTCTATACTTCGAGGCTGGAACAAATTGATCGATTTGCTGCTTGATCAGCATTTTCATTTTCATTGATGTTTGTGTGGGATGGTACGAATATGAATGATGGTAGGAATTTTCTATATTCTGGACAAGTGGATGAAAGAAAGTAAGTCTGTGCAAATTGCCAAGTTTGAATTGTATTTTGAAATTTAATTTGATTTTTTAATTAAGTAATTATAAACCTCAAAAAACCAACAGTTAATATTCTGTAACATTAAATATTGTAACAACAACTCGAAAAAATATAAATACAGGGTGATCCATTTAAAATAATGTCCTTTGACGTCATATCTTGAAAGCTATTACGTTTTCAGAAAAATTGAAAAGATCAATAAAATAAATAAAATGTAGAAAAACTTTTTTATAATTCACGTTTACAAAGTTTCTATTTCGACACTAAAAACAGT
Source organism: Altica lythri (assembly GCA_964028335.1). Lineage (NCBI taxonomy): Eukaryota > Metazoa > Arthropoda > Insecta > Coleoptera > Chrysomelidae > Altica > Altica lythri. Next base: position 45,061,073 of record OZ034807.1, read on the forward strand.
ATCGAAATAGATTCATGTAACACTGTTTTTGGTCACTTTTTGTTTTACACAATTGGTTGCACTGCACTGATTGTCAACGAAGGAGTTCAGGTAGTAAATCAAGAAGTATGTTGTAGTAAATTATTAACTACATTATTAGCGTTATTGCTAAATTCGGAATATTTTATACAAATTTGACAAACATTCAAATTTAAAATCATTAAAACCGACAAGTGTCAAAAGTGTCAAGATTGCCAACATAAATACATATTTCGGAAAACTCTCATTTTATTTATTTTCTTATACTTTTGAAAGTTTATTATAAAAAATAGTATGTAACACTCGAATTACAATGACGGTTTGTAGTAGGTACTCGTTCTTTGTGAAACTCACCGCTTCGCGGTTCGTTTCACAAACTGCACTCGTACTACGAAACCTGTCATTGTAACACTTGTATTACAATATACTATTATCGTACAAGTCATAGTTAAGCCAAAAATCAAGTGTTCCGCCCATTTTTAATGACCCATAATTATTCTGTTTTAACTACAAATAACAACGCATAAAATTATATTTAATGATATTAATAAATGATAAATTGCAAAAAAAATTCGTCGCTTTTGAACTAACTATTCAGATCTTTGTAGTTGAGTTGTTCGAGTTTCATTAAATAAGTTTATAATTTATTCTTGATTCATTAATATCATAAATATTAAATGTAGATAGAAATTTTAAATTTAAAACCGATAATTTAAAATTGTTTTACCTTAAAACCTGATGATTGTAATGAGGAATATTGGATCGGTTGCAGCATAGGATCTAAAATAACTAGCAATCCAGTTCCTAAGCCATTATACACGGTATAATCATATTTTTTCTCGGTAGAACTAAAACATAAAAAAAATAAACTAAAATTATATATATATATATATATATATATATATATATATATATATATATATATATATATATATTGAGATGATATAAGGTAGTATGCTATAATTAAAAAAAAAAAATTAAATAAAGTTATTATGAAGTAAATAAACGAGGACAATTTTGATCTCTGGGTAGAATACAAAGCCATACAGTTAGTATAAGTTTGTTCAAATTTTGTTAATATTTAAGTTTTTGGTTTTCTTTCTTCTTTCCTAAAAAAGAGAAAATAAATATAAGTAAATAGAATATCAAATGTGAGTTTTAAAACATATCTATTTGTAAAAAAAATAGCATATAGTTGTTTGTTATAGTTTAAATTTAAATGATTTTTTTTGAAACAAAATAAGAAAATTAAATATTTGAAAATAAAAAAAAGGATTTTATATAAATTTATAATAATACATGTTGTTATTTTATAATGATTTAAATTAAGGAATCATATTTAAATAGAATAAGAAAGTTGTGTGTGAAAATATCAATGCTAAAGACATATAAATTTTAAATTAAGAATAATTTAAATCATGAAGTAAATTAGAATTTACTTACGTTTACAATAATCAATATTGGAATTTTAAAGCATCATATTTATTTTTATAGAATTGATTTTGATGAAAATGAAAAATCCTAAAATAGAAAAGTATTTTAGATTATAGTTTAATAAATATGTGATTTTAAGTTCATTACAAAGGTAACAGGATTTTGAATATAAATAATTGTTTAAATCTGTATTAGAAATCGAGTATTCTGATTTGTAATTTATGTAAAAAAATTATCAAGTAGGTAAAAGACACTAGATAGATAGGTAGTCGAAGTTTGTTGAATTTTGCAATTGTTCAGTTGTTGATTTTGTAATCGTTCTCTTGTTTTCTGGTTATTGAAGAGAAAAGTCGTATTAAATTTTGTTCTGTTTTAAAAATTGAGTTTTTATTATAAAAGATAGAAATAATCGAGTATAATTGATATAAACGTATAGCGAATATAAAGAAGAAATAATTGAGCATATATGGTAAGCAGAAAATCTGATTTATAAAAAAAATAAAGTCCAGAAATATCAGAGTTTAGCTGTAGATTGTATGAGACACTTTATAAGTAAATTTAGAAGAGAATTGTAGCAGATAATACGTTAAAGTAATAGAATTCACTTACCTTTAGAGCAGTATATAGAGTTAGCTGATTATCCAGAGATTTTTGATGAAATTTTTAATGGTTATGGAGATAATCATAGTTAAATCCAGGCTTGAAGTCATCTAAATGTTTAAGAAGTTCTACGAGAAACTGGTATAAGTTCTTTCTTTATTAACAATAAAAAAACTTTTGTGTTTTATTATAAATATTGTACGAACATTTTCACTATTTCACTAATCACTATTTCCTTAGTATATAAGTTTATTTCTGTTGTTTCAAGTTGTAATAATTTTCAGATTTTTCACTTTCGTATTGTTTAATAAGCCAAGTTTTTAAACATTCGTTTAATTTTCAATCACTTGTTAAAAAAGGTAAGGTTATAAATTTTCTTCTCTTTCTAAATTCTCAACGAAATCATGTCATTTGGTATATAAGAGTAGTAAATTTTTATATTTATCCAATAGTATATAATTTATTTAAACTTGCATTGAATTCTGCCCATGAGGAAAGAGTCAGTGTCGGGTAAATAAATAAATAAATAAATTTCTAACCGACACCATTTCAGTTCAAAACTGAAATTATCACTTTTGACAGTAAGGCACTAGATACATTATGTATCATCTTTGGACATTCTTAGACTGTCACAAAACGCTCTGTTCGTTTATATATATATATATATATATATATATATATATATATATATATATATATATATATATAAACCTTACTTGGTTATGCCGCACTGCCAGAAACATGCATGTCTGCGGTTACAAAGCATATTTGTATTTGTATTCGTCCGGAATGCAGAAAAAACAAAGAAATAGCGACAAAAAAATCGGAAACAAAAATCTAAAAAGGGGAAAAAATAGCAAAAATTTGAAAAAGATGAGAGGATTGGAAAAAAAAAGAAAACTAAACAAAAAATAAATATGAAAGAACAAGAAAAAATCTCAAAATTTAGGAAAAGAAAACAAAAATTTGTAAAATAGATAAAACACTGAAAAAAAGTAAAATTGTTACAAAACGGTAAAAAATTAGTAACAAACGAGAAACTAAAGTAAAATGAAAAATAATCGAAAAAAAGCTGGGAACAGAAAATTTAGAAAATATCACAAAAAAAAAATCAGGAAATAAACAACTGAAAAAAAGGACAAAACTGGAACAAAATACAACGAAAAACAAATAGTAAAAAATAGGATAAAATTAACAAAAAAAAAATTCGAAGAGAGGTTGACCTTAAAGGCCATCCTTGCAACTTCCCGCTAGTTTTAACCGCAAAGCTATATAGTAACGTGACGTATTTTGACTTTTTTTGAAATGTTTAAAAAGCCATAACTTTTTAACGCGTTATTCGATTTTGATGTTCAAGATGGCATTCGGCGCAGTTTTTTGAGACCTAAAAATGTTACTAGGAGTGAAAAATCGATTAGTCGAAAAACCTCTAAGTTATTAAAAAAAATACACTTTTTTTGAAATTTTTCGACAACGATATCTCACGAACGAATAAACCGATTTTGATTTGCAAAACGGCATTCGACGTAGTTTTTTAAGCTTAAGAGCTGATTAGGTTATGAAATTGATCGATGTAATAGTCAAAAAGATATGCCCAAAAAACATCATTTTTACCAATTGTTTTTTTCGGTTTTTTTGAAATTTCTCGAAATCTACCAGTTCGAATCGGTTCAAACTAACAGGGAATCTAAGTTAGATAGAACTTTTTGGAACACTTGTTATTTCATTCCGATCGGTCAAGCCGTTTAAAAGTTATAAGAGGTTTACATACATCCACACACACACACACACATCCACACGTACATACAGACATACAGACACCCTCGTAAAAATAGTCAGGGGAGGTTCCTAAGACCTCAAAACGTTGAGATCCGATGAAAACTCGATTTTCGAAAAACGGGGTGAAACCAATAACTTCCCGATTTTAAAAAAAATTTTAATTTTTTTTAGCGGGAAGTTAAAAAAAAAAAACGAAAAATAGGCGGTACAAAGTTCGCGGGTCAGCTAGTATTTGATAAAAACTGGAGTATAAGCAGACGCTTTGGTATCATGCGTATATCTAAATCCCAAATAGAGGAATGGACTTTTACGTATGGTTTTTGGTTAAATATACTTACAAAAACTGTAGACTTTACAACTAAAGCACTAAAAAGCTCTAAACACCAATTTGACGGAGCAAGACGAATTAGTATGAAACTTTTTACAATCGAATCGGTAAAGCGACAGAAAAGTTTGTGCACTAAATTAATAACGGACAATTAAAAATTGCAATTTGTTCATAAGGAAACTGCATCTTAAAGAGAAATATCGAAGAAAATAAGTTCAATTTTCATATTCGGGTTACTGAACACGAATTTCTGGTGCCCAGAGTCGATCTCATCACCTGGAATTTTTTAAAAAAATCATTCAGTATCAGTCCATAATTATTATTATTTGGAAGTTTTTGCGGTCGCTGAACAAAAATTCATAACAGCGATAATCTCCCAGGTACCTGGTGCACAAGGTCGCCTGGAGTTTTATATTACATTCATTCAAAATCATTCCTCGGTAGTTTTTGAAGCCGCTGTACACAAACTTCATAACAGTGATGGTCTCTGGTAACTGGTGCTCAGGTTGGATCTCGAGACCTAGAGTTTTATAATACTTTAATTTAAAATCGGTTGATGAATACAAATTTCATAACACCAAAGGTCTCCGAGATAGCTCGATATCTGAATTTTATGTTAAAAGCATTCAAAATCAGTAGATAAAGCGGTTTTTGGGGTTGCTATGCACAAATTTCATGGAGGCGGTCGTCTCTGAACTACCCGCTACCCATAAAGACTGATACAAATGCCTGGAATTTTCTTAGGTATATTACATAATTTACACTGGTATATAAATATGTATTTTTAATTAGATGTTTAATTTAATTTGTGGCTAGCGCAGTGAAAAAACAGGGATTCCTTTATTTTTCTAATAGTATCTTTTGAACGCCACCATCTTTCTCCGACATTGTGAAGTACCCGTCATAGCCTTGCCCCACACACTTTTCTTGTTTAAGGCCCACGTTCTTTATGAAGTTATCTATAGCTGAGGCAATAGATGTGGCCTCCATTAGTTCGATGGAGGCTAAAAGCTCTTCACGAATCAACATCTTTTGTTCGTCAAAAAATTTGAAGCCCATTGACAGTTGCTCCTTGCCTGCGATGTCGCCACTCTCGTCTGCCAAAATACTATATGCATGTGCTTTTTTTACACCGTCTATGATATCATCTCTGATAACATCTCCAGAAATATTTAATATTAGGTACATTTTGAATATGAGGCGCCATATATGTCGCATTCTTTGCACATGATGCTCAGTGCTCCTTTAATGTTTCGCCAGACTCCATCTTAAGTTTGATAAGGTCTTCATAAAGGGTCCCACAAAAAAACTGTATCTATTACAGATGCAACAATTTTTTAATTATCTTGTATGATTTTTCATGAGCACTAACTAACTGCACATCCACAAACATATTCTGTATAATTTTGTATTGTAGTTAGTAACTAGGTAATTAAGTGTTTTATGTTTCATTAGGTACCTTACAGATCAGAACCACCCTGCCCCATCGGGGCTACGCCCCTGGCTACAAGATAAAGTCCGTCCAATAACCTGTTCGGTAGAGAGATGAGACTGTTGTATAATTTGGTGTTTGGATCCCGATGAAGATGTATTTGGTGAAGTCTTCGTACCAAATTCAAAGAATAAGATGAAGCATGTTCATAAACTGGTTCATAATAATTTACAGTTAGCAAGTGAAGCAAAATAGTTCGCTTGTTTAGTTTCTTGATTATAGTTGTTTGGTTGAATACATTTTTAAACGCACCCTAGTGTTACAATGGTTTTTCATTCAATTAAACCCAGTAGGTACACAATATTTATTGAGTAACTCAATAATTAATTACAATTGAAACCAGATTCGGAATGAATATCATAAAAATAAATTAACATTGAATTTATATTCGTAATAAAACGATTATATGAATTTTCAGCATTAATAGTTTTGGACACATCGTTTTTTCACCTTTATTTAAATATAATATGTGCAGTTTTCTAGTATGTTTCTTCAAAGAATGCGTTATTGTCAAATAAGTTCTGAGTCTTGGTTTCTGTGCTTGCAATAGCATGAAATATTGACAATTTTAGACTGTGGTAGGAACTTTTATATGTAACTATAAAGGCGGGTCCAGATTTGAGGGCACATGGAGTGAGGACGCACGTATTCGTGCGTGCTCACTTCATGTGTTCTCTGGTGTTTTTGCGATTAAAAGATTTCTTTCACGCACGCATATATGCTCAGGTCGCCCCACATTTACATTTATTGGTTAGTTTTTTTACAATCGTGAAAATCTCGGAAGAAATGTTGATAGTTTCCGCTGCTGCTCTTTTAGTAATTAATTTGGCAATTAAAAAGAAAAGAAACACAATACGTTCGTGGATGATTCAATTATAAAGAGCTAGAAGTTGAAAAATGACTGAGAATTTATCACGTAACATGGAGCTCGAAGAGTCGAGTCAAATTAAAAATTTCGTCAGAATGTCAGCCCGAGATTTGGAAATCGTAATAAACAAAATAGCACCTAAAATTGCAGAGCAAAATACTCTATTTCAAAAAAGTATCACAGTGAAAGAACATCTCTGTTCAAAGTACTCGCGCGTCCATATTCATTTCTTTCACAATCTCATCCGCGCTGCTCTCAGGAGTGTATGCGAATCAAGTCCTGTCCAATCACGAATGTTCTGCAACCACGAACATTGTCTTCGGTCAGGTCCTCTGCGACACTCTATTTTTCCTTTCATAATATTTTGGGATCTTATATGTGTCCTAGATATGCAGTCTTTCTCATGTTAATTGCTGTTAGCAACTCTCTGCCTTTTCCCATTCTTCGTAGAACTTCTTCATTCCTGACGTGATCTACACAGGATATAATAAGCATACATCAAAATATCAACATTTTAAAAGCCTCAATGCTTACCTACTTTTATTGTTTAAGTCTCAACTCCATACAACGAAACTGGATACACATAGTAGTTGATGAATCTGAGTCTTGTTGCTATTCTGAAGCTACCAAGTCTCTCATCTTGAGGAAAGTTGCTATTCTTGTTCTTATTTCTTGGTCTGGGTCTAAATTGTCCGTTATCCAACAGCCCAAGTATTTGAATCTTGTTGAATTGGTTTCCTGTAAATGGTTTTGTTTGTTTGAACATTCGGGATTATGACCATAACCTTACTCTTTTCAGTGTTTATATTTAGACCAAGCTCGTCGCCTTCTTGAATTCGCCTGTTTAGTAGCATTTGAGCTGTCAGCTAATATGGTTGTGTCATAAGCAGAGAGGTTTCCCATTAAATTTTTATGACTTCCTCTGCGCACTTATATGCTTTTTGAAAGATGGATTCTGAGTAGACATTTAATGAAGTGGCGATAGTACACATACTAGTCAAACTCCGCGGTTAATGGATGTTTCATTTGCTAGTATTACGGATGCAACTTGGTTATAGGAGGAACCAAGTTTGTATGCCGTTGTCAACCAATCCTTTTTCATCCAAAACTGTCATTAACTCAGAATGTTTAACACAAGCAAAAGCTTTTGCGTAATCTATGAAGCAAATATATACTTACTCTGATCTCTGCATTTTTGCAGGAGTACCGATGAGCTGAAGAGCACTTCTCAAGTCCCGAGTTCCGTTTTAAGTCCAAATTGTTCTATGCCTATATCAGTTTCGCATTCCCGGTATATTGTGCGATGAATAATTTTGAAATATATTTTTAAAGTTTGGCTCATCAGATTTATTAGACGAAACTGTTCACATTTGTTGGCGTTAGTTTTTTTCGTAATAGGTATGAATATCGATTTTAGTCAGTCGTTCGTTCATTTATATTTGGTAGATTTTGTTGCAGAGCTCTACTAGTAGAAGAAAAAAGAAGATTGTCATTCGTATTATATCTGAATCTAATCCACTGCTTATTGCATTTCTCTTAAAGGTAAATTGGTTTCTATGGTCAAATCGATTATCTTCATTGACTTCTAACTGGTCGATGCACTTCATATTTCTCATCAAAATCTATTGGTCGAATTTAACTAAATTGTTTCCTTCGACATCCAGAGAGTAATTTTATTTTTAAGTTCTTGTTAACTATGAAGTGAAACTATTGTATTCGGATTAAGTAATTGATTTGCATTGTATTTATGGCTCTCAGGTAAATAAAGCAGAATAACCTTCATTGTATTAAAACTATTAATTTGGTTAAAGTCCTAGTTTATTTTTTTTTTCTTCAAGGCATCGACAGCAATGGTCATTAGCCTTGCGTCTGCTTATATAAGCATTGACAACATTTTTTAAATTTTGTTATACATATCAATTTGTCTTCGATACATTAATACTGTATTTATGTTCCTTTCCTTTCAATTGAGCCATATTGTTGGGGAATTTTAATTGCTGTCGCTGTAAGTTATATTTGCTGCATTCCAGTAGTAAGTGCTTTACATCCAGTTCCGTTATGCATGTATCACACAAAGGCCGATTTCTTCCTAAGAGCATATAACAGGAGGTCAGGTTTGTATGACCGATACGTAATCGTGTGATAATAACTTGTTCTCTACGTTTTAGGTTTATTGCACTGGCTGAGGGATCTGTAGTCGGTTTTATTTTATTTTATTTATTTTATTTCCTAGTTTATTAAAGCCAGTATTAAAAATATAAGATAAAATGAGTTGTTGCCATTACCGCAAGTTAAATACTATATTTTTTTTAAAACCGGCCAGAAATTAATACTTTTCGGTTAATTTTTAGGTCAGAAAATCTCATTTTGTCGGACAAGGCCAGAAAATAAAAATGAGTCCGGTAAAAGCTTTTACCGGACGCATTTACAATTAAATAGTTAGTCTAAGATAGCGGTCAATTCTATGGTAACCGAGTTTTGTATATATTTAAAACTATAAAATAACTTGACATATTTTGACGTTTAGTTGAAAACGTGAAATCAATACATACATAGTATAAAACAAAGTCGCTTTTTCTGTCCCTATTTCCCTTTGTATGCTTAAATCTTTAAAACTACGCTACGGATTTTGATGCGGTTTTTTTAATAGATAGAGTGATTCAAGAGGAAGGTTTATATGTATAATAACATCCATTAAGTACTGGAGAATTACTGTTATTTTTGAGGTTTCTAATCTGATGTCGTTAATTATCAATTTTTTTCCGCTTACATTGCAAACGCAGGCTGAACCCTACGAGATTTATCAAAATAATGTACTAATTATTTGTATACAATAAAAAGGTCTACAGAAAACTCCGCGATGGTATATGTCTATCTCTTATGGATCTCCCACAATAACATTTTGTTGTCATTTACTTTTTACGACAAATAATGGCTAATTTTCGAAGCGATTTTAACCAATACAGCATTAATCCTTATCCAATTAAATAGCTTAAATTGTTGATTTAATATAGATCTATATGGTCCTTTACAGCACAAGATTTAAATTAATATTTTTGAAGATATTGCAGATTTAAAATTGCGGGACGTAGCGCTTGCGGTGGTACTGGCCGGCAGGGGCGGCGGCACCGGAGGCAGCGATTCTCCTTATAGCACTTTGAATTTTGCAGCGATCGGACGCGTTTATTACGAAACTAATCATCATGATGCTACCCTAAGGTGGCGCAGTTAAGATGTTATAAATTTACACCTGTAATTCTTACATAATTAAGTACTATGACGCCACCGTAAGGTGGCGCAGTTGATATCTCATATATTTAAAAGAGCAAAACTTACTTAGCTAAGAACTATGACGCCACCGTTAGGTGGCGCAGTTAATATATAATATACCTAACCGATAAATTACAAAGTACTATAAATAATAGTAAAAACTGGTAACTAACGAGAAAATATGATAAAAAATACAAAAAATTAATCGTAAAAATAAAAAAAAAATGGAAAAAACATTAGTGTTAGGCGATGCGAAGTTCGCCGGGTCCGCTAGTTTATTATAAAATGGATATTTAAAATGATGCATTTGATTGTGAATTATTGAAAGATGAAATTATACCAGATGAAATTGTTAAGGCGGCCACCCAAGCAAGGTTTGTTAAAAAAAAAAAAAAATGTTAAAATTAGTTAATAAAGAGTTCTTATAAAAATGTAAACTGAATAATATGAAGTTTATGGTACAACAATGCCCGTTTTAAAAAAAATATATTGTACGTAATACGTCCCAAAAAAGCTTTTACTGGACTCGCAGGCTTGCAGGGCTCGCCCTACAATTTGCCTACTCGTCCAGTAAAAGACCACTTTCGGGACCTGTTACGTAAACTACTATTATCAGTAATTAAAATAATAAATGAAAATATCAAGAGGCAGTGACAGTACTCCCCTCAATCAGTGTAATTTCCGTAATTAAGACTCTACTGTCAATTTAGTTGTTACAAAATATTTAAGTCTTAATCGAACGTATTTATTAGGTTTAAAATTTCTATATATTTACATACCGAATTATAGTGGAAAACAGCGTCATTTATAATAACTCACTGTTATAACTCACGCTGCTGGTTAATGGATACTATTATTAACTTAAAAGCAGTTATCAATATATATTTGAATAGGAGTGGATAAACTCATTTTAATAAGAGATATTATTCATTTCTGTTATACCAGATAATTTTCGTCGTTTTTAAAATTATTTATCCATAAATATATCCTTTCTGTTTGTGTTATAGGAGTAGTAAGTTCCATTTAAAAATATATTTTTTCTCACTTACAAAATACTTTGTTGTCAACACAACTAAGTAACGGGATTTTTTTATAGAGGTTTATTTTGCAAATTTTGGTATCTTTCAAGGTCCTCTGATCCTATCTCCTTTCTTATTCAATAAAGCAAGGATTTAGGATGATGCCAAAAAATCAATAGGGTGTCAAAAAGGTATTAGGATTATATCTTCTAAACGAGTGTACACAGAATGTTTTGTAAGCATCTCTCGTGTGAAGTAGCAAAGACTAGGAAAAGTATTAAAAGTCCATTAGAGATATACCCATTTCGATGAGCGGCATTGTAATATCACTCTTTCTTAACCATAAAAAAATAATACGATATCCGAGTAAAATAAACCTGCTATGGAATGAGTGAACCCTTGTAGAAAACGGGGTCGGTATCCGGAGCTGAAGATAAATTGGAAAGTTGCGTACGTTGCGACGAAAAAAATTATTGATGTCGTCAATCGAATCGCGAAGACTCTCAGAGGAAACCAAACGTAGTCCGTTTCAACCGACTAAGACCCTTTAAAGTAGATGGCCGCAATCGATATCAAACATACAGCATTCCAGAGAAATGCATCTAAAGGGGTAATTATCAGGAACGACGCCACTAATCTCACAACTCAAATCACCGATAGCTGTCATCGACTGATTGAGACTTGCCAGAATATTCCGTAGAGATATAGAAACTTTTAGTATGTTTGATAACTGTCTAGAACAACCGAAAAGCGTGTATATATTAAGAGACGATCGACAGCAACTTTAAAGTTTGGTTTTGGCTGTCTGGTAATTGTTAAGTTAACCTACCAAGAACCAAGTGACCAGTGATAGTTCGCTTGTTTAGTTTCTGGTTTATAGTTATTTGGTTATACAGGGTGTTTCAATAAAAGGTATTACCGTCTGTAGAATATGTACAATACTGAAAAATAATTGGAGTTTGCTTAATAAAATTTTTTTGTCACGCCATCCGTTTTCAAGATAAAACGCGTTGAAGAAAAAAAATACACATTTCTTACGATTTTGCCGAAACTACTGGCAACATTGTAATAAAATTTTATACGAATATGTTTTGGAAGCTGATATACGCCATGAATTTGTTTTTATATCTAACTTTCATGGTGGGCGTTAGTTACACGGTTCGTACAAAGTATTATTCAACATAACTTTTTTAAGGGCAGAATTATTAATCAATTTTACACCAAAAGATACTCTTGGTTTGGTAAAAGTCAAAACTGTGTACCGTTTATGGAATATTTTGATTTAAAAATTATGAAGTAATAACCACTCCTAGTATAAACTAATGATAAATTAAAAAAGTCACAAGAAGAAAATGTAAATAAAGACAAAGAACATAAAATAAAATTCAATTAGAGTAAGTGTTCAAAATGTTTTCCGTTTTCACGAATACACAAGTATATACTTTTTTCTAAAGAATCCATTAATCTTCTTAACGTTTGGGGATCAGCTATGATGTCATTAAAGTGACGTTGAATTCTGTCTATCAATTCTTGACGAGAATTTACCTCTGTAGCATAGACTTTTTCCTTAACATTTGAGCAGACTGTGTAGTCCAAAGGATTAAAATCGCATGACCGAGGAGGCTAATAAATCGGAGCTTCTGCACCTCTACCAATCCATCGATTCCGAAAATTGTTACTCAACCAATTACGGCACCTTCTATCAAAGTGCAGTGTAGCTCCATCATGCATAAAAAATATAGATTATTTAAAAAATAAGGTACTTATCAAAAGTTCCAGATAACCTATTAATCTGTTGCCTAAAGTGGCTGCCCAAACATTAACTTTTAATAAGTGTTAGTAATGTGATACCCCTTTGGCTGGTGGATTCTCATCACACCAGTAGTATGCGTTATGGAAGTTAAAAATACCTTGCCGCGTAAAGGTGTCGTCCGTAAAAAGAGTGCATTTAAAAAAATTATGTTGGGAGCTGTTCTTTCCTGCAATGTTTCAGACAAATCGACTCTAAGCGGTAGATCGTCCGCCCAGAGTTCTTGAACTTGTCTGTAATGATAAGGATGCTGCTCTTTAAGTATTTGTTTGTCTTGGCGTATTACTTACATTAATTGTTGGATCTTGATCAACTAAATTTAAAATAATATTTTCTTTACTTATTGTTCTTGGTCTTAATAATTCTACCGTTAACAAAGTTATGTTGAATAATACGTTGTACGAACCGTGTAACTAGTTGTCTTTATAAGAGTCAGATATAAAAAAAATCATGATATATATCAGCTTCCAAAACATATCCGTATAAAATTTTATTACAATGTTGCCAGTAGTTTCGGCAAAATTTTAAGAAATGTGTATTTATTTTTTCTGCAACGCCCATATCTTGAAATGGTGGTGTTATAAAAATTTTTGGTTAAAGAGTCTTTGAAGTCACCCTATCCTACATAAAACTTACGCAAAATTTTGAAGTTTACAGACTAGACACAAAAATATTCTACATTACATTGACAAAAGAACAACACTAATAATGACAGAAAATACCTCTAGCGCCTGTTTCGGGGCAATGAGAAGGCTGATTAATAGGCCCGAAAGGGAGCTAACATCCCACAGATTGGCCCGGAACCATTCGGCGGGGTTGCTGAGATGTTCAGAAAAGCAGGCATTGATAAAGGTAGGCTAGAGAAGACGCAGGAGTTGTGGAAAAAATCAGCGGGCAAGCAACAAGCCAAAGTGTTCATAAAAGGACACTCGGTGAAATTTACTGCAGAGTTGATTTCACAAAGGCGAAAAGATGTCAGAATAATTGTCAGTCTCTTGACAGGACATTGTCGGCTCAGAAAACACCTGAGTCAGCTGAACTTCGCAGATAAAGACATCTGCCGATACTGCCAAGAGAAGGAGGAAACCGCATTTCATGTCCTATGCCAATGTGAACGCCTTGCAAGGAAGCGGTATCTAGTATTGGTAGAAAATAAACTGGTTGCTCCAACCTACGTGGAGAGGCCACTGTCAAGGCTATTAAGGCTCATTAAGAGGTCAGGGCTAGACACGGTGCTCTAATCCTATCCAAGAGATGATGGGTGTTCCAAATAGATCTGTAAAGGTTGTAGTGATAATTTATGAAAAATTAAAAAACGTACGCAAACAATTTGAAAATTAGCGAAAATCTGGAGAAATGTTAAAAAATTAGAAAACTCATAAAATACTGGAAAAACTAATGGAAAAATCGGAAAAAAATATTTTATCTACTCTACCTCATATTATGTATCAATTTTTAGTTCGTGAAAACTGTCATTATAGACAGCAGTGCGTGAAGGATTGAAAGTGTGCGTGAAGTAACAATGTATTTCAAATGGGATTTACTTTTTCGCACTGTTTTTGACACACCTTCATATAATCAAATATCCTTAGCATTCGCGTTGTCATGGTGTTGCTATGAGAGCATTAAATTTCAACAAAAGTTATCCTGACAGTGCTGTAGTTTAAATTTTTAAATTTGAATTTGAAATTATTTTTTATTTGTTTATTGTAGATAAAATATTGTATGAAACTGTGCGTGAAGTGCTTTTTGCGCACTTACGCGATATATAGCACTCGCTTCGCTCGTGCTCTAAACATCGCGTGCGTGCGCAAAAAGCATACTTCACGAACTGTTTCATAAATAACTATTTTAATCATAATACCGGTTAGTCCCACGAATGCCAATTTTTTTATGGTTTAAAACTGGAGGTATATGTGTTTTAATATTTTTTGAAACTATACAAACAACATCTTGATTTTATTATTATTTTAAGAGAAAAGTAATTAAATTTGTTTGAGAAAACATAAAATAATTTTTTTTGCTACTTACCCGTAGTTAAAAGAACAACAATACCCATCTGCTGTCAAACTCTCTTTAAATAATTTAGAGCAATTTACAGGAGAATTTTGCCACGCACAATATTGTAACATTTCACTACAATTTTGTGTCACCTTTTTCATGAGTAGAGACATGTTAAAAATATTATTTGCTTCTAAAATAGTTTGCAGAAGTGTTAATTCTGTTTTATTGTATTCTATTCCATTGGGATCAGTAATACTCAACATCTGCGGAATTGCCTTTCTCACTGCTAAAATGTCTTTATTTTTAATTTTTCTAAAATAACAAATAATTTTTTAGTAAAAAAATCATTAATAAGAGCACTTATACGTAATCACTTAGTAAATACATATACTAAAATCCTTTTCAATAAATATAAAAAGATTGACAAACACTAATTTTTCGAGTAATGTATTTACTCTGTTTTGTACAGGCATTTACATCTGGCGGGAACATCGACTTTCTGTGGAAGTACACAGTATGTCCGAAAAGAAAGGAAACTTTTTAAATAATTACAAAACCAGCAATTATTTTTACAAAATTATATATTTTTACTCGAAATACATTCCTTTTGTACCGTTTGAACGATCATTCAATGAATCCAAAAGTAACTCGTGCATGTGTTGCACTTTGTGATATTTCTAATTACTTTATGCAGCTTATTTCGGTACCGGTACTGCCTGCGAAGATGCAATTTTATAAGAGGCGGTTTTTTGCGAGATAGTGTAACATAAATGATTTTTATTTAGCTCTTTCAATGATTGACTGGAGTTCGTTTTTTAGAGGGGAAAACTCTCCGGACTTTGAATTTGACAAATTTATTGATATTTTCCGGTGTTCTATGAAAGCCACTTTTCCCTTAGAAAAATGCATTCCTAAAAATCAAAAATTACGCAAACCGTGGTTGTCTACCAAACTTATTGAAGCGGGTAAATTTTTAAGGGATTTGTACAAATGCTATAAATATAATAATGATGTAAACATTTTAATAAGGTACAAAATAATTTAAAAAAATCATGAATACATCTTAAAAAATACCAAACAACAATATCATAATAACTTATTTCCTAATTCTGGTAACTTTTCGAAAACTGACAAGTCAGGAAAAAAACACTGGCATTTCAAGGTATCCTAAACAACCAGAGTTTTTTACTGACGATAAGAATAATCAAGGGTAATATAACAAGACCGTGATTATAGTCGGCTATTTTTGTGGTAACTAGATTTCGAGAATATTTTAGTATCAATTTGTGGAGACATAATTTGACATTAATAATCTGATTAAAGCCCGAGGGCTTTAATCTTTGATTATTAATGTCAAATTATGTCTCAACAAATTGTAAAATTTTCGAGAAATTTAGCAACAACAAAAATAGCAGACTATTAATCAAGGTCGTGTTATATTTAGGAAGATTATTTCCTGAGAAGACAGATTTTTGACATTTATATTTGACGTGACTATTTCTCTAGTGCAATAGTCGCTGGTATTGTTCTAGTGCAATAGTCGCTGATATTTGATTCTGATTGGTCCGATTTTAAAAAATTATGACATTCTATTGGTTAATTTGAATCGAAGGAAATAATCAATTTTATCATATGCTGGAGGCCGCTGAAAATTTTAACAACTTCATTATAGAGTCCGTGAAAAAAATAATAAATAAAAATGAATCACCTAGGGAATTACTAAAACTTTTAAAAATAAAATAATGTCGAACTCACTTTTTTTACGTTTTTATCATGAATCTGAAATGCGTGAAATTATTTTATCTATTAGTAAAAAAAATTCTGCCTTGTTCTCTTGTTAGGCATGTTGTTGATTTATTGGTAGTGCCAATGATATATCTTGTGAACCTATCGTTTCCAACTAGATTAAAAAGTTCCTTAGTGGTCCCAATTAATAAAAAAGGATGCCAGGATGCCATTTTATCATTATATTCACATATATTAAATAATTTGTAACAAAATAATAAATCGTTACGTCTATTTTTGATCTAAAAAGGGCATTTGACGTAATTAGTATCGACTTAGTGCCAGATACATTTGAAAAATGTGGTATGCGTGGTCTTGCTCACCTGTGGAATACGTCTTACCTAACCGGAAAGGATCAAAAAACTACCATTAAGTGTGATAATAATACGGTTGTCTCTAGTTCTCTGGCGGTCACTAATGGCGTACCTCAAGGAAGCATTCTGGGACCTCTTTTATTTATTGTATTTTTTTATAGTATCATGGATAAATTTCATTACCATTACGGGGGCGACTTAGCGGATGACGCGGTTGTCTTAACGGCTGGTGGTGAACTTGAAATATTATCCAAAATGTCAACTAGCGCAGTCAATCGTATGGTTAGTTTTTGTAAAAAAATGTCTTAGTTCTGAACGAATCAAAAACAGAAATGATATTATTTAGTATCACTGATTTACATAAAAGCTAGCTGGTTAAAATGCACAACAAATCAATCGAACAAAATAGATTTATTTATATTGATGAGCATCTCACTTGGTCTGACCAAGTGGAATCAATCTTAAAAAAATTCTCAGTATATGCTTTTGTTATTTGGCAGCTACGTAATAAAGTTACCACTGAGATACTACTTCTATACTATTATGGTTATGTGCAATCTTGCCTATCGTACGCATTATGTGTTCGGGTAACCGTTCCAGAGCAGAAGAGATTTTCAGGGCTCAAAAAAAAATAGGTCCTGGCAGATCGTTATACCAACCAGCATAATGGAGTCGCCCGCTACCAGTGTCTGATCGTTGATTGTAATGGATGAGTCGCATGTTTGCTTCTTGTTGGATAGGCAACATGTCTTTGTCTTGGAAGCGTTGAAATTAACAAGATTCTTTCTTCCCCACTCGTATACAACTCTCAAATCTGGATTGAGAGAAGCCGTTGTGGATATTCTGTCCTCCTCCAGAATATCTAGAGGTATGGGACGGTTGTGCGCTTTGCTACAGTGTAGGTTGCTATCATCTGCAAAACCATGTATCGGGTTATAAGTGGCTTCTAGTAGATCATTAATGTGTAATAGGAATAAAGTAGGAGCTAGAGCCATTCCTTGGGGAACTCCAGCGTTGATCTTGTAGAGGTTGGAAGAATGTCCATCTACAGCAAGGTTTTACAGCCTTTCTTGGGTACTGGTTGTACTCGAGCAGTTTTCGAGGATTCTGGAAAAATACCAGTATCATATGATAGTTGAAATAGCTTGGTGAAAACTGACGCTAGTTCAGGATCACAACATTTTAAGAGTAAAGCAGGTATTTGATCGAGGCCGCTTGTTTTGTTGGTATTTAGAGTAGCAAGGACTCTCTGCACACACTTGAATATGATATTTTTCATCGTGTAGAGACCCGTGGAATAGAAGGTAGTTCCATGTTTCCCGGTAGGTTAAGTGTCCAGTTCAAAGGGAATATTTTGGCAAAGAGTTCTGCCTTTTCTGTGGAGGACGTATATATTGAGCTGTCTTCTGATGTGAGTAGAGGGAACGAACTATTTGTAAAATTGTTGTTGATATGTTTAGCGAAAGTCCAAAAGGACTGGCGCCGGCGTTCATTAGGGTTTGACATTACTTTCTCTCTCATTCGAGCGTCAAACAGTCTTTTGGAATTAGAAATAGTGGTGTTGTATCTGTTTCTAGCGTTTATATCATCCTGTTTTGTTTCTTTTGATGGATTTTGTATAAATAATTTGTGGTACATGATCTGAGCTTTCCGAGCTACATCGCAATCTTTATTAAACCATGGCTTCTGTTTGGCTTTTAAGAGTTTGGTAAAGTAAGGAATATAAGCTTCCATGGCACACTGAATGATTTCAGTTATACTGTTGCAAACTTCCGATGGATCTTCATAATAAAGGAGACTGTATTCCAGGGAAAAGTTGCAAAGTAGTCTCGAAGGCCTTTCCAATCTGCTTTTTTTTTAAGTTCCAAAAAGTTCTCTTGGGTGGTGCCTCGAATGGGTGAGATTCGATGGGACATTTGACTTCTACTACAAGAACATTTACATTTCATTGCTCAGGGTGAGTGGTCAGAAAAAGATCCAGTGTATTAGAACTGTGATTGGCAGCTCTGGGAAAGTAAGTGGGCTTGTCGATTAGTTGGGACCCAAAATTCGCGCACTGCAACTATTATGTGAGATGGTGTACTATTGTGTAGCAAAAAACAACTCCTGGCGCTCGATATTCAGGCGTTACTTCGCTTTCACAAATGCTCCAAACCACCCAATTAATATGCACCAGTATTATCATGACACTGACGATTGAATTCCCATAGAATAATACATGTGAAATCATAAAAGCAAATCAACATTGACTACTCTCGTCATTTCTGGAATCGCAATGTTTTCATCCTCAGTTAATTAATTTAAGAACGTAAACTTTTGTTTCGCTGTATTGGTGAGATTCCGCACCTAATATTCACAGCAAGTAATTTCTTGTTAATGTATGGACAACAAAGCAAGCACAGATTTTCCGTTTGTTTAAATTTTTGGGCAAAATTTTGTGGCTAAAGTCTTAAGTCATATATTTAAGTCTATCGTCATTCATCTCACAGTCGAATATTTAAGATATAAGAGATCATTCTACGATTTTTAATAGTAATTATTCTTCCTTGAACTGTTTATACCATTTGAACTGACAGTTTTAAGACAAACATTCATTTTTAACAAATTTCAAAAAAGGAGAGGTTTCTCAATTCGACCATTTTTTTTTATGTATGTTACCGAATATCTCCGGTATTTATAATCCGATTTGAAAAACTATTTTCGCATTCAAAAGTGTAGTGTCCCTGTGGTCCCACAGAAATTTGGTCAAGGTCTGGACATCAATGTGGAAGATATTCCAGGAAATACCACAAATATCAACAGAATAAGCTCTGCAGTTAAGTTAATATTATGCTTAATATGTTAATTTCACCTAATTTTGGATCATCCATCACCAAAGTTTTGCTGACGCCGTAGCCGATAACTACAAGTTTTCAGTTCCAGTTTTCCAATATTTAATGTGTTTAAGTTTTAATTTTTTATTACTATACCTTATTTAAAAACTAGGAGGAGCGATTTGAATTTAAGTTGGCAACACTCGCGTTTGGTTATTGGTTAATTTGGAGGCAAGTTTACACTATAAAAATTTGCCACTTTTATCAAGTAATTTGTGACATTTATAGGTTATGTTTTCAAAGTGTGAAATATTTATAATGGTGACTTTTGTTAATTGATTTCTTTTTTGAATATAATTATTGTAAGTTTACTTTGTGACCATCTTAGACCATATATAAAGTGTCCATAAACATTTATTTTCAATTTTATTTAAATGAAAGAAATGTATTTAAATTTGCCGCCTTGTAAATTTTCTAGTAACTTATTTGGCTGTAAGTCTGGCTTTTCAAATCACTCCTCCTAGTTTTTAAATGAAGTATAACTATTGTAATGTTCCTAACATAGTTTTTTCGTACCACTTAATTCTTGACCATTTATTAGTCTCTCTCTATCTCTTTATTTTCTTACTACACACTTGCTTTACCACCGATGGACATTTAGTGTTGAAGATATAGAAACCAGTTCTACCACTTAGTTGCTTTCCATTGAAATAATGTTTTTATACAATTGCATTTGATTACGTTTACTTTTTGCTTTTGGTAAGTTG
Organism: Altica lythri; assembly: GCA_964028335.1. Classification (NCBI taxonomy): domain Eukaryota; kingdom Metazoa; phylum Arthropoda; class Insecta; order Coleoptera; family Chrysomelidae; genus Altica; species Altica lythri. Next base: position 45,081,374 of record OZ034807.1, read on the forward strand.
TTAAACTCTAATTTTTAATATTATTTCTTTTCTATCATTTCCATATTTTTTCACAGACCTGATGATGACCTTGATGGTCGAAACTAGTTGTCAACCTTTTTGATTTGATTACAATAAAATAATTTGTGTGGTACGAGACTTTGTGTTTTCTTAGGTATTAATATGTTAATAATGATGTATAACATAAAATTTTAGTTTTGTTACCAGCCCCACCAATTTTTTCTTATTTCGAATTTATACGACATCTTAAAGCTAACGCTTTAAAATAAACAAATCCTACCTGACAGTAAACAAACTTTAGTTTTCCAAGACAACTTAATATTATTTTATTTTTTGTTGGAATTAAAACCAATGAATTCTGTGCCAAAAATTTTAGTAGGTATGTACGTTATGGATACTCGAGAAACACTTACTGGGCTTCACTGACTAATTCCATGAATCTCTAGAAATATATATTTTTTAAACTTTTATGTGTATTGTTGTATTTAAGTTTTGTTTACGATACTGTAGAATTCGTATGAATTTTCTACAAACATAAAAACTGCTCTGAACAGGAATGGCATTAAGTTTTATTTTTTTTAGATGAGTCTTGTTTTTTAACCGACTTCAAAAAAGGAGAAGGTTTTCAATTCGACTATATTTTTTATACAACGCCTGCTCTGGAAGTTGACTTTTCGAACGCAGTATGTCATCTCCGAAGTACACAATAGTCGCATACTTGACTATATGTATTTCATAAACGCACATGTTTGGTTATGACCACATAACTACACGGATTCCGCCTAAACTATCTGTCGTTATTATTTGACTAGAGAGACTACTCGATCAGTCCTAACCCTTTTTAATTTATGTCACAACTGTCACAACGCAACTGTATTAAACGCAAAAAGAAAGTGTAGATAATTAAAAAAGTGTATTATTTAAAATAATGGTCGATTTAACAAGATGTTTAACTCCACCTGAACTAGTTGAATCAGCTAAAAATGCAACAACAAATTTATTGCCAGATGTGTCAAAAGAAAAAATTATTTGTTATATTCCTCTTAAATTCTACTTCCAGAGCAGTAGTTGTATAAAGTATTGATCCTAACACTTGCGGAAATTAACTTTCCGCACTTGTTAGGATAATAACTATTACGTTTGTTACGGAATATCTCCATTATTTATAATCCGAATAAAAAATTCAAAAGAGTAGAGTGTCCGTGTAGTCCAATACAAATTTGGTTAAGGTCTGGTCATCAATGTGGAAGATATTCCAGGAAATACCACAGTTAAGTTATGATGTTAATATTGATGTATAACATAAAAACATAGTAAATAGCCGGTTACTGTCCCATTCCCCATTCTAAAGCCAAAGGCTTCTTCTAACAAGGACAAGGAATGAGCATTTAATCAATTCGCTTGCTTACTGCGGGTTGGTGATTTCAGACAATTAAGTCCACGTTTCATCACGATGTTTTCCTTCATCGTACGAGCATGGTGTTTCTAGGTTTTACAGAATTTACTTATGTCTCCAAAATGTCACATTGGTACATGTCGGGATTGTTGGGGATTGAACTCAGTACCTCTTGCATGGTATTCGGAAGGTTTTGAAAATAGTACGTCATGAATTAAAAATGACAAAAAAAAATTGAACCGCTTTTAAAAGAGAAAAGCGCACTAAAAAGGCAGAAATAAAAACTTTATTTCTTAAAAAAATTGGAAGCAACTGGGCATCTGATTTCGATTTCCTTGAAGTCGGCTCCTATGGCAAATTGCCAAATTTTAATCATAGCTATTAAATCTAGATTTCCGTCGACCGTTCATTTATGATGAATTTTAACACACTCAAAATCGTTCATTAATAACCCCTATTAATGAATGATTTTCTATTAATCAACGATTTCAACTAAAACATTTAAAATCGAGTAGCCTGTCTGTCATTGTTAGTACTAACTGTCACTGTTTATCATTATTTAGTTTATTGTTTAAAATTCTGTACATTTGAAAAATCTAAAAATCAAGCAGCTCCTCTTGATACTTACTGTCAATGTTTGTAATGTAGTAATGTAATAACTGTCATTGTATATCATTATTTACTTTATTTTGTATTTGAAAAATCAAAAAATGATATTTCTGAAAAGTACGGTCGACGGAAAAGTTTTGTAACGAACTCGTGAATTAATACACTTGTTGCTTAAATAACTATTTCGAATGTTACTAACTCAAATCTTTTGCAAAAATATAAATCTCTAATGGGTTTTTAAAATTTGGAAAGTAGACAACTGGAATCTCTATAGCCGGTGAAAACTCTAAACACTTCATATATGATTTAGGTCTTCCAACCGAATGAAAATATGAGACGGCACAAAAAAGTGACTTAGAAATTTATGTTTCAATTGTCGGTTTAACAAATAATCTCTCCCTCTCTGTCTCTTTCTCTCTCCCTCATATTAAAATCATGCATAAATGTGCTTAGGGAGGAATGAAGTAGTGTTATTTGTGACATGAGTTGAATCAAAATGATCAAAAAGCAGACTATCTACTAATGCATTTGTTGTTAAAGTGGTTAGAGGCGTTACCGAATACGGGTAAAAGATTGCACCAGATGAAACAATTTTTCCATTAACTTTAATGTTATTTCTTGTTTGTTTAATTTTTGAGGTTATTTTTATGTGATAAATGTAAATCACATCTTTTAAGAATATTAATTACCTATTCCAAGAGATGGTTTTGCTGGTTATTTGTTACTTAAAAAGTTTCTTTTGTTTTCTCGCATTTTATTTATGTATAGAGGACAGTCAAATTTTCCTCTGTAGGAAGAAAATAAATTTATTAACTTCTTAAAGTTGCAAAAATTATGTATATATTTATAGCAGTAGCATAAAGATTTACCATGAATATTTTGTAGCGTCAAAGTAGAAAGGTTTGGTTATTTTTTCAAAAGAAGAAAGATAATAAATTCTTATTGTATCCTTTTTCTTTAACCGTTTATTCGAAAATATCGGACAGAAAATTGTATTTTGCATAAGTAAGCAAAATAAGCAAAAACACTCGTTTTGTAACAGATTCTTCGAATTATAGTACTGCGGTCTATACTTTATCGACCACGTATCGTACAATATCAAGTAACCGTATTTAAAACATACCAGGCATAAATATTATCACTGATCCCACTACTACACTTGAAACTATACCTCGATTCTCAATTGGATGTCACTGACGTCATTGTGACGTAAATACAGGTGGAACCAAAGCGAGGTTCGAATGAATGATAGTTGAGATACTTTTAAGAGAATGGCAACACTGGAGAACATAATGAACCACGGTAGCGCCGCTCGCCATTTGTCTTAAAAGTATCTCTTTCTATTGCGCGTTAATAAAACAAAGATAGTAAGTCATTCTAAGTGAAACCTGGCTACTATGATTCATCCAAACCTCGCATTGGTTCTACTTGCATATACGTCACATTGACGTCAGTGACATGCAATTGCCTATCAAGGTATAGTAGTTTCTTTTATCCTCCAGAAGGACTCCTCTACCAAGACATCACTTTCACGGACACCTAGGAAGCGTGCTAAGTTTATAGTGTCTGTTACACTAACACCAGACTTTCTACAAAGATTTGTGACATAATATATCCTGACCATCACCAGAGCTACGCCTGAGAAGCTCAGACCAGTAACAGTCTACGAAGACGTGGATCCGATTGGACAACTCCCAAAGATCCACAACGTTTCACCGTTTGCCGACAGCATCTCCTTTATCGCGAATTGATGCAACGTCTTTGATTATTTTTGTACAGAATTGTCTCGATCATTTTAAAATGTAAACGCTGTTAAAAATTGAGTTTTTAAACAAAATCAACCTTAAACAAAACCAAACATATATCATATGTTATGACTAATTAATCTAGTCTATTTGTGCATAATTAAGTAATTCGTGAGTAATTATTAATCGAATTAACATACAAAGTTTTAATAAAATCATCGATTTTTGAATCCATTATTCTATTAATATTGCACATTGTTATTGCTGGGAATGGAATAGATAATGTCGGAGCATAATAGCTTAAAATAGTCGTTCTTGTTGGATTGCTGACATATCTTTGCCAAAATAAAACTGTCAAATATATTGAGGTAGATAACCCAGCCAAAAGAACCACAGACCAAAACAATCTAAAACAAAAATAAAAAGGCATAACATCTAAATGGTATGTATATATATATTTCTTAAAATAAGCCACTTGCTTATAGTTTTTATTACTTAATTATTGTTTTTAAAATTACATTTTATTTAAAAAACAGAAAGGTGTCCCAAATTAATAACGAAAAAAATAGGAATTGTGTTTAAATGATAGAAAATATTGCTTACTTCTCCAAAATTCCAATTTCATTTTTCACAGTATATTTTAACCCATGAACACTAGTGTTCTCTGCAAACTCTTTATATGTTTCATATACAATTGAAAAAAAGCTTCTAGACTTTTTACTGTGATTATTTTTCAACCTCATTTTAATTCTGAATCAACAAGCGTATTAGCAACAGCTTTTTCAGACCTAAACTGAAAACGTCAAGTGCTTTAATTGGTTCCAAGCATGCTAGGAAACTCTTATTAAATATTCATAACATTCAGCTATAGACTAATGTTTTTTTGGTCTCTACTTCTATATGCATGTTTATTGTTTTTCATCTGATAAACACCTAATAGAAAGTAAACGGAAGTTATTTTTTATTTATATCCAGGTTAATTATGCTTGTTTGATCTACAATAAAAATAATAATACCTATTTTATAGTAGTTTATTAAAAAAAAAAAACAGAAAAGTCCCATTTCTGAAACGAATTGTGTACCTAACGGATTTAAACGTCGTTACTTTTTTTTTTTTGTAAAAGTTGTCTATAAATTTAAAATCATTTATCTATTTCAAAATTTAATTAGCTTTAAGAACCACTAAGGTTGTCTATATGTAAATACCTTTCCTCTCAATTTTATTTATTAACGAAATTTTCTTAGCAATATCATTTTTACCCGGTTACAACTATCGGGTTGCACAAGAATATTACCTACTTTTTATAAAGGAAGCAGTCCTGTGTAGTTTTTTAAATTTGTCTTTAGATGGAAGCAGTTGTATAAGAGAATAATGTAAAAAGCAGCAAATGCGACAACAGGTTATGTAATATTAACATTGTGAAATAATACTCCTTTCTTTCCTGTGGGACATCGTACAAAATAATTCGTAAAATTAGGAACAGTGAAAAAATAAGCGTAGTTTCAGTGAAGTGCTGTAACCTTTTTTGGAAGGAAGATGTTCAAGGCTTGTCTTTAGGTTCACTAATGCGAACGGCACTTCGTTGGTTGGTGGAGAGCGAGCGTCGGTTCGAACGAGCCACATGAAAGGTTATCGAAATGATGTTAAAAAACGGGAGTCAATTTAATAATGTAATAGAAAGTTGAAAAGGGAAAAGAAAATGAAAAGAAAACGAAAATAAAAGGGAAAGGAGAATGGGCGCCACTTACATTTTTATCCTATTTACGAAATTAGAAATTACACACTTTCTAGAAAAAGAAAAATAAAAAAATAAAGATATAAATATAATACTTACACGTTTTCTTACTTACCTCGATAAATGAATTCAGGATTGACAAATCTTAGGAACAGATTGAACTAAAGATGTTTTCCATGTTGTGCGAAAATAACTTTGTCTAGCAAAAGCAAATAAAAATAAATACAGATACAGATTTAGATGTATAATATGTAAATGTTGTCGGTGAATTTGTATGAATTAATCTTCTTCCATTATTTAAACTCTATTCTTGTGAAGATACGTTGATATTATATGTTTGTTATAATATGTCTTAGTAAAACCCCATGCTAGTTCTATTGGATTGTAAAGAAACGTGTATGGTGGTGTAGTCGAAGTACTTCATGTCCTTTATGTTTTAAAATTTCATCCACTACATAAGTCTTTTCGTCAGTTTTGGAAGGTAAGATTTTTGAGAACAGATGTTTCCTTGTCATTTTTATGTTAAATGTAATGTTATTCTTAATCAACCATTCCTGCAAAATCGCTTTTTTCGCTGAAAAAGATGGTGATTTTTTACATTGACCTGAATGGTATGGCGCGTTGTCCACACATTTTTCTGGAAATACAGATAGAACAGGAATGAGTTTATTAACAACCCATTTTTTAAAAAGGTCACAATTCATACTTTTGGGGTAGTGAAGGTCCCTGCGTGAAAAATAGTGAATCGCTTTCGTTCGTATTGTACACGAATTACTTTTCAGGTCAGAATCGTGCAGTCACTGACGATGACGCACTGGACTACCATTTTGATAGATCCGTGTTTCAGCTAGGTATAAGGCCGATTCTCACATAGCAGCGCCGCAGCAGCGCGGCAGCAGCGCTTCACAACTTCGCCGCGATGCAAAAACCATGAAGGCATTCCCACATAAGCAGTGCAGCAGCAGCAGAATCACGAGCAAAGCGGTTGCGAAACATTTGTCCCAGTAGTGTTTAGACTATTTAAAACAACAAACGATTTTTAAAATGTCGAGCTCCTCGTCTAGAGATGATTATGTATTTGCTGTATTGTTATTAGAAAAAGAAAAAAAAAGAAGCTGTTGGGTGCACAACTCGATTTTGCCTTCCATCTTCTGTTTTTACCAAAAATATCTAACTAAACAAAGGACAAAATCAAAATATCAACATTCGATTTGATGTTGTTAGATCACGTACCTGTATGTACCCTTTATACGTATATATGTACTAGGTTTATTTTTCAATAAAAACTAAAAATAAACTACTCAATATCCAACAATAAAAAATAAAACAGCACCCTTGCATAAAAAAGGAAATATCTAATAAATGCTGACTATGTGAAATACCAAACGAATATTCTAATAAATTAACGACATCTACTTAAGAATATTAACAATAAACAAATATAGAATCTTTCCCTATTCTACAGAAATCTATAAAAGGAGTTGTTATTTGTTCCAAATCCATCTAGTTGTTTTCTTAAGGATCATTCATAAAAATAATTTTTTATTTATTTAGCTTTCTGTAGTTTATTAACCAAATAACATCAACCTCAGCAGTGTTTGCTGCTTTCTAAAGGCCAATTCTCACATAGCAGCGCCACAGCAGCGCGTCGCGTAGCCGCAAATGCGGCTCCATAAAGTATTCATTATTTTAAATGGAACGGTTCCCACATAAGCAGAGCAGTGCGGCAGCAGCACAGCGCGTCGACATCTAACGCCTTCGAGAGCGTTGTATGCTGCTCTGTGCCGCGCCGCGCTGCCAAGTGGGTATTAGAAAGCAGCAAACACTGCTGAAGTTGATGTTATTTGGTTAATAAACTACAGAAAGCTAAATAAATAAAAAATTATTTTATGAATGATCCTTAAGAAAACAACTAGATGGATTTGGAACAAATAACAACTCCTTTTATAGATTTCTGTAGAATAGGGAAAGATTCTATATTTGTTTATTGTTAATATTCTTAAGTAGATGTCGTTAATTTATTAGAATATTCGTTTGGTATTTCACATAGTCAGCATTTATTAGATATTTACCTTTTTTATGCAAGGGTGCTGTTTTATTTTTTATTGTTGGATATTGAGTAGTTTATTTTTAGTTTTTATTGAAAAATAAACCTAGTATATATATACGTATAAAGGGTACATACAGGTACGTGATCTAACAACATCAAATCGAATGTTGATATTTTGATTTTGTCCTTTGTTTAGTTAGATATTTTTGGTAAAAACAGAAGATGGAAGGCAAAATCGAGTTGTGCACCCAACAGCTTCTTTTTTTTCTTTTTCTAATAACAATACAGCAAATACATAATCATCTCTAGACGAGGAGCTCGACATTTTAAAAATCGTTTGTTGTTTTAAATAGTCTAAACACTACTGGGACAAATGTTTCCCAACCGCTTCGCTCGTGATTCTGCTGCTGCTGCACTGCTTATGTGGGAATGCCTTCATGGTTTTTGCATCGCGGCGAAGTTTTGAAGCGCTGCTGCCGCGCTGCTGCGGCGCTGCTATGTGAGAATCGGCCTTAATACCCACTTGGCAGCGCGGCGCGGCACAGAGCAGCATACAACGCTCTCGAAGGCGTTAGATGTCGACGCGCTGTGCTGCTGCCGCACTGCTCTGCTTATGTGGGAACCGTTCCATTTAAAATAATGAATACTTTATGGAGCCGCATTTGCGGCTACGCGACGCGCTGCTGCGGCGCTGCTATGTGAGAATTGGCCTATATGAATCTACTGCCGTCTACAGACAGACGGCAACTGGCTTTCGGCTTTCTATCACATCGTAGTTTTGCGCTTATGCCACTTGTGCCTTGGCCTTACTGTCATCGTTGATCGTAATTTCGTAATCAAATCGTAACGTACAAATATAACTTTTCTTTGTGTTTTTAACTCTGTTCCCAATTTTGTTATTTCTCAATATGGATAAAATAAAGTGTGGTTTATGTTTAAAGACATTTTCAAAGCCGTCCAATCTAAAAATGCATGTAAAAAAATTTCACCCTGGTAAGAATAAATAAAATGTTTCTTAAATTTAATTAAGTGTCTAATTTTTCTAGACAAATTTGATACTTTGTACCCAGCTAACACCAAGGCAATAGCTAAAACTTATGTTTATAAGTGTGATATGTGCCACAAAAATTTTTCCCATTTAAAGAATTTAAAATTTCATAAAAAAACTCACCACCATCAACATAATATGGAAGGAGTTTCACATGGGGTAAGTTAAATTCGTTTTTTTATACTAATAGATATATTATAATGTTTTTAGAATGACAAATTAAAGCCAATATGCCCACTTTGTAAACAAAAAATTGGAGAAGAAGAAAACTTTTTTGATCATGTTAAAACAAAACATGACATAGTAATTGAATCTCAAACGATGCAATTTTCTTCAGAAGAAGAATTTGAAGCATGGAAGTATACAATAGAAAAAACAAATAAAATATATTTTTTATAATTCACGTTCACAAAGTTTCTATTTCGACACTAAAAACAGTATCGAAATAGATTCATTGTAACACTGTTTTTGGTAACTTTTTGTTTTACACAATTGGTTGCACTGCACTGATTTTCAACGAAAGAGTTCAGGTAGTAAATCAAGAAGTATGTTGTAGTAAATTATTAACTACATTATCAGCGTTATTGCTAAATTCGGAATATTTTATACAAATTTGACAAACATTCTAATTTAAAATCATTAAAACTGACAAGTGTCAAAACTGTCAAGATTGCCAACATAAATAAATATTTCGAAAAACACTCATTTTATTTTTTTTATACTTTTAAAAGTTCATTATAAAAATTAGTATGTAACACTCGAGCTACAATGACGGTTTGTAGTACTCGTTCTTTGCGAAACTCACCGCTTCGCGGTTCGTTTCACAAACTGAACTCGTACTACGAAACCTCTGTCATTGTAACACTTGTATTACAATATACTATTGTCAAATCACTACTTTTTTCCATATAGATAATCATAATAATACTTAAAATTTACAAGTCGCGGTATGCTACGAGTTTGAATTTGACACCAAGATGTACGATCGGCTTCGGCAAAGCCGAAAGCCAGTTGCCGACGTTGCCGTCTGTCTCTAGATGCAAGTTATGCATCTGACACTCTAAGTACCTCTTTTTAGTTGTTTATATTTTCGAATGAAAGCAATCTTACTCATTTTAACGTGTCCTTGTTAACATGAAATATGTCGTCCATTTACTTTTTTAAATTTGTATCCCATTAATTTTTTAAGTTTGTATAGTGTAGTACGTCAAAAGTTTGTCTGAAGTAAAATGTTCATTTTTGGAAAATCTGTCTGTTTAATAATATAGGTACCTCAGCTACACAAAGGTAGCTACGAGATTTAAAAATATTTCTCAAAATTTTAAATTAAATTACAGTTATAGTTTAACTAATATTAAAGTAACAAGACAACCACGCCTCCTAACCCCAACAAAGGAACCGACTTTCGAATCCAGATATATTTCAGAAAATTCCTAAGTTTATATATTTTAAAAATGTTCTCTTTACTTTACTATTCAATTGTTCGTCAATGACTCTTAGAAAGATAATATGAAAATATTTTTAAAAAATATATACTTAAATTAATTAACTAGGTTCTTCATAGTTAAATAGTTTTCCCTAATAAAATCAATTTTGTATATATTACTTATACTTAAAGATATTTTTGAGTAACGGCAACATTGAGTATTTAGCACTGCCTTTCAATTTTTTTGCCGGCAACATGAGGTAAATACTGCGCATAGGCTTGTGCCGCATTACAGTAAACAGTAGCGTCAGTGTGTTTTTGTGTTTATTGGAGAAATTTCTATAATAATAAATTATAATACCACTAGCTATTTCGGCGGAATTTGGACCGTATAACACTGTCGTGTCTTTTTTCCATTTTTCGTTTTTTGGAATTTTTACCATTTTGCTTTTTTTGTTTTCATTGATTTTTTATATTAGATATCCGCTGCACTACCTTACGGTGGGCTTCATAGTAAGTACTTAATTTAGTAAGAATTTCTCGTTTAAATATATTAGATAATAACTGCGCCTCCTTACGGTGGCGTTATATTATTTGATTTAGAAAAGTATTTTTTGACTTTATTTTTTCCGCATTTTTTCTGTTTTTAATTTTCCAATTTCTTTTAGTTTTTTGTTTATTTATTTATTTATAAATCTAAATTTAACACTATCTATTGGGTTTTCTTACAACCTAAATGTTGAATAATCTAGAAATCAAAATACAATACTATCTACCTAACCTACATGTCAAAGGTGTAAAGAGTTACTTTAATTAACTTAAACTGTCATCTATTAGGAATTCGTATTTTCAGTAGACACGGTCATACCCTTTTGCGTTTACCTCCATACTACTGTATTTTTAATCCAATCGAAATAGTTTACGTTTACGAAATATAATCAGTCAACAACCTTAATAATATTCAAGAGGTAATTAGTGGCATTAATAGCGATGTATGGCAAAATTGCAAAGCTTATGTTATAAAAATAGAAAAGAAATATCCTGTTGTACCGCTAATAGCAACCTGGGACCGATTCCATTTCAGAAAACTCTGACACATCTTGTTAGTCATTCTAACCAATTTTCTTTAAAACTATCGTGATGTATCTTGGAAAATCATTTTTAAAAAGAAAACTAAGTTTAGATTCTTACTAACATACCCAACCCTTTCCTTTCCAGGCAAGGAAGGCTCATACCTTCTCGTGGTCCTTGCTGGTCAGACTATCTTTTAAGATTGTCTGACAAAATAAGTATTATTGCAGACAATTGTTATAAAAATATTATGAGTTATGTGCCATTTGAATGAGTCAAATGTTCTTATTAAAAACTAAAATTAACAAGTTTTAATTTGAAAGAATAAATTTGTTATTTGCAATTGATACAAAATATGTAAATATACAACCGTTTTTCTTTTGAAATTTAAAACAAAAATTAATAAAAATTTCTTTAATTCCACGCCAATGGTCAGCATGGTTCCCAAAGGGATTAAAATTCCGCCAAAGAACGAATAATGTTACATTGACTTTGGAAAGAGTATACAAAAATGTATCATTCCGAAATTTAAAATCTGATAACAGTCTGTATAATTAACCTTCGAACTAAATAGAATATATAAATTGGTTTGTTGTCTAGTGGAATGTAAATGTAGGAATTCGTGTCCGACGGAAAACCCTTCCATTTTATGGTCAAAATTTTTATTTTTAGTGATTTTGAGTTCAAAATGCAAAAACACCATAAAACCAGCACTTTTCTGTCGATTTGACGTATTTCGAGTCGATTTTTCGCTTTTTTGTCATTTTTGCATTTGAATGTCAACATTTTCATTTTTAGTCATTTTAAGTTCAAAATGCAAGAACACTGTAAAACCAGCACTTTCATGTCGATTTTTCGTATTTTTTGTCATATTTTACATTTTAACGTAAAAATTTTCAGTTTATGGTCAAAATATTCTAGTCATTTTAAGTCTAGGTGCGTATGCCACAGTGTTTCAGGCTAAAGTAATGGCCATACAACACTGTGCAACCGAGATCGTAAGTCAGGGTATAAAGGGTAAAATCGTAGTCATATACTTGGACAGCCAAGCAGCTAAAAAGGCCTTAAGTCTCGGCACAAATAAGCTCACAGCTGATGTGGGACTGCGTCACGGCCCTGACACAAGCCGCAAGTCAAAATTCTCACACTAGCGTGGATACAAGGACACTCTGAGTTACGAGGCAATGAGAAGGCTGATGAATTGGCCCGCACTGGAGCTAATACCCCAATGATTGGCCCGGAACCATTTAGCGGAGTTGCTGACACATTCAGAAAGGCAGTCATTAAGAAATGGAGGCCAGAGAAGGCCCAGGAGTGGTGGGAAAAATCACCGGGCAAGCGACAAGCCAAAGTCTTCATAAAGCGACACTCGGCGAAGATGTCAGAATGATTGTCAGTCTCTTGACAGGATATTGTAGGCTCAGAAAACACATGAGTCAGCTGAACTTAGCAGATGAAGTCATCTGTCGATACTACCAAGAGGAAGAAACCGTCATGTCTTAAGCCAATGTAAAGGCCTTGCAAGAACGCAGTATTTTGTACTAAATATGAATGTCCCAATGTACAAATATTTTTTTGTTTTACTAAAAAAGTTAATTATTGTTAATTGATAAGGTAATCCATTAAAAAACAGCTAAATAAGTAAATACATATTTGCTGAAAAGTAAGTATGCATAATACATAAAACTTTAAAATATTGCACATTAAATATGAATAACAAAAAATTTATGGCTTATATTTTGGTGCAAAAATTGCACCAACTAAGCCTTCTTGTGTTTGTGCTGAATTACACAAACCAAAGAGCATAACGGTAAATTGGAAGGAACCTCTTCCAATAATACTAAAAGCAGTTTTTTCTTTTGACAAGGGGTCTTAGGGGATTTGCCAGAAAGCCTTTCTTAAATCGACTGAACTAATAAACTTTGTTGCTTTTAACACAGAAAGGATCCTATCAATATTTGGTAGTGGATAAGTGTCGCGCTTGGTTTCTTCATTAAGTGATCTACCATAAAAGCAAAAACGATATTCATCGTTAGAATTTTTAACTAAAAGAACAGGTGAACACCATGGGCTATTCGAAGACTCGATAACTCCTAAACGAAGCATCTCATCGAGTTCATCATTTAAAATTTTTGACATAAATGGAGACATAGAGAAAGGTCTTTTCTTTAAAGGTTTAGCGTCACCAGTATCGATACTCATCTGAATTTTATGAGATCGACCCAAACCATTAGTATCACTAACTGCAGAGAATGAATCAAACTTTTTGGGCTAAGGATTTCTGATAGAGTTCTAAATTGTCGATAGTACATAAAGAAATAACCTTTAAGGCAGATTCCGTCTTGGAAAGAACTTGGGAATTTATATCACCACCTGAGGACCATGTATTAGAAGAGAAATCCAACAAGAGAGAGAAAGTCTTCACAAAATTGTTACCTAGAATAAATGTGTAATCTAGAGAAGGGACTACTAAAGCTTTAATAAGGTGATAATGATTATTAGCTACTATGGGGAGATCTGCAACACCAGACACAGATTGATTGGTTCCATCAGCTAACGAGACATGTTGGTGTTTTGAAGGGTTAATGTTAATACTTATATGATTATATTCTAAAAACTTTAATGCTTTATTCCCAAAAATAGTTATTGAACACCCGGTATCAAGAAGAACAGTAAAACTACGGAAAAAAATCTCAATGGAGGTATAGGGTAGAGAATCTGTAGTTTTATTTATTAACATTGGAGCTACGATTTTCGCAAGAAAGTTCCGAACGTGACTTACCCATTTTGACCATTGATCTTGTTTCATTATGTCGGATTTACTACAACGGTAAAGGCTAGAGACTGTACCCTCTAGAATGTAGTTTTTGAACATTTTGGACAAGTTAAAACGGTAAAATTCGGCGAACCGCATTGGTAACAAAAACAACCATTCTTAGGTTTTCGGCAAGAGGAATGAGTATGGCCTGTCTTCTGACAGTTCCAACAAATAATCTCAGCAGAGTTTGTTCTACCATCGGAAGTCGAAGGTTGATTTTTCTTAAAAGAGAAGGAGCATTTTGACGAAATTGACTTGTAGGACGTGAAGTGGTAGGCTCAACTACTGATACTTTAGAAGGAGTAGAAAACTTAGCTAAAAGGGATGGATTAACATTTTCTAGTTTCTTAAAAATATCTGTTAATTCTTTAACAGTACTAATGTCTCTTAAGGTAACATGCGGAATATATTTTGATAAAATATTTTTTTAAATGATTCTTAACTTGGTGGATTCAACAGGTTCGCGAGAAAGGCGACTAAAAAGAGAAAGCATTTGAGCAGTGAATATGACAATAGGCTCATTTTGTCGTTGTTTTTGGGATTTAATTTCTTCCCAAATATTATCATTAGCGTTTGCAGGGAGAAAAGTAGACTTCAGGGCTTGAATAAGTTACGAAATCATACCGCAGCATCACTTGAGAAAAGTTCTATAGCAGACTGGAACAAACACTACGAGATTCTGCTAATTCATTTATTCGTTCTACAAAATCAAACACATGCAGACTTAGGATTACCGTTTTTGACATTCCGTTTTGAACATAATGAGAATCAGGAGTAGTAATATTGATAACTGGTGGATGTCTATCCTTAGTTGTAGTCGAACTAGAAGACGATTTTTGGGTATCTGAAGAAGCTTTTCCATTAATTCTTGTTCTAAAAGTAGAAAAGTTGCTCGAGATTATTACAGAAGGTAATCAAATCGGTAGAAAGGGATTTAAAAAGGAGGACTCGTTGAATTCTACCTAATGAGTGTGAAATTCTAGCCTTGACACGACGAAAACATGAATCGGTTGACGAACCCTCAAATTCCTCAACTAATTTGAAGATACTATCAATGGAATTTTGAATAGCTAGACTCTCCTCATTACAGTTTAAATCGTCTAGAGTTAAGTTACTACTTGAATCTTTATCTAACAATTTTTTAAGAATATTACGTTTATCATCAATTTTCCTTCCAATAATTGTTCCTCTTATTTTTAGTTCAAAATTAATTTCTTCAGTTGTTAAAAAGTATACTTCAAAAGTAGACATGTTAAAAGGATTCAAGTATATTATAAAGTGTGTTTCCTTAAAAAAAAAATTAATAGACAAAACAAAAGTAGAATAATACCAAAACTTGATTAAAACTAAACTCTCTCTAAACTCTTTAAAAGTTTTAAACGAAAAGATACTCAGGCACGTTGGGCGCTATTTTCTGTGTAACCACCTTTTATTAGATGTTGAAGGCTCACCAGGAGTTATCAGATTGCGAACGGCACTCAGGGGGTAGGAGAAGAGCGAGTCGTGGATCGGGGGAGCAATTAGGCCAATATTAAAGAAAAAGAAATATTTAGAGACAAACCGAAATTATCGTAAACGGAAATCGGTAAAGAGCGCCACTTATCTTTTTAGAAATAAATAGGAGAAAAGATAAGAAACCTATTTAGTAAGAAATCTATTAACTTAAGAACAGTTAGGAAACACACTTTATTTTATCAAAAATGATCAGAAATGTCCTATATTTAAGACTTACCTTATAGGTCTTAAAATTCCTTGAATCCTTATATTTAATATTCTTAATATTCAATTTATGTTTTTTTTTATAAAATTGAAATCATTTTTACAAATGAAAAATCTTATTTTGAACATTTACTGGAAAGGTCAAAAAAAAGAACTTAAATATTTTAGTAACAAAATATCAAAACAATGTATTTAATAAACTAATATCAAGCAACTATTACCTGTAAAATACATGATAAAAGGTAATACTCAGGCAAAATAATACCTAAACAAGAAAACATAAAAAATATGTAGAAAATTATTAATAACTACATAAACTCAAATCGCTTTTGGCGAAGTATTCACTGTTTGAATAGTTATAACACATCAAGTATCTATCTATATAGCTAATTAAAAATTTACCTTGCAAATCAGTTAGGTTTGAAAACTATTAAGGATGAGGAATCACTTCTAAATAGATTATTTCTTCTATAAAGATACCAAAACAGGAAATATTTCACCAAAACATAGGAAATATTCAGCGAACATAATCCAGAAATTTACAGAACCACACAAGTGTTTCTTTACATCACAGCGATAGAAATCTTCAAAAATTCCAACATGGCGTCTCTTCTCAACGGGGTGAAACGTTTTACAAAAACCAGATTTCATTTACACCACATATCAAGTAGAATACTTTTCCAGATTTAGTAAAGGATAGCCACAATGAAATATACGATACATGAATTTAAATCCAAATTTAGCGGGTAGCTTCACAAATATAATTCACATCGCCACCATCTTTCAAATTAAAACTGCGTCTATCTCACTTAACGGCTCAATCGCAACTGACTCTCATTAAACAAAATTACTTACAATTTTTTTGACTGTGGATAATGGCTTTTTAGTCACAGTCGTCGTTTCATGTAAGGCGTCGTTACTGTCCATGTTTTTTTTTTGACAACAGTTTGAAAAACATTTGAAATAATTTGTTTTGTATTAGTAGATAAATGTATTCGTTGGTGCTCTTTAGATTCTAATACTGGAATAAGATCACTCACTTGTCGATTTGGGTCCGATTATTCAACTGGTAAAATTGCCCTAATATCCTCTGAACTCCAGGGACGCCACATTATTTCATACAATAAAGGTAAATTTGATTTACGTGGATTCAATGGCAAGTGCAACCAGTCTAAAGTTAAAAAAAACACTTTTATACCAATTCAAAACTAATTCTTCCTACAAACTGAACATTCAAACGACTTCAGAAGTAATTCCATCCAAGTCAGATCTTTAACTGCTAGTTTATTATCGTACAACTCTCTAAACATTAAAAAACAAAATTTTAAGTATAATTTGTTAAAAGGCCAATTAAGTTAGACTTTTACTAAAATCTGTTTAAATGTTTCTAAATTTGGAAGTTTCATTGTTAAAAAGTAGGCTAAACATTTTTCCAGACTCAAATTGTTTTTCCCATTTTTTGCAAAATTTATTAATTTTCACGTTTATAAGATGAGTTTGTTGATTATGTAGTTAGTTTGTTGACATTACACTTTACCTACAGTTGACTCGCCTATAAGCCGGTCATGGCAGCTTGTGTTACGGTGGAAGGTAAACTGCGCAGAGAACCCATTAAAATAATTGATAGTCAAAAAAGGTACAAGTAAACTGCGAAGATCCCGCTCTCCAGTTGAGAGGTTAACTGCGAAGAAAGAAAAAGGTGGGCACTTGATGTTCAGGTAGTTAAATAAAAGTCGTTTCATGTAATAAAAATCAACTAATTTTATTTATACACTACAATATTTACATTCTGCAATTTTTTTAAAATATATAAAATATAACAAAAATATTTTTTCATTCATCATGGCACATGAGTTTTTCTAATGTATGAAACGCATTTTACAAAATTTATTCGTGATATTTCGCCACTTTTATATTTGTCTATATTTAATTTCAACAATTCGTGTTTTGTTCGAACAGCTTTGCTTTGTATATTTTTAGGAAGTGTTGTACTATTCATTTTGATATAGGTCTCAGTTTGAAATTGTATTAATACATCAATAAAATTAAATAAAGATGGATGTAAAATATATAGTTATTTGTGACACAAGGACGGAAAATGCCATTTTGCAAGAGCGAGTAAAGTTGTGCAGCCGAGGGGCGTAGCACCGAGGCGAAACAATACGAGCACTTGCAAAACATTTTGCGGACGTGTAACACACACTATTTTTTGGTCCGACCAATTTTTAATATTTTCAAAAGTTCAAAAACTGTTTACGTTGTGACATACAAGATAAGGTGTATATTGACATTATTGACATCTATTGCACGATTAAAAGAATTAGTAATAAGGAATGATTTTTTGATAATCGATTTCACGATCCTTAATTTTTATACATATCTACGAATACTGTGCTAATAAGTAGCACAGTAAAAATTGTTATATTGATAATTAATATCTAATAATTTTATATAAAAATAGCAGAGACAATGAACTATTATAGTTCAATGAGCAATAATAAAATCGAGATATGTATTTTCATAATCGAATGATAAGTAGTTGTAAATTGACATAAATGTCAAATTTAAAATAAAAGTTGTGAGAGCAATTAAATGTAAGTTTAAATCCTGCTTACCTTTAGAAAAAGTTATTAGTTTAATATATTATACGCTGTTTTTAAATAAATTTAATTACAATTTGTAGTATTCATTATGTATTTTTGATGACTCATAGCGCCATCTCTTAAGATAATCTAAAAGCTACTTTGCAGGCCTAGGCCGGAAAATGTCATTTTCCGGACGATTTTGAAGTAATTAATAGTATTGTTTCTGGCCGGAGGACCAAAATAGTTATTTGTGACACAAGGACGGAAAATGACATTTTGCAAGAGCGAGTAAAGTTGTGTAGCCGAGGTGCGTAGCACCGAGGCGAAACAATATGAGCACTTGCAAAACATTTACCGGACGTGTAACACACACTATTTTTTGGTACGACTAATTTTTAATATTTTCAAAAGTTCAAAAACTTTTCACCCTATGACATACAAGATTAGATGTTTATTGACATCTATTGCACGATTAAAAGAATTAGTAATAAGGAATGATTTTCTGATAATCGATTTCAAGATCCTTAATTTTAATTCATACGAATACTTTGCTAATAAGCAACACAGTAAAAATTGTTATATTGAAAATATTAACATTAATATCTAATAATTTTATATAAAAATAGCAGAGACAATGAAATATTTTAGTTCAATAAGCAAAAATAAAATCGAGATATGTATTTTCATAATCGAATAATAAGTAGCTGTAAATTTACATAAATGTCAAATTTAAAATAAAAGTTGTGAGAGAAATTAAATGTTAATAAGAATCCTGCCTACCTTTAGAAAAAGTTGTTAGTTTAGTATGTTATACGCTGTTTTTAAATAAATTTAATTAAAATTTGTATTATTCATAATGTATTTTAAATGACTCAAAGCGACATCTCTTTAGATGATCTAAAAGCTACTTTGCCGCCCTAGGCCGGAAAATGTCATTTTCCGGACGATTTTCAAGTAATTAATGGTATTGTTTCTGGACGTAGGACCAAAAAAAATATTTGTTAAACTTTGAGTGAAAACTCTCGCAAGCATTTGTGGTATTTTCTGTAGAATGACTGCTTGAGGCCCATAAGACAGGCGGAAATTTAGCTTCTTCAGATATGTAGTTTTCTACTAAATAGTCTGCCATACAGGTTATAGCTTTTGTATTTGGTTGGTATTCTACAAAGTCAAATACAAAACAATCTGAAACTTTAATAGGATCTAAGTAAACCATACCAAATAAATGTCGTAACCCCCTGCCTACTTCATGCACTATTTGGATCACTATATTCATTTTTGAGACCTAAATTTTGGATTTTTCTGAACCAAGCTTGGCCTAAGTGAAACCGACATCCAGTTATTGGTGAACTAGGCCAAACATTACCTATTGCATTATAAATAGCCTGCCGTTGTTTTATCGGGCAACAAGCAAAACGCGATAGGTAAATAATGTCCGTTGTTAATCACATGAATTGTGAATAACTGACAAAAAAATTTTGTGCAATATTGAAAGGTTCCATCTACATAAATTTTTTGACATTCACACAAATAGCGCAAGTTTGTAGCACACGAAAACACAACAATATTTGTCTGTTCATCACAAATTGGCATAAAATTTTCAGATTTAATAGTTTTCAAATTTGATGTCTTTAAAACCTGGAAAACTTTCTCTAACGACTTTGCTAGCTTAGGCTGAAGCTTACGCCGGGCATTGTATATATATTTCCTGATAAGGGACATACCTGATGTGGTCATATTTTCCAAATCACGGACGTTTTCCTTTAAAACGAAATGAATTATTTTGGAAGGTCGCTCTGAAATATCAGTGGAAGCTTTTCGTTTGGCACTATTGCTAATTTTTTTCCTGCTGTTTCTCTCGTCACTGTTACCTTCATGGCTGTGTTGAGTCTCCTTCCGGCTAATAATGGAATTTTCGCAAATTGTATAGAATTTAGCGTTGCAATTTTTATTTGTACATCTCCAAAAGGTTTCACCAGAGTTTTTTAAAACATTTTTTTTTTTTAAAGTATATCCACTGTAAAGTATTTTACCCACGACTCATAAGTAAATTGCGTATTTTTTAACCTATAACTCTGTCAGTAAGTGTCAAATTATTGCGGAGTTGTGTTATAGTTTCATTTACTAAACTTGTGGAGTAAGTAAATAGAAACCTGTATTATTATGTTCGTTACCTACAGTTTTCATTAAATTAAACTAACATTTGACATTTCTTAGACAGAAGTGTCTGCGAAATCGAATACTTTGACAACTTATGCCAAAATTTAAATTTTATATTTGTTATTTTTAGTTTTATACAAAACCATTTGGTAAGTCGTGGGTAAAGCATAGTACTTCACTCAAAGAACAAATTGCATATTTAGCTCGTTTCTTTAGCCCCTTCGCTCGCAAGCTCGCTCATGGGCCAAACACACTCGCTGTGAGATGCAAATTACCCCACTCGTAAAGTAATATACTAAGAATATTTCCACGTTCACTTGTAATAAATTCGAAATTTTCCATATTTTATTTTAGATATATCTATTACACTATTAACAGCTAAAACTAAAACTGTACTGGTAACTTTATCAATCAATAATTGTCGTCAACAAAACTGAAATATACCTCTTTTATCCTAATTGCATTTTAAATATAAACAATTACCGAGAAGTACCTACACCCCCTCTGTACCTGGCTAAGATCTCCGCAATTTAGCTATCAAAATTTTAACCACCAGTTTTGACCCTTCGCAGTTTACCTGTACCGAAAAGATTAAATTCGCAATTTACCATCCCCGTGTGTTACTGTGATAAATCCATAACAATACAGTACTTAAAAGGGATTATTTAGTTTTACAGGTGTTATCAAAATTACTTTTACAATGAGACACTACATTGGTGAATCTACTTTACATTTGAAACTCGTTATAATTGTACCTGATTTTAAATTCCATTGCAGATTTTTAAGCAGAAGTGTAATTTATAGATTACTAACTAAAACTATTTTGTTACTTTTTCTTTAACTGGAGGATAGAGGGAAGCTAAATCCTAGTTTTTTTTACTAACTGAGAGTCGAAAAAGCATCGAAACCGGAACGCTCTTCTAGCGCAAGTCTCGGTATGTTTCGGCGTAAAACGTCGAACCCGGAGTCAGTTTTGAAACGCGTTTGCAGGAATCGCATTCTCTCTCGATATACCGGCTTTCCTGAATTTTTTCGCTTCTCGAGGGTTTGTTCGCGAGTGTGAATATTTCAAGTTTTAAACATAAGTGTTACATTATTTTATAGAAATAAAATTCAAAGTGGGTGTATTGGAATAAGTGCAAATTTTAATTGATTTTTGTCATGTAAGTGTTAATTTCTAGAAATGCAATTAAAAAATTATTTGGTAAATGTCCAACTTATGTAATATTTATGACTTTTTTTATTACTTAAATTATTCAACAGATTTTTATTTCAAAATATTTCATATTAAAAAGTTCATCACTCTAATGGTTCACTGTTATAGATATTATTAATTGCCGAGAATTAACGCAAATATGCAATTCAAATGATAATTGTTTTCTTAACCTGTGATTTAATATAATAATTTAGTTTGTAGAAGTTCTAATTTTAAACTTTATACCTACTTTCTACTTAGCTCCTTATCTAACATCCGACGGTATTACGTTATAACAAATACTTTTTCACCCCTCGTGCAGTATTCGTCTTTGACGATATAGTAAGTTATTAAGAAATAACATTTCACTGTGAGAGTAAAGTTTATTATTATGGAAATTTATGCGGAAACGTTGTATACCTTGCATATTTCAATAACTTAAGCAGCCTTTCAAAATTTAACCTCTTATAAACAGGAAAATTCATTAAGGAAATCTCTTGAGTTTCAAAAAGGTTTTTGGTTTAGTAAGTTTCATTATAATCGACATTGGCGATTTTTTCAGAATTATTCAAAGAAAAAATATACTTCATTGTTACCATAGTACCGTAGTTACCAAAGGTAACTAACATTTATGAGATAAAACTGTTAAATTAATATGTTTTTAGAAGATAGAATTTAAAAAACATTTTTCGATGTTTTACAAGGGTTTTCAGTTTTGCATAAAGACAAAAAAAATATAAAGACTTAAAGTACATTAAATTCTTGATCTTTGGGAACGGGAAGCAGTCTTTGGGACTTAGGCCGCAACTGTATGGTGAATACTGTGAATAGTCTAACAATACGATGTTTTGAATTTCTAATAACTCGATTGTCTTTTGAATATACGAGCACTTGCATTGTTCTGATGTAGTATGATTACCCGTTGTGTGTTGCTTTGTAGGAGTTCGCAATAACTTCTGGTACACAAACGTTTATATACCAATCGGAAATAACTGTTCTTTGATCTTTTAAAGCAATTGTTGCCACATGACCAAATTTCGAAACAAAAGTTGCGATCATTTTCTTTGACACACTTCGAAAACGGATTACTTTTGTTGGTTTTTCCTCATCGTGAACCGCTTTTTGCAAATACGGTATCCAACGGGAAACCAACTTCGTAACACCCAGTTCTTCAAGTAGTATCTTTTGGAATACCCAAAGATGCATCTATCTCCTGGTATATTACATAGCCGTCATCCTTGATTAGCTGACGAACCGCATCAATGTTTTGCAGTGTGACTGCTGTTTAGGATCTAGCCTGGATTCGTCGCTGAGACTGGAAAAGCTACGCTGAAATTTGCAATACCAGCGGGAAGTAATTGAATTGAATGGTGAAGTACTTCATTCCCAAACTCAGTAACCATTTCAGTGAGACATTGCTGTTGGGATAATCCTCTCCGAAAATTGTAAAAAATTATTTTTCGAAACTTTTCTAGGCTAAAATCCTTTTTTCGACCGACTTGCCAATTGCATAAATTCACTGTACCTACACGACTTGTTGTATAGCAATAAAACTCTGGATTAATGTCAACAAAAGTTTAAAGTTAGGTTTGTGCCTGAAGGGTCTATTGGAGGCGCCTTGTAAGCGGCTACATGTAAAACTAAAAAGACAACCCTTGTACTAATTGTTAAGTTGCCGCTTCCTAAAATTGAAGAGGTTTAATTCTATACCAATCATTATTACCATTTGATACCGCTATTACAAAAATTTAAAATAATGTCAATTTTTAAAATTTTAAGAAATTAATCGTTTCATTCATTATTAGAAATATTGATATTCTACCGATAAATACCTAATCGTACTAAAAAAGTTAGACCATAATTGCGTCAAATCACGAACCAGTTATAAATAGGGCAGGCATGACTGGGTGTATTTTTAAATAATATTGCTATTTTTCTCGTTGTATTTTGCAATTTTTCAATTAAATATATTAAATATCAACTGCACCACCTTACGGTGGCGTCATACTATTTAATTAAGTTAGAATTGTTTGTTTAAATACATGAGACATTAACTGCGCCATAATACTTAATTTAGTAAGTATTTTCATCCACTGGGTTTTCCCGCAAACTAGGACCGATAATCCGACACTCGAAATCCGCACAAAAATTATTTTTACCTGTATCTCTTATCTTTTGCTGTAAACCTAAACTTTGCAGGAAATATAAACAGGCTAATAACTAGCTATCGTAAATATAATTATTTGTAAAGGAGACATATATGATTTTGAAACAATTAACATGCCACGCAAACGACGTCGCGGGCACATCGATATAGAACCCAAAAATGTGTTTAGATTTATTTGTCTGTCTGTCTGTATGTTTGTGCCCGCGTCACATGAAAACTACTGATCCAATTCGAATGCGGTTTTCACAGATATATATTTGTCTTCTTTTAACTTAATATCTGGTGTTTAAAAATATACGCTGAATTTCACATATTATAATTATTTTGTATAATAAAATGCCAAATAATACACAGCACAATAAAAATAAAAGATTCTTTCGCATTTAGGTGTCACACGGATAAAATTTGGTATAAAAAAAAATAATTGACACACAGCGTCATCTATTGCATACTTACACAAACTAAAAATATGATTGTTTGAGGAAAATTGCATAGCTCTCATCGCTATCTGCTGAAAACTCTCTTGTGATCGTCTCCGTTTCCCTTTTCCTCCTATTGCATTTTAATTTGGATTTTTGTAATTTTTCCACTAGCTTTTTTTTACTGTTCCTGTGATACTTGATTCACCATATGAGTAGATTATTTTACTAGTTGTCCTTCTCTCCCAAACTTCTACTTTTTTTCTCTATAAATCTTTCTTAGAACCTTTCTTTTCAATTTTTTTTATTATTTTTGGTGATCTTTTTTTGGTATCCATGTCTCGCTTCCGAAGAGAACGATTACCGTTTTATACAATTAAATTTTCAGGTTTCTAGATATTACTTTACAATTTATTAAGTTTTTTTTCCAGCTGTTATTCTTGTCTGTATATATTTCTTTTTCTGTACTTATTTTTTATTGTTTTTATTTATACATAGATATCTTTGTGTCTCTATTAGGTTCAAAGTTGTTATTATCTTATGCAATACATTTTGTTTTTGACTTATTTATATTTAGACCAATTTGCTCAATTGCTAGTTCCCTTACTATTTTATTTAGTTCGTCTTTGGTTTCCGTAACCTTAATTATGTCGTCTGCGAAAGCTAGGCAATGGTATTTGCTAGAGTATAACAGACTTCCTGTATTTAAATTAGCTCTCCTTATAACCATTTCTAACGTATATTAAAATAGTAAGAATGACACTGGAGAATGCAGAAAATAAAGTCAAAAATATCGAATCTTTCAGAACGAAGCTATGACAAGGGGATCTACTGTAAAAAAATTCGAAAAGAGGTTGACCTTAAAGGCCATCCTTGCAACTTCCCGCTAGTTTTAACCGTAAAGCTATGATAGTAACGTGACGTATTTTGACGTTTTTGACTTTTTTTGAAATGTTTAAAAAGCCATAACTTATTAACGCGTTATTCGATTTTGATGTTCAAAATGGCATTCGACGCAGTTTTTTGAGACCTAAAAACGTTACTAGGAGCAAAAAATCGATTAGTCAAAAAATCTCTAAGTTATTGAAAAAAAAAACACTTTTTGAAATTTTTCGACAACGATATCTCACGAACGAATTAACCGATTTTAATTTGCAAAACGGCATTTGACGTGGTTTTTTAAGCTTGAGAGCTGATTAGGTTATGAAATTGATCGATGTAATGGCCAAAAAGATATGCCCAAAAAACATCATTTTTACCAATTGTTTTTTTCGGTTATTTTAAAATTTCTCGAAACCTACCTGTTTAAATCGGTTTAAACTTACAGGGAATCTAAGTTAGATGGAACTCTTTGAAACGCTTTTTATTTCATTCCGATCGGTCAACTCGTTCAAGGTTTACATACATCCACACACACATCCACACGTACATACAGACACCCTCGCAAAAATAGTCAGGGGGGGTTCCAAATACCTTAAAACGTTGAGATTCGATGAAAACTCGATTTTCGAAAAACGGGGTGAAACCAATAACTTCCCGATTAAAAAAAAAAATTTAATTTTTTTGTCGGGAAGTTAAAAACATTAAAAACATGAAAAAAAAAAGATATCAGGGTTAGGCGATACGAAGTTTGCCGGGTCAGCTAGTAGACAATCAATACCTACAATAATTAAATTTAGAATTTAATTTTTGGTATAACATTAACCAGATCATTTATATACGTCAATCAAGCAGTGTAGTTCTTGTTTTAGTATTTTTTTTTCAAGTCAGTACTATTTATTATGAACAAATACAGCGTCCACAAAAATAGATATAGATAAAATAGAAAGATTGGCTAACGTGAGAATGGAAATATTCACACGTGTTGGTCGTTATTTCGCTAGTTGCAGAAAATACAGCTCAAAGGAAATTTAAAACCTTCTTCGATGTAGTTTTTCAAAAATAGTCTATAAATTGTTGTTTTCTTTTTAAATTCTTAAATTTTTCAGTCTAAAATAAATAGATTTCCCTAAAGTCAAAAGTGGAACACTTTGTTAGGGTTAAAAATGTGATACCAAATATTTAGTGTAGATATTTCCTATTTTCGATTTTTTATCTTTGTACAAAGTAATGAAATTTAATTGTTGAACTTTTCGTATTCAGAATTGCGACAAATAAAAACTGCATTCTATGAGGGCTGTGGCAAAGTAAACAGGATAAAGGAAAAGATTTAACGAAAATTTTCGACAAATGGATTTTATTTTAATCAGAATAGTCCTCTTTAAAATTAATAATGTGATTTACACTTTCGTCAAGTTTTTCAAATGAGGATTTTAGTCGTCGGCGCTGTTTTGATGGCCTCTACGTCGGCATAATGCCCTTCGTAGGCAAATGTAGGTAGTCCACCGAACAGAACAAAGTGGCATGGTGCCGTAACCGGAGAGTATCGGGAATAGTTGATTGTTAATATGCCATTTTTTGTCAAAAAATCGGACACAAGTGATGGTGCATTATCGTGCAACAACCGCCAGCTTCCTTCTTCGCGATATTCTGGCCGAACACGACGAATACGCGAGAGCAAATGCCTCATAACATCAAGATAATACACAGCATTACCTGTTTGGCCCACTAAAATTACTTCTTTCTGAATAATTCGCTTCGAATCGTAGAAACAAATCAACATTATCTTCACTTTTGATTTTTCCAAATAGATTTTTTTCGAATTTGGCTTGCTTGGGTACTTCCATGCGGAACTTTGACATGAAAACAGGCCAATCTGTCACCAGTCACACTGTTGTAAACAAAGTAATCTTGCTTGGCCTCTTTAATAATATCTCTGGAATGTTGAATTCGAAGCATTTTTTGGTCATCCAAAATAATCTATCCATTTTAATTAACGTCAAACAATTATGTGCTTAAGAAGTCTTCATCCTCTTAAAAATATTTAAGAATTTCTATTTTGATCAAAGTTATATATCAGGTAACTAACATTAATGTAAATTATAGACAAAAAGTGTGTGCTAAATCTTTGCTCACCCCGTTAGCAAATATAATGAACCAGTTTTGTTTACACTTAACTTTGTTTTAACACTAAATGACATTTTACCACGCACACATCTTTTTTAAACGTTGTGTCATGTTACATTTATACACTCAAAATTAGAATGAAAACCAAAAAGATAAATCCGATGGACTCACTTAAAATCGTTTTAATTTCTAATAAGCAAGCAATAAAATATGCAAATTTTCCGAATGTGTAAATAGTCCTAATCCAGCCCTTGTAACATTCATAGCCTGGTGCCTTAATTAGTATTAAAGGCCGAAACAGGTAAATTCACGCAATCAATCCTCCTCTGTCCTTCGAAAGTATACTGCGACTTTGGTAATAAATATTTACAGCTTTTCAAAATTGTTATATCCAAAATGTACCTCTTTGATTGTTATTTGTGTTTTTTTAGTTATAACTTTTATAAGTTTTTTTTTATACATTAAACAATTCAAAAAGTATATTCTAGTACCTATATTTTTAAAATTTTTTAATGTGGAATTTTCAAAGTAAATTCTTATTTATATACAGTAGGTATGTCTATTTTTTTATACAATTGTCAATTCATTAAATAAACTGTTTGTGTTTCAAAACATATGAATAATTTAAGTGGAGTAAGCTTCAAAAAGTCAGTTTGTAATACGCCAAATAAAGTTGCGTTCACGTCATCATTGTGAACATTTGCAGCATTGTCAGATTGTTCATGAAGTATGAAAATTAACAGAAAATAACTGAAGTAAACAAAAAAACGTGAAGGTAGAAAAGTGGTAAGGTTATTACTGAGTTACCAAACAATAAATATAATCAAAATAAAACCACAAGCAATAAAATAAAATATTTTTTAATAATGAACGTATTTTCAAAGACAAAACATGACATTAAAAAAATCAACATCAACGAACTAAACGTTTTCTGAATCTGATTCCACATTAGTGTCACTCTCTTTACTATTAAAATTTATTACTATTGGACCAGTTTCTTGAAGATCAAATATTCTTTCTCTCTCGTACCATTTATGTAAACGACCAAACGACCCAGTCATACCGACCAATAAGTCTATCGTCATTCGTAGCAAAAACGCTGGAAAAACTGGTCGATAGATATATAAGGGACGAAATCTTAACGGAGAACCCATTAAGTGATCGTCAATATGCATACCAGCCGGGAAAATCCACAGACCTAGCGCTGGATGACTTGAACAGGCTATTGTCAAAGTCAATTGAGGACAAAGAAGTAGCCCTAGCGGCGTTTATTGATATTGAAGGAGCCTTCAGTAATGTGGGACCCGAGTCAGTAACCGACGCACTTTCAAGGAGGGGAGTCCCCCCACTAATATGCCAATGGGTGTATGCCAACCTAACGAATAGGATCGTAGTGTCCAAGTTAGGTGAGGCGTCCATTGAGGCAACAGTGGGAAGGGGCTGTCCGCAGGGAGGGGTACTGTCACCTTTGCTGTGGTCAGCACTTGTGGATGACCTCCTTAAAAAACTTTCTTTAATGAAGGCCTTCACTGCCTAGGCTTCGCAGATAATATGGCCATAATCATTCAGGGGAAGTTTCTGGGTACAGTCTCAGAGCGGATGCAGTCCGCAATGAATATGATGTACAAGTGGTGCAAGGATGAAGGCTTAACAGTCAATCCACAAAAAGTATCAATTGTCCCATTCACTAATAAAAGAGCGTTACAAGGCTTAAAACCAATAACGTTCAATAACGTGCTGGTTCCAATGGCCACAGAGGCCAAATACCTGGGTGTGGTATTTGACCAGAGGCTATCATGGAAGCAACACATTCAAAAGGTCACACGCACAGCTACAATAGCCCTTGGCAGGTGTAGACAATTGTGTGGCAAGAACTGGGGCCTGAACCCCAAAATGAACCTTTGGTTGTATACACAAGTCATTAGGCCAATGTTAACCTATGGTTCGGTGGTGTGGTGGAGTAGAACGCAGCAGTCTGGGGCGATCAGGCAGCTGGAAAGCATTCAAAGGCAGGCATGCCTGAATGTTACAGGTGCCATGAGGACCGCCCCAACGGACGCACTACAGGTTCTGCTCAACCTACCACCATTGCACATCTACATACACGGCGAGGCTATGGCAACTGCTCACACGCTGCTACAAGGCCAGGCTCCCATTACCTCATTAAAAGGAAAAAAGCAAGCAGAGTTATATGATAGGGTTAAGGCGGATCAAATATTGAGCATGCCTCAGGACAGGATAGTCCCCAGGTATAACTTTGCGAGAAACTTTCGAGTAGAAATACTGGAAAGGGACTCATGGAAGAATGGCCCCCCCATCCAAGGGGAGTCCATCTGGTATACCGATGGCTCAAAGACTCAGAAGGGCACAGGGTCAGGTATATATAGTAGAGGACACAGGATAGAAGTCCAACTAAGTCTAGGTGCGTATGCCACAGTGTTTCAGGCTGAAGTAACGGCCATACAACACTTTGCAACGGAGATCGTAAGTCAGGGTATAACGGGTAAAACCGTAGTCATATACTCGGACAGCCAAGCAGCTCTAAAGGCGATAGTCTCAGCACAAATAAGCTCACACCTGGTGTGGGACTGCGTTGGGGCCCTGACACACGCCGCTAGTCAAAATTCTCTGACACTGGCATGGAGACCAGGACACTCAGGGTTTCGGGGCAATGAGAAGGCTGATGAATTGGCCCGTGAGGGAGCTAACACTCCAATGATTGGCCCGGAACCATTCGGCGGAGTTGCTAATACATTCAGAAAGGCAGCCATTGAGAAATTAAGGCTAGAAAAGGCCCAGGAGTGATGGGAAAAATCACCGGGCAAGCGACAAGCCAAACTCTTCATAAAGGGATACTCGGCGAAGTTTACTGCAGAGCTGCTATCACAAAGGCAAAATGATGTCAGAATGATTGTCAGTCTCTTTACAGGACATTGTAGGCTCAGAAAACACCTGAGTCAGCTAAACTTAGCAGATGAAGACATTTGTCGATACTGCCAAGAGGAATAGGAAACTGCATTTCATGTCCTATGCCAATGTGAAGGGCCTTGCAAGGACGCTGTATCTATTACTGGGAGAGGAAAAACCGGCTGCTCCAAGTTATGCGGAGTGGCCACTGTCAAGGCTATTAAGTCTTATTAAGAGGGCAGAGCTGGACAAGGTGCTCTAATCCTATTCCACAGATAATGGGTGTTCACAATAGATCTGCAAAGATCGCAGTGATATAGGCTAACAGCCAACCCAAAAAGTATCTATCTATCTATCCATTTAAATATTTCTCTTTCAGTATGATTTATAGAGTTTTTCCACATATCAGGAGTAATCATGTTAAGTGCCTTATGCCACATGTTTAGGCAGTTGTTCGTGCTGTTACCATCTCTACCAATAGTGGAGTGTCTAGAGGTTTTTACCTCGGACTAGAGTTACAGTGAATGAATTTATATAATCGACGTGGGGTTTTGTTTTTTATACTATAAATTACAATGTTTACCCAAAATTTTTTTGTGCTTTTAATTTTTTCATTGTTTAAACAAATTATTATGAAAAATTAATTTTTGAGCATATAATTTTACTTTAAATAGTAATTATAGACATAGAGGAACATCTTTCGAGAACACCTGGGTATAAAAATAGCAGTAGCGATTTCGAACAGTTAATAAAACTTGGAGGGGAGAGCAAAGCGGCAGCTGCTATGTAGCGCCTATCCGAGCGCGAGCGCCTAGATGAGAAATCCTTCAGAATTCTTTTTTAACTCCGTCGAGTCCATTTCATACTGTAATTCTTTCATATTTTGTAGATAAATTTGTAAAGCCTTCACATAGGAAAAATGTCCTGATGCATGAAATAATGGAATCATTAGCTCAATACTATATAAATGTAAATTCCTATTTCCCATACAATCCGCAGCAATGAAGTCCTTCAATATACTAACCATTGATAAGTAATCCATAGTTTTGACGCTTTATTTTTATTTTTAAGCTTCAGTAACTTATTTTTAAAAAATTTAGTAAGCGTTTGAAATCCATGGTTTCTAGTTATTTCTGTATAGTTGAACATTTCAAAAGTAATAGAGTTATCATCATCACTTATTACATTTGCCAAATCTGTTTTTATGCGCTAAAACGGACCTGCAGTTCCGATGACGTCAATCCTGTCTGTCACTGGTCATACTTGCCGTCGTTGGCTCTATTAAATTGCAAATTTCTCGACCTTTTACTTATTTTTTTTTGTAATAATTTAAAATGGACTATCCATCAACATCAGGTGATCACAATAAAAAAAGTCTTGTTGACTCATGTTTTGTGCCAATTCTTCCATCTACTTCAACAAAGTTTCCAAATAAATTGTTTTTGACTGAACCTTCTGACCCAAAACTGAAAAGAAATTGGTTTCAAGTTCCAAAGACTATTATTCGATGCTGTGAAGACCACTTTGGCGTAAGTTGGCGAATACTTGTTATTATTGCGTACTATACCTAAGTATTTACAAAACTTCTCAATAACATATTTGTAATTTTACAGTTGAAGAACGACGTCGAAAATTGGATGAAGTTTAAAATGTTTGGGGGGAAACTTTGTCTGAAAAAAGACGTAGTACCTCATATTTTTGGATGCCAAAATAGCATGATACTACTGAAATCTAGATCAGTAATATTGAAAAGAAAAAAACGTGAAATTCTTGAGAGCATTGAAAATACTGCAGCTATAATAATGATATATTCTTTCAGATTATTTTATTCTTACACCGAACATTTAAACTCACATTTTTATACATAACTAGCTGGCCCGGCGAACTTCGTACCGCCTACTAATGTTTTTTACCATTTTTCCAAATTTTTACGGTTTTGTAAATTATCGATTAGATATATACAGGGTCATTCAAAATGAGCGGAACACTTGATTTATGGCTTAACTATGAATTATACGATAATTTGACTTAGATAAAAGTTTTTGTACATTTAATGTACTATTTATTGATCTTTTCAGATTTTCCGAAAAAGTAATAGCTTTCAAGATATGACGTCAAAGGACAATATTTTAAATGGATCACCCTGTATTTCTATTTTTTTTCGAGTTGGTATGACCTGTCTAAATTCGTTAATGTTACATTTAGTGGGTCTGAGATTTATGGTTTTATAAATATCAATTAATTAAAAAAATTATTTGACACCAAATGAACCATAATAATTTAAACTTAAATAAAACACATTTATTTAAAGTAGGTGTTGTTCAAATTATTATAGTTCATTTGGTGTCAAATAATTTTTTTAATTAATTGATATTTATAAAACCATAAGTCTTAATGTACCATTAATGAATTTAGACAGGTCATACCAATTTGAAAAAAAACATAAATACAGGGTGATCCATTTAAAATATTGTCCTTTGACGTCATATCTTGAAAGCTATTACTTTTTCGGAAAATGTGAAAAGATCAATAAATAGTACATTAAATGTACAAAAACTTTTATCTAACTCAAATTATCGTATAATTCATAGTTAAGCCATAAATAAAGTGTTCCGCTCATTTTGAATGACCCTGTATATTAACTGCGCCACCTTATGGTGGCGTCATAGTACTTAATTACGCAAGAATTGCTAATGTAATTTATACCATCTCAACTGCGCCACCTTACGGTGGCGTCATAATTCTTAATTTAGTAAGAGTTTCCTTTTTTTAAGATTTTTTTTTGACAAACAAATGTTTTATTTTTCGTTATAAATAAAAATATTTTTTTATTAAAAAGTATCCTATTTTACTTCTAATACCTCCAAGAATATATGTACAAAGTTTCATGATGATCGGGTGATTAGTTTTCGCGTGAAAGCGTAACAAACAAACTTACATTCACATTTATAATATAAGTAGGGAAGGCGACAAATTTCATGATACTTTAACGAATCTAATGCAAAAAAACGCATTCCGATTCATCTTACACGTTACAAAATTCGGAGGTTTTGGTACTTTATTTCCTCGACTACTCGTAAAAACTCTGTTTATGTAGCCAACAACCTCAAAAGCATAGTGCAGGATATACTGTAACCATGTGAAGGTATTTTAGACTACAATACAATACTCACTACTGAATATTATTAATATTATTAATATAAAATACTAAACTTATATGTTAACTTACGTGACAGAATTATAAAATAATCTGTCAAATAATCATGTGGTCCGTCACTATGATATTCATAAATTAGTTCAGACTGTTTTTTGTATATCTATCCCTTTTCAATGTACTGAATGTTGAAACGGTATTCAAAGGATTTATAGTTATGACTAATAACATGTGATAAATATTTCATCTTTGTTTCTAAGGACCAATATACGTTATAAGTGTTTCTGTCTCTCTCTTACTCACACCATTACATATGTAATAATTTTTCCCATTTAATTGTACACAAATCTTTTCCACCGAGTGGGGTATGTTCTGACTAAGTCAACGATTACAATCGATTACAATCGCCTGCAAGCGATTGTAAACTGATCGCAGAACATGGCTCTCGGACACGATTAGGTTATTACTTACTGTCAACGAATTTTTTTGGCCGCCTTTTTCGTGTGTATTGTTTACAAAAGATATAGCGTGCAATGATAAATTATTGTTATTTTGATATAAAAGATTAATTAGTGTGATGAAAAAAATGTAAATATATTATATTGTCTCTGTGTAGGAACTTGTAAACACACTTGATCACAAACCCGATTACACGAATCGTGTCCGAGGACAAATGGTAAACGATTACAACCGTTTGCAGGCGATTGTAATTGTTGACTTATTCAGAACATACCCTATGAATAGAAGTATAACTTCAAAAAAAAAAACAAAAAAAACTTCCCTCTGGCGTAATCGATCCCATTACGATAACCCAACCGAAATGTCATAATCAGCCGCTGCTCCAAATTACCTACCAAGACCTTACATGAAGACTTTCAAAATGATAATATCATATTTAATATAATAACAATTCAATAAACAAATAAATTGCAATAAAATAATATTGCGACTATAAATTAAAATGTAAGCTATCCTATCTTTCAAGTTGGGTCAAACTGCACACGGTGTGCAAATTTGATTAAAATCGGTTTAGTAGTTTAGGAGTCCATTGCGGACAAACAACGTGACACGTAATTTATATATATTAAGAATGATATAAATGTTTAAAGTTTAAAAACTATGATTCATGCATACATTAGTAATTTAGTCCCTTTCATTTCTACACTTGAAAACTCTGGACTCTCGACTAAAAAGTTACTACCATGTCGACACTAACTCTTGGTATCTTCCTGGAGTCTGCTTTGATAAACCCAACTTCCATTTTTATTAAAAACGTAAATAATATTCACCGCTAATAATCAATTTTACACGCCAAGTTAACCACTAAAAAGTTGACATAGCAGGAGTGACGTCACTAAACGCTGATTGGTGTTTTGAAATACGTTTTGTTTTACGTAATTTTAATTTGTAATTATTGTTAAAAATCAACATAATAAAATAAAAACGTTGAAGTAGTCCTTCTTTTATATTTTTTTAACATTTTAATCATAAAATTTTCATAAATAACATATTTGCAGGTGACGTGCACGCAACTTTATTTGGCTTTTACTATATTTAAATAGGGAAACTAACAGAGAAGCTTCCATAAACTTTAATAACAGGCTTCTAGATAAAAATGTACATTTTGCAACAGTAAGTAAAATAATGAAAAAGTTCAAGAGTTGTGGAAATGTTGATCATAAATTCAAAAGGAAGCATTAGCCGTGGTTTGGTAATGAAGAAATTCAAAATCTTATAATGCTTTCAGCGGTAGAAAATCCTAAAGATAAATAAAGTCAGCTAAGTCAGCTTTATTTGGTGTAAATAAAGGTGTAGTTCCAGTGATAATAAAATTAAACAAATTTAAACCTTATAAACCCCAGTTCACTCATATCCTAAAACCAGGAGATCTTGATAGAAGGTTTGAATTTTGTTCTTGGTTTTAAGGAGAGTTAGAAGATAATAATTTTATGGCACGATGTATACTTTTTCCGAACAATGCAACGTTTACGTCGAATGGGGTAAATGGCTCATAAAATTTTCGTTGGTGGAAAGACATTAATTCTACTTTTACTATCCAATCTCGTTACCAGTACAGTTTTAGAACTAATGTATGGAGTGGAATTTACAAAAATAAATTAATTTGACCATTCTTTTTTCGAACTACTATGAATGCTGAACGTTACCTAGATTTTTTAATAAATGAGATATCTCAATACCTTGTTAACCTACCAATATGGTACCAACAAGATGGAGCACCATGTCACAGTAATTTCTTTAACAATTTTTTAACGGAAAGGAAATTGGAACACTTGTGGAAGTTGCTTGACGTGCAAGAATTCCAGACCTCGAAAAATACGAGTAGAGTCCAGTTTATGACAAACCTGACATATTGGCTACGAGTAGAGTCCCAGCAAGTGTACGAGTAGAGTTCCGTGAAAGAAGCAGGTAAAAAATGTTACATTTATTAATTTATTTTCGAAAATCAAAATATTTTTTGTTTTGCATTTAAACACTATTTTATCAAATAACTAGGCCTACTTGTACTAAACCTTTCTCCTATAATCCCCTATAAACTTTCTAATATGTTACCAAATCTAATTGAATTGTACTTGTATCTGTTAAAATTTCTGCAAAACAGTCTAAATTTTGTACGGTTGGCGTAAAAAGTTAAAAGTAAAAATGAATCTTGAAGTAATTGAAAGCGAAAAAGGAAAGCTCCTTATTCTTATAAACAACTTTAAGTATGGATTTTAAAAGAACTTAGTGGATGAAGTTAAAAAGTGGGTTTGTTCAGTTAGTACTACAAAAAACTGTTCCGCGTTTCTAAAAACAATAGGTCCTCATAAAATTATTTAACTAAAAGAAAATTATAATCATGATCCAATGAGTGATAAACCCAGATCAACTAGGGGACTGCTTTGCGTTTGACTTGAAAGAAATTTTAACAGCTGACGAAAAAGTAAAAAAATATTTCGACTACCTTACTGACTTTTATGTTAACGAAAATTCTGTTTCCTCTTCAAGTATGGGCTAGTTCAGATAATATTTCAGTTTGCACAACTAACGCATGTGAAAGTTTTCATGCAAGATTTAATCAATCTTTTTATAACAGCCATCCAAATATGTTCACAAACACATTATTTAATTTTTAAAATGCGCATTTCTCTTATCATGCCTTTAATAAAAAATAATAAATTAATCATGTTGGTGGAAGAAAAAGTAAAAGCGCTAAATCGAACCGAAATTTCAAGATTTCATTTTATGAAGGGTGTTTCATATAGGCTTATATCATACCATTAAAATTCTAATATGATAGGTGATCATTTTTTTTGAATAATGTATATTTTTAACGAATTATCTCTTTCCTTTAATAGTAAGTAGTAGGAAACAAACTCCCACGTCTCGGGACTCTACTAGTAGTAGGTACATATATCTTTTTTGAGATAGGGATTAAAACAGGTAACCGGGACTCTACTCGTAACTGCTTTCAGACCTGAAACCTGAACTTATTCTTATGGAGAGCAAAAGATGTAGGTACCTTAAAAGACAGTATTAATCATTTGGAACAAACAATTAGGGTAGCACGTGAAGGTATTAATCCCGCTGTTATTGAAAATGTATTTGAAACATTTTCTCAAAGAACAATTACCAGCTTAAAAAGAATATTTTATTTTGAAAATAAATTTTGTCTACTGATAATTCTAGCAAAATAAAGTCATACTTTATCAAATTTGCAATAATATAATAAGTGATATAATCAGTAAAACATAATCTTTAATTAAAATTTTAAGATTACATTTAAAAGCACTTTACTCATTAGCTTAAATCGAAAATTTTCATTTTGCGATTTTTATTTCTGACTAGTTTTACTCGCAACGTCGTTCGCGTGGCGTGTGATTGTTGTATAAAAATTTCTTACCCAACCCCATTTAAGGAATGGGAGAGAAATTTTTATACACCAGATGTTAAGTTGAAAGAAGACAAATACATCTGTGAAAACTGCATTCGAATCGGATCAGTAGTTTTCATGTGATGCGCGCACAAACATATACATTTCTACAGTATTATTATATGTATAGATTACTAGCTGTACCCGGCGCGCGTTGCTACGCCATCAACTAATAAAATAAATTTAAGAAAAATAAAAAAGAAGAAGAGATAGGGAAGGAAAGAAAGTTTATAGTTTTGTTTTACTTATCGCACCAACAATATATTTTAAGAACTTTTATTTGTACGAATTCGTATAGATATCTATTAAAATCAGTATTAAACTTGATACATGGAAGCACCATCTGGTGGTAACCTCCATTAATACGAATATCATATTCATCTTACCCATTAAAAATACATCATCATACTGATTTTCGTGACATTTGGTGGAACGGAGCAGAAGTTGCTACTCTGCAGCGCCACCTGGTGGCGAGTGGCATCAATGAGCATATCATACAAACTTTCTCCGTGGAAAAATACATATACATACCAATTTTCATGACAATCGGTTGAACGGGACAGAAGTTGCTACTCTGCAGCGCCACCAGTGGCGAGTGGCATCGATGAGCATATCATACAAACCTTCTCCGTGGAAAAATACATACACATACCAATTTTCATAATCATCGGTCCAGTAGTTTTTGAGTTCATTGAGTACATACAGACATACAGACAAACATTCATTTATATATATATATATATATATATATATATATATATATATATATATATATATAGATTAATCAAAATATAATGCAGAACTTTTTAAATAGAATCACTTTTTTTCAAAACAATCAATAATGAAGAAAGTTTCCATTTGTTGCCAACTTTTTCAGACATACTTTATAACTATTAAAAAACAAATTGAAAATATAAGCTTACGGCCTTTTACTATATAACACATAAGAATTCGTAGTGTTAGAGTAATGCTTAATAGATAAAGTATACAATGCTTAGCTATAGTAGTATTATAATACTGGAGAATTATACATTCAGAAAAAATACAACAGTATAACTTACAACTTTGAAATATCTTAATGTTATTTCCCACATTCCAATGTTTTACACTAGATTTTTTACCGTTATAAAAACTACGTACTACGAGCAAATGAACATTCAAAATTACATAAATTCCTATCAAACTAAAAATAAATAAAATTGTTTAAAACATAATTAAAAATAACATTTTAAAATGATCCATCGTTCTTGTACTTAGAAAAAATTATTACTTGAGGTAAAAGAAAAAAAGGTTTCCATTTTCACTGAAACGGTAAGGTTTTAATCATAAAATTACCTGGGACAAAAATTGTACATCATAAAATTATCTTTAAAAAATGTATTAATATTTGTCCTAAGAAACACCTTCTTAGATATAACGACTTCTAAACTTGTAATCGTCATAATATGCACACATTTTTACATTTTTGCTTTCATGCCGAGGTTCAGTAAAATAATTTCAGTCAGTACCTGCTGGTATAATATAGATCCTATTGCGGCCCTGTGCTTAACAGTGTCGTTTTAGGTAACCGTTACGATTAGTCAGTCCGCATGAACTTGGAATGAATATTACTTAGCGCGTTAACGTAGTGTCCCCAGTTAGTCTATTTCAATGTTTGTTTTGACTCTGTTTAATTTAAATCTCTTGCATATTTAACAGGATTAAGCGAAGGTTAAAAAGGATAACTAAAAAAAGCTAAGAAATTTATTCGTTAGATTTCTAACCACCAAAAACATTTGTTTTCTTCTTTTTTCTATTTCTTATTCTTCTTAATCTATTTCTTATTCTTCTTAACCTTTCTTCTTCTTATTATTATTATTATGAATCTTTTTTTCTTCTTATTATTCTTCTTTCTTCTTCTTCTTCTTCTTCGTGTTATTCATTTACTTGTTCTTTTTTTTTCGTCCTGGTTTCAAATAAATTGCGTTAAAAGCGATGTGTTGCATGTCTCATAGT
Organism: Altica lythri; assembly: GCA_964028335.1. Taxonomy (NCBI): domain Eukaryota; kingdom Metazoa; phylum Arthropoda; class Insecta; order Coleoptera; family Chrysomelidae; genus Altica; species Altica lythri. The sequence goes on from OZ034807.1 coordinate 45,120,511, forward strand.
TGGTATCAAACGAATCCACTATTGTTGGTAACGGTATATTAAAGCACGACCAGCCTTGACAATTTGTACTTTTCAGAGAACAAATTAGTCCAACTTTTTTGCAACCACATTAAGCACCATACCTCTTTGTACAAATGTAAAAAATTTTGATTATCAATTTTTCCGCCGCAGGTAGGAGTAAAGTCTGAATTAGTTTTAATATATTGTTGATTAACTTTCAACCCAAGTCTTTTGGGACTAGTTGATAACCAAGCCACACTTGAACTTTGTTTTTTATTTAAATTATTATTAACAAGCAAGCGTATCGATAGTATCGATACCTATCCATGGTTTGTTTGAGAAGCTCCGTCCGTAGGTACATAGAAAGAAGAAAGGTCATTCCTTTTGTGGTAACTTCCTTTCCAGTGGAATTAGGTACTTTTTTTTAAGTTTGGCACATCAAACATTTTAAAGACTGTTGTTTTACCCTTTCTGTGATATGCGGACTCGTATCATAGTCAGTTATTTTGTGTAAGATCCGTTCGACACGGTACAATATTTCGGTCTAAATTGTATACGATTCGATGTAGTACAATATAAGTAAAAGTAACTTTTATATTGTGTCTAACGTGAATTTGTATTCTGTTAATGTCTTGGAGCTAGAAGCAATTGAATTATATAAATTATATCCGTGCTTGTAAGCTACAAAAAATGAAGAGTATAACAAATAATCATACAAGAACTAATGCGCTGAATGAAGGATCCTCAAGTAGCAATTCCTCATTCAACAAATTTAAAATGCCTTTTATTTATTAGCACATCTTTTTTTCTTCAGTATTGATAGTATTAAAATAATACTAACCGCACCTCCCAAAAATACATACTTCTCTTTGTCTTTCACTATTAATAAATTCTATAAAAATCAGCAAATAAATCAAATATCGAATCAATATTGACCTATATTGACATATTACCAGGTTCTGTACACTAAATTCAGTATTAAATTTATTTTCTATAACATACAGTAATTTTTCTTACATACAATATTTTTTCGCAATAAATTTTAAGTTCTTAAATTAGTTTCGTGTTAAATTGCTCTAAAAATAGTACATGATTTTGACACTTACAAAGGTTTCTGAGAAAATTATATCTATTTAAAATTGCTGTTCCTGTTTTAAAAAAATCGTTTTTTAGTTGTTCAAGCAGTAAGTAAATCATTTAGGTCTACATCAGTTGTATCTGTCAAATCGCTATATTACTGTTTCGATAATCCCTACATCGGCCTTGTTATCAGCGTGTTTTATTATAGTATATTACGTATCAAGAGTGGTAAGTAGGACATTACGTACGAGTGGAAAATTACACGAGTACGTAATACCTCTTACCACTCGAGTTACGTACTATGCTTTATCTACGACTCAATATTTTAATTTTAATTCTAAATATTTGATATCTCTAAAAAAATATATGACGAAATTTGACGTTTAAAATAACATTTATCAAAGTAGTGACATTAAGTAACATACTAGATTAAATAAAACAGCGAAACATTTTGTTTTACATGCATAAATACGCGTTCCAACATGACGTTTCATTACGCACAACTGTGCGTTATAGCTTATAAACTTTTATGAACATTTATCGCAGGATCTTGTGAAGTATACATATGAAAAGGGCTCCACGAAGTTTTAAATTTTAAGGCCAATTATATATACCTTTTATCCCATTGTTTATGCCAACAGAGATTAGGAAAAAATTTTTTAGTTAACAATTAAATAAAACTTTGAAAAATATTGACAAAATGTTTTTTCTAACTGAATTATATTCTTTTAAGTGTTAGGAAAATACTAGAATTTTTTCAAGTTTTTCAGATCACATTTTATGTCATAAAAAATTTTTTATCTGATAGCAGCAGCGCGCGAATGCCGTAAAAGCCGAGCGGAGCCCTATTTTCAAGGTAAAATTAAAATTATAAATAATGGAGATAAAGTTCCGGGAGTTGGGACTTTTTATTGGAAATTTCCTCCTCTTTAAGAATCTTTTTTTAAAATTTCTTAACTTTTTATATTACTCGAGTTATAAGCAAAAAACGAAATGCCTTTCTTTTGTCTTAATTTTTTAATAACAATTGGAATTTTTTGTTTTTGCATGCTGTAAAATCCTCAAAACACCTTTTTCTAATTGTCATTCCGGATCGAATGAGCTATCGCTCATATTTTAAGGACCTTTATCACTATTTTTCACGTTCTTCAAGATTATGACTGGACTATTAGGGACATTTGTAGCGTTTTAAAAAACCCGATTCATTAAATTTTTTTTTAACACTTTCTTTTCACTTAAGCCGATTCTGTCCTAGTTTATTCCAGAAGCTTCCAATACTTTCGAAAGTAACCGTCGTTTTAGGTGCAACAGTATTGATTTTTTTAATTGACCAATGAGATTTCACGTTTAAGATCACGCGATGCTAAGCGGGGGATGCTTGGACGCGGGCTTTTGGTTCTAACGGCGATTACTCTGGTTGGAGTGCTCTCGCTGTTAACATCTTCGCGAGAACCCCTAGTTTCAGTTTCCCGGTTTTTTTCTTCTTGTATCTTAAAAATTACAAGCAAATAAGTGTTTCTAGTGCCTATTATCGTTAATTCTACCTGAAGGTTTATCTGAAGATTTCCAGACAGTGTTACCTTTAAGATTACTTCATATATCGTGTAATAATGGCGGAGCCAGAATTACAGTATTTCTTCGATCACCAGCTATGAAAAGTAAGTTTATGGTTTATTCTCTAATTTTCTTCCGATCTAGACAAGAATGGGTCTAGATTATACCTTACCGTTTCGATCATTAACCGAGAGAATGAAGCCATATGCTATCCAAACATTCTTAGAAACATTTAGAAGCTAACGTTTTTACAATATTTTATATACCTCTATCGAGTTTGAGAGTACCATTTATTTCTCTGGAACCCTTTATCTTAGTTGTATTTATCGTATCCACAATAAAAAAAGTGCAGTGTCGTAATGAGAGTATCCGGGATGTGAACTTTTTTTGTGTATTGCTTACCTGTATTTTTAATTACCTATATTTTTTGTATCTCTGATCTGTAAACTTTTTTTACTTGTACCTTTTAATTTTATCTCTTTCCTATTTAATTAAGATTTATACCTTCGCATATAGTACTCTTTTAACTCGAGTTAATACAAAAGCAAAAGGTAATTTTTTTATAACTTTTTTATCTAACTTTCATCTCTCTCCCTTTTCGCTTATCAGAGTACACAAAAATAACAAAACAATATACCTAGCTGCTATTTTAAGTGTATTAAAGTTATGTTTTTGAACTAAACACAAATGTGCTTAGTAATATGTATTTACTATCTCTAACATCGATATTTTTTTATTTTTTTTTTTTGTTATGTGTCTCTTTTATTATTACAGCCAATTATAAATACTATTATTGTTAAATAGAGATTTTGCTTTTCCTAGCTAGAGCCAGTTACTCTGATCAATATTTTCAGTTTACCTAATCTATATTTTATTAAAGTACTAGATTTTGTTTTTTAAATATATCTTTATCTTACGGATTTGAATTATAACCACAAGGATAAGTAAAAGGAAAGAGTAAGTATAATTTTTCTTTTTGTTTCTTAAATAAAAGTGTGTAATCTAAATTTTAGCAAGAACAATCTGCCGGGTTATCTAATTTTACCTTATCTTATCTTATATCTCTTTTATTTTTTATCTTTTACCTGGGTTTCTTATATTTCCCCATCCTCAGGATAAAAAACATAAGTGGCGCCCATTTTCCATTCTCTTTTATTTCTTTCTTTTCCTCTCCTTTGTCCCTTATAACTTCTATTGTCTTATTAAATATATTCCTTTTTATCTTTTCAATAATTTATCATCTAGCTCGTTCGAATCCACGCTCGCTCTCCTCCAACCCCCTGAGTGCCGTTCGCATTAGTTAACCTCTCCAATCGAGCATTTACCATCTTCTGAAAAAGAGGTTACACATTAATATGTACATGTACTTAGCTGATATGGAGTATTGCATCAGAAGGTTACTTACAGACATACAGAATATGCAAGGTACAAAAATAACTAATATAATCACTAATTACATAAAAACGAACAGATCCGTCTGTCCTATGCCATTGAATCTAAGACAAAAAGATTTTTAAAAGAACATCCAGAGATTGTAGTCACAAAAGGAAAAAGGAAAACTGTCATCCTAGACAAAAATAAGTACATCGAAAAATCAATGGAACTACTAAGTGTTAAAGAGTGTTACAAGAGAATTCCTGGGGATCCTACATCAACCGTTGGACAAAAAACCAATAAATTAATAAAAGAACTTCACAATACTGGTCACCTTTCACCTGATATCAATTTTTTTTTATCTTGTTACACTGGCATAGCTCCTAAATATTATGGCTTACAAAAAATACACAAAGAAGGTTGTCCACTGAAGCCAATATTTTCATGCAATAATTCACCAACTCAACCTCTGGCTGGTCTTTTGGCTGGTATCATTGATGTATCGTTTTCCTTATATAACAACTTTAGAATGAAAGATTCCTTTGATTTATCAAAAAAAAATAATGGTTTTGTAGTACCTGATCGGTATGTTCTTGCCAGTTTTGACGTTAAATCTCTTTTTACTAACATTCCGCTAGATCTAGTGACGTCTATCATATCAGATAATTTTCATCTTATCGAAGAAAACTGCAACATACCAAAACATACATTTTTAAAGGTTATTACGTTTTTATACAATAATACATATTTTAGTTTTCAAAAAGACTTTTACATTCAAACTAAAGGGGCCCCAATGGGCGGAGCAGTTAGCCCCTCGATAGCTGAAATAGTGTTGAACTCATTACTAAACTAATGCATTAAGGAAGTAGATTTCCTAATTCCTCTCATCTACCAATACGTAGATGATCTGATACGTGCTGTTCCTAAAAATTAAATCAATTACACTCTGGACATATTTAACTCATACAATATCCACCTGCATTTTACGTGTGAAACAGAAACCAACCGAATGGTCCCCTTTTTGGACACCGCAGTAATGAGATATGAAGACCATTCTATCAAACTTGATTGGTAAAAAAAGAAAAACTTTTTTGGAAGATATGTTCCATTCCATTCATATTACCCCTTTGAATAAAAGGTTAACATTATTTTAAATCTTAAAAACAGGATTTGTCACCCTTATTATTATTCGAACAACTTATTAAAAAATTATTGTACGATAACTTACCTAAACGTGTTGCACCCCAAAGATTACCAGACGACGAAAATACAGTGGAATACACGTATGTTGGACTTACATACATCGCAGGTCTATCACCTTCCATCACTAACATTTTTAGACAACATAACATCATCATCTCTAATTCGGTTTACAAAAAACTTGGTGTGTATTTTACCCACCTGAAGGATAAGATCCCAGTGTTAAACAGGTCCAATGTGGTGTATTCCCTCCATTGTAGTGAGTATTCGAAGCTCTGTATCGGACAAATTAAATTATCCAATTTGTTAATTCCGCAAACGGAGCGCAATGTTATCGCAAATTTGAAGTGTCTAAAAATAATAAAATACCCTATTTTTGTTTTAGATGGATAAATCTGCAAATAAAAAAAAACAATAAGATTTAGACAATATAAGCGATGTTTTAGGGGCTATACAAAACGCAATCAAAATAAAAAAAGCAGCTAACAAATTTAGTGCCCGTCAAATTATAAGAAATAACAGTAACTTGCACGAAGCGGTGTTATTCCATCGCTACTCAGAGCAAAGTGGCCGTACGCGGGAAGAGACTAAGCGCTTCGGGCTATGATTTTTCGTGTTTTGTTTTTGCAAAACATTAATGCGCGGAATTTTTAGACGCACAATATTATCCGACTCTCCCCCATCTATATAGATTCAAAACATTCTGATATCACGCTCTCCCAATTTTTTATATATGGATATAAGTAGTTTCTGTTTAATTCCTGTATGTGTAGCTAAATAAATTCTCTACTACTTAACTCAATTTTAAATCTGTTCATCAAACCCTGTCTGAAATATAGGTCAAAGTTTTTAGGGCACGGTATTATCCAACTCTCCCCTACAAAAACAAACGAAATAAAAATTATTGTTTCCGCACAGAAGTAAAAAAGGTTTAATAAGATGGTCTTGTTATCACTAATAAAATTCTTTTTCGTGAAATCAGAAGAAGGCTGGAAGATGAGAAAATGGAATTAGTGTCGGTAATGAAGGCATTCATCATCATACGTCTTTTCTTGACACGTTGTGACTGAAACCCCTTTTCATTCGATTATTATAAAAGAGACGAACCACAAATTTTAAATTTCTAAACTTATAAGGATTTATTAGCCTTTTGTTAATTTATATCATGCTTTATTCCACGGCATTACTTTCAGTTTTATCTCTTTTTGGATGTAATAATCAGGGAATTCTTTTTAGTGAACAATAAAAATTTAAGTGCGACATAAAGTATAGGATTTGATTTGAAAAGCTTACTTTTTATTCAAAAAACCTACCTTCTAATTTAAAAATAATTGATTTTTCACCAATCCGTTTATTTGTCATTTAAATAAAATTTGTGAATGACATATTACGATATGGATAATAGCAGTAAACAGCAGATAGTAACTAAAGGCAGTCTGCATTGGTCTGAGTGCGAGTCAAGTACATTCTAACTTGCACTCGTCTTCTAATTGGACGGAAATTAGTACGTACGCAACCCAATCTTCCGTAAAGCAATCAGAAGAGAGATAGCATGTAGTTTATTTTTTTTTTGTTTGTGGCTAGTTGTCTTGCATTCAAAGTGCCATAGATTTCAGTCAGAGTTGTGTTCCGGGAATTCTCGGTAATTTCAAAGTCCCGGGATAGAAGAATTCGTGGTAGTCCCCGGAACTTCGAGACTTTTAAGAATAAAATTTTTAGAAAAAGTTTACATTAGTTTTATAAACAATTAATCAACTAACAAATAAGACTTTTTACTATTTAATAAAATACACTTTAAAAAAAAATCAGAGTATTAACAGCTTTGTAGCATTCCCAAAAAACCACCTTAAATAATATTATATTCTCGTTTACACTTTTGTCGGTAGGCAACCAACTTTACCTATTCCGAAGACAGTTACATTTAAATAATATTATCTTCTCGTTTACACTTTTGTCGGTATGCAACCAACCTTACTTCAAATTTTGACAGGCGGAAGCGGATATCGAGCGTTAATACTCGATAAGACCCGAGTTAAGCAACCAGGGTGAGAGAGCGCCTTTTGAACAGCACTTACGATTTTACGTGACAAGCGAAAGGACGCTGATTTCCTCGTTTGTGAAAATTAATGGCTGCCGGTTAATTCACAGTAAGTTTGTTCTTGGTTTATTCCGTATCGGAAGTGTATAAAAAATACTGCATTTCAATTTGGATGTAGATGTGCTTAAATTGGAAGTACAATCTGGTTGATTTATGGTATTAATAAAATTTTGGTGCTACGTGCTGTCTGTGGAAGACTCCATTTTGAAATTTTTATAAAATTATATGGTACCGAGGTAAATGGATACCTAGTGATCTAAAAACCTTATGGATGGTTTTATAGATGATTTCCTATGTGCTGATGTTTAATCCTACATGGTTTTTGGTTAATTATGGTATGTTTAAAGAAGCTTTATTATAGTAGAAGTGTGACTACCCGGTCACGAAGTATGATTTTTGGTTCCGGATTACAAGGTAAACTTTCGACTATTCTTTCTGTTATTTCTCTATGTTCGATACTTAGTTGAACTGCGAATATTCTAAGAAACAGTCACAATTTTAGTGCTTATTCGGAAGAATATGCTTTTGGAAACTTTTTATAGTGATTCTATCTAAATTTAAATTGTTATAAGCTTTTAGCGGTATTAAATCAGTTAATAACATTAGTTACTATTCAAATCTATGGAACTATGATTGAATGATAAATATGTAGTGTTTTTAAATTTTGTCTTTTTTAACTTTCTTCAAAGTGTTGGTGTTCAATCGTAATCTTACATGATTATCACCTCTATGGTACTTGTATTGATAAATTTCATATTTGTATTCATGTATATAGTAATTTTTAGATATTTAGAACACTCAGAGTGTGCACTCTTTAGAGAACTGAATTTTGTTTTAAAGAAAGGAAATATACCTTTAGTATATATTTTGTTTTAATTGAGTTCTCTACATACTTTCGTTTATCGAAAATAAGTTATGCAATTTAGATAAGATCTGTAATATTATATGTACAGGAATATTAGTTTTTTAATAACCGTATTGTCAAATACCGGTTAATATCTCTCACTGTATAAACAGAAGTGTTAGCTTTTTGGGTAATAACCGTTCTCACTAATACTGGTGATTTTTGTTTTATTTTTTTAATACATTGTTTTATTGTTTTTATTGATATCGTTGAGTATTTATTTCTTATACCTTTCCAGTAACTGTTCTGATTCAAACCTCTTGTTTAATAAAGATTTAGATTTTAATAAGACAAAAGGATTCAAGGAATTGTAGAATCAATAAGGTAAGTTTAAAATAATTATTGACTTAAGGATATAGCTCAATTAAAGTGTGTTCCCTAACCATTTCAGATTTGATAAACTATTTCTCAATAGGTTTCTTATTTTCTTTCCTATTTCTCTACAAAAAAAAATAAGTGGCGCCCTTTACCGATTTGTAAATATTTTCTATGTTTCCTTCTTCCTAGATACTCGCCCAATTGCTCCTTCGACCCACGACTCGCTCTCCTCCTACCCCCTGAGTGCCGTCCGCATTTGGCTAACCCTTTGTGAGCCTTTAACATCAAAAAAAAGGGGTTACAGCTTTATATTTAACTATTCTCTATAGCTTCTTTGTGGCATAATAACATCTATTTACTTCTTTAGTTGGGGATCTTTTTGCCACTAAAACAAACTGATAAAAATTATAAATCAATATTTTGAAAATTACCCTTGCTTATTAATCTTGATGGATATGTCAAATTTGTCAAGGGTGGTTTTTAAAAACTGAAAATGCCTAACAAAAATGAAAATAATAAACACAACTTGCTTAAAGAAGTATACAGTAAAAATTTTTATCATCTTTGAAAACTAGAACCGATCTGATTGTCGAAAGCTTAGTCATTTTAAAAAAAATATTTTTATTTTTGTTAGGCATTTTCAGTTTTAAAAAACGACCCTTGACAAATTTGACATATCCATCAAGATTAATAAGCATTTTTAAAATATTGATTTATATTTTTTATCAGTTTGTTTTAGTGGCAAAAAGATCCCCAACTAAAGAAGTAAATATTAACAGCTTTGTCTGACATTCTGCTTCCGATTTTTAAAATAATACCACAGAAGGAGAACACTCTGTCGTGGTACAGTATTGTCTGAAAGTTATAGAGTTAGTTTAAAGCTAAGGATCGATAATTTTTACACAAGACTGTTGTACCCGTGGGGCCGTATATATACACAAACACTCTTACATAGTTTAAATTTGGCAACGTCGCTTGTGCACAACCAGTAGATATTTGTAATTGGAGATTACTTGAAATTTAAATTTTTAAATTTTTTCCTTGAATGTATACTTTTATATAAATTGCAGAACTTTAATCTGTTATTTATAAATAATAAGATAGTCAAAAATTGTTAATATTTTTTATAAAGTCATAATAAATATATTTAAAGACCGTGAATTTTTGGGAAGTTTCTGACAGTTATAATAGTTATTTTTTTTATAAATAACAATCTGGTTCAGAACTACAGGAAAGCCTCGGAACAAATTAAATTTACAAAAACCTAGAACTTATTAAAGTCTGTCTTAAGAATAGGGATGTTGACTAATTTCCGAAACTGCTTTTATTTTATAGATAAACTCTTGATAACCGCGAAAAAACTATTTTAATAATAAAAATGGTTTTATTTTAAAGAAAAAATTGATAAATTAGAATAGATTCAAAATTTCCCGCTAAAACGACCAAAACTGTCATGTGACTTTGATTACGTCACGAACCGATAAACAATGCTCGCGATCTGTCAAACTCTAAGGAACTTGAGAAGATATAATTATTTTTAGGCTTTAATAATAGTTAATAATAAATACAAAGTGTGTGTGTATGTAGATGTACATGTAAAAAATGAAGATTTTAATATTCAAACATCCCACAGTATTTCTTACCATAATGAAGTTATAAATATACCTGTTTTTAAAATTTTTTAAAGTTAACGAACGACATAAGTTCTATTTATTTAATTTTAGTCAAAAATATGACGGATTAATTGGTATTGATTTATTAAAACAATTAAGAGAAATAGTAAATTTAGAGAAAAAACTCCTTATACAGAAATACCAATAATATACGAATTAGAAGAATTAACACAACTAAAAAAGAAACTTAACATAAAAAATTATTCTTTTAATATTCCCGCTAGGACATCCCAAATTGTAAAATTACCCGTTGACATAGAAAGCGGAACAGGATTTGTAAATTATATTAATTTTGGCAATCAAATTGAATCACCCTGTGCAGTTGTAAACGTAAATAAATTTTTTGCAACAACCACCATTACTAATTCAAAAAAAGAACCAATAAAAATTAATATTAATAAACCTTTTAAAATTGAAAAATTAGATATCGCAGATATAAATTTTATTGAAAAAATGGAAACCGATTCTGAATTAAACGAATACACCGATAATATTTTAAAATCTAATCTAAAAAATATATGAGTTAAACATTGTAATTAAGAAGAAAAACAGGCCATAAAAAATTTATGTTAAGTTCCGCTGCACAAAAATCTTTGTTTGTAGCAAAGAAATTCGCCACCATCAAACAATCGATTCTCGGCAAGTTAGAACTGTTTCCTTTGATGAATCCAGTCTCCATAATATAAACACAATTCGGTTTATGATAACAAGTGAGTTACAAATACTAATAGCGAGTAATTAGCAAGCGAAATCAAAGAAATAACTCGTTCACACAGTGACACCAAGCGACGCTAAGTTGTTTATCGGTTCATGACGTCATGCGCTGTGATTGGCGTTCACAGTCACGTGATAATGTGTATTAAATAAAGTTTTTTAAATTAATTTTAATTAATAAAATATTATTACTCACGTTAAATAAATATGATTTTAGGTATTTAAATATTACCATTAATCATTTAAATTTAACTTTACATGGATTTACAACTACTGTCAACATGCCTATTTTTAAAAGCATTTACAGAGGTAGCGTCGACCACAAAATCAGGAAGCGCGTTCCAATATCTGAAGATTCTGTTTGTAAGAACGTGTTGTCGTCACGACTTTTCGCGCCCTAGTTTATATCGATGTCTACGATTTCGCACATCGTCACTGAGCACAAATTAATGACTATATAGAATTTGTTATGTCTTGATCAGATCCCCATTGAGTTTCCTTTCTTGCAGGCTCCATAATCACAAGATTTGGAGACGTTCTTCACAGTGGAGATTGAACTTGCTCAAGAGCATGTGTGTCTTATACAAAATAAGGGTTTCAAATTGGTGCAGAATAGTCCAAGATGGGATGGATGTAGGTTTTGTAAATAGTTGGTAACAATTGTATAAGGACATTGTCTAACCATGTCCTTTTCTCTGTTAAGCTTTTTGATGATTTTCGTATTAAGACGAGCCTATTTTAGTTCAATAGAAATTACAACCCCAAGATCCTTCTGTTGGAAAAAAACTGACAAGATTTACACCACTGATGTAGTAGCTCATACATGGGTTATTGTGTCCTAGATGGAGAATGTTACATTTTTGTACATTGAGTTCTAGAAGCCAAGTAGCACACCAATTCTACTCAGATCGTTAATTAGTTCTTCATAATGTCAATACTGACCTAGACATTTTCGTTCTCTCTTTCAAAGCCTTTACTAACAAGATTTTTTAACTTTACTTGTCTCACTATCTTTGGTTGTCTGTAACGTATTTCCTTTACTTTTTATATTATACACATAGTGTTAAGTTTAAATTTTAGTATCGTTTATTGTAATTATTAGGGAATACTGTCACTTGGGTTCGTCCCGATCTGTATTCCAGTGAAATTAATAAATAAAATAAATAAATAAATAAATAAATAATGTATTAGTGGATTAGAAAAGAACTTGGGGACATCTGCAAATAGTGATACCGTGGAAGTCAACGACAAACTCATGATTTACTCATCACCAATATTAAGTTTCAACCCTTTCACAAAAAAGGGGAATTTTTAGTCTGCCATATTAATAATTAGGTAATAATCAGCTAAGTGTCGTTCATTTGCTCCTAAATATTAAAGAGGTACTTTACTTTGTCATGAAAGTTACAATCAGAACTTAACTAAAGTCTCATCAATATACTTTTCAAGTACTTAGATCCTTTTGATAAAAACAAAATAGTAATGAGTTGGCATGATATTGCGTAATTCGTCCATTTGTCGCTCCTATACTTAAAGGAAATTTAATAACTTATATGATTTTCTCATGGATGCCATTGTCAGGGTTTGGGCCAAATAAAAGTGGGACCACACGAGAAGTACTAACTTTCAAAAAAAAAACATTAAATCGGTTGACTCCATCCAACGTTCTGAGAAACCAAACGTTACTCTCGACTTTAGAACCTCTTACTTTTTTGAAGTCGGTTAAAAATGATTTTCTTGGATCTTACTAGAAATCGGTTACCTAGAGATAATAATGATTCAATTTATTAGAAAATAATTTTTTTATAATGTTTTAAAATGGGTGATTTATTTTATTTAAATTTAAATAATATGCGTTTCCCTTACATCTGCTAGGAGTTGCAGTTATTGGATATTTGTCCTATTTTATTATTTTTTTAATGATTTTTAATTTCATATAAATGGGTCTACTAATAGTTTAACCTACGAAAAATGTGCAAACTCACATTTGGGTTTATCAACCGTAATACACCAATGTGTATTATTCAGCTAAATAGGTATGGCTAGAACAATCAGCACAACAAACCCATGTCAAGTTATATACAATAGCCGTTTATCGTAACGGAAACAACTTAAAGATCATTAGTCAATTTAATTTAAACAACAAGGGGAACAATAATTTCCATAAATTCTGGTAGAAATCGGAAGGGGACCCTTAAATTCAATAGAGAACATTAATTTCAAATTATCAAAGTTGTTTGAAGCCTCAAACTACCAACCAAAGCCAAATCAATAATATCAAATTTCCCAAGAAATAGTTAGCAGTATTCAGAACGTAAGAACATTAAACAAGATATGATCCTTACAGGCAAAGCATAATATAATTTACGACAGCAATGTTTATTTGTTATATCACGTAACCAAATAAATTTGTGCAGTTTCTGTACATCCATTGTCTTGGAAATTATTTATCTTGTTGATCGAAGTCAATTGTTTCTTACCTGCTGTCACTTTAGTTTCTATGAATTCTTTTTTTTTCAAAATTTAATAAAAAAACGGGGATAACCAAAACAGTAATTCGTAGTTGTTAACTGTATCAGTACAAACATGGTACAACAGCTGCAGCGGCGAGGCGTAAAATATGAAGAAAATTCCGTTAGTGATCGAACAGCACAGAAAACTTTCTTCGGGAGAACTTAGTTTGACCGATGAATTGCGCTTAGTGCGACCAAAAATCATAAACAACGAGGATTTTCGACAGGTTGTGGACGCAAATTCCATGATAACGACGTGTCAAGAACTTACAGTAATATTCAGTTTGAGTCCTGATACTAATCGTTTGTATTTTCATCAGCTAAAAAAGACGTGGAAGTTAAACAAATGGGTCACACATGAATTAACAAAATAATAACAAATTAAGTCGTCACAACGTTTGTTCAACAAACATTTCACTCAACGATAATTGGTTATTGCCTACTGACTCGGTACCACACACCCACCCAAGGCTTCTTTGCATTTGTATATGGACAGCAACTGTAATTATCCATTATATTTTTTTAAAAGGCGTCAAACCATAACTGCTAATTTTTTTTATCAGATTGAAATAAGGGATATTCTTGCAGGAGAACGCCAAGTCTCATACCGGAAGAGACACCCTAGAAAAAACTGGTTAACGTTACCGCACCTGCCATATTTTCACAACATTTGACCAAGTAATTATCACCTTTTTTTTCTCTTGATTACTGTATGAGACACAGACAGATTACAGTTGAAGATGGTCTAATAAATGCAGTACGGCAATTTTGTATCCTACTATAGTTGTAGTAGTAGTTCTACATTGCCGGCATACAAAAATTGGTTTCACGTTGGCAAAAGGTCATTAAGTGTGATGGTAATAACTTCGACAGATAAATATGGTTTCACAATAAAAAATTATATTTTTCTGTCAAAAACCGCACGAATTTATTTGTATACCTAATAGTATAACTGTTCTGAGGTTATGGGTACAGACAGCAAAAAGAATAGATCATGGTAAACTATTATTTTTAGGATGTTTTCAGTTGTATTTTTTAAATTAAGATTTTACACAAATACCAAAATGACATTAAGCATAAATTAAAAAAATGTCACATTCGGCAAGATTCGAATCAGCAGAAGCTATAGGTAAAGATTACAGGTTCGAGTCGTACCGGATGCGACATTTTTAATGTCATTTTTTTGTTTTTCTAATTTCTAAATTTCAAAAATAGTAGATCATATCAATAAATTTCAATTCATAGAAACCATTTCAATATGATAATTACAGAAAAGTTAATGAAAGTAAATAAAGAAATCTATGTATTTCAAAAACCAAAAAACAATTTTCCATAGAAATCGACATCAGTTTCTACTGTTAGGATTATAGATATTATTAAAAAATTGTATTCAATGTATTATCTGGATCTGGAAATTTGGGGAGGGGCGAGCTAGTGCTCAGCCAGCACTGAGGCCACATATGACCCATTGTGCATCCTCACGTGAGTAGGAATATCCTCACCTCAGGCTGTCACCAGGCCTAGTGATTTAAAACAGGTGATGATGCTCCCGAGGGGGATCTCCCTGACATCGGCTGGTGTAAGCCAGTACTCGCCCAAAACGGATCTTCTGATTTCAGAAAAAGCAGAGCAGTCATACATTATGTGTTCTACTGTTTTCTCTTCTTGTTCGCAGCCTCTGCATAGCAGCGATTCTGTTAATTTCATCCTAAAGAGATGTTGTCGCAATTGGCAGTGACCTGTCAAGATTCCCACAGCTGTTCGGAATTCAAAATGTAGTTTTAAGCATTTTGTGTTATTAAATTTAATAAGTTCATTTTTGATGAATATCAGGTAGTTACAGTCAACGAAATTTATCTACATTTCATTTTTACCAGGAAATAAATGTAACTATTTATCAATACAAAGTTATATATAGTTATTTATCCAACATATTGCATACACGGTTTTGCTGATGATAGCAAGCTACACTGTAGCAAAGCGCACAACCGTCCCATATCTCTAGATATTCTGGAAGAGGACAGAAGATCCACAACGATTTCTCTCAATCATGATTTCAGAATGGTAGACGAGTGGAAAAGAAAGAATCTTGTTAATTTCAACGCTTCCAGGACAAAAGCATCTGCCCATTCAACAATAGGCAAACATACGACTCATCCATCGCACTAAACGATCAGGTACTAGTAGCAAGCGACTCCATTACGCTGGTTGGTATAACGATCTCCCAGGAGTTACTCTGGGACGAACATATTGCATCCATAGCAACTTCAGCAGAAAATAAGTGGGGCTTTCTTTTTAGAGCATGGAAATACTTCTCTCCATCCAACTAAACTACTCTTTACAAAGCCAAAATAAAAAATAATCTTGAATACTGCTCGCATTTATGGGGATTGGCAGCTCCGTCAAGGCTCAGAGTTCTTGATGCAATACAGAGAAGTGTAGTTAGACTAATAAACGATGTCAGTATCACCAAAAACTTATCCCCACTTGGCAGACCAGCCAGAGCAACGCGACGTGCCAGCTCCATGCGCCCTTATACTGATCAGTGCCAGACATCGAGAACGGATCGATTCGGTTATTTCTTCATTCACAGGGTCTCTTGATTGTGGAACTCCTCACCTTCCCACGTCTTCCCCACTCGTCCTAACTTGCAGTCCTTAAATCACAAATTAATAAATTGATTCTTCTGCTCCAATAGATGTTCTCGATACATTTGTATTTAGGTATATACTTACGAGGACATCGTTAAATAAAAAAAATAAGATCCTATAGAAATTGGGTTACTATGAGCGTTACTTTTTAGTTTTATCAAAAAGTTTTTTTAACAAATTGGTTCAGTATTTTTTAAAATAGTCACATTTTAAATTGACTCAAACCTATTTTTTCCATTGTAAAATTGATATATTAAAAACATAGTTTTAGAAGGCTTTAATATATTTTTAGGGTGATGAAATCTCTGTCTCGTATTTTTTGCTTAAGTAATAATTTCTTTTCACAATTCTTTGATATGCCATGTGGGTGCAGCTTTTCCATTTATTAAGAAGAATGATGCGACGCAGTTGGTTGTTTTTCCTTATTTCTTCAATGCTTTTGGGCAAACCAATTGTCGAATATACCATTCATATTTAACTGTTTTTTATCATTATACGGTGTAGTTGCGATATGTTCAATGAAACCGAAGAATCAATTTCTTCATCTGTTTAGTTTATTTGGAACCACCCAAACAGTGGATTTTTGCATAGCTTTCGATTCATATAAAAATATCCAGTTTTTGTAATGATATTGTACACAGATTTAAAGTTCCTAAATTGTTTTTTGAGCGCTACCCTAAAACTATTCACAAGAGCTTTGACACATTGTGCGTTATCTATGTGGAAAAGATTTAAATGGGCATGCAAAATCGAATATGTATATTGCAATCTGCGATATGCATTTCATCCCATAGTACGTCACTTGTCGATCTTTTTCGATACAGGTCGGGTTTCAAAAATATTTATGGCCGACGAACGGACGACTACAATAAAAATTTGCAAACCAATTATAAATAGTCTTTTTAGATAGTGTTTTATTAACAAAATTTGAATGAAGCATTCTCAAGGAGTTAGGCATTTCTTTAAATCCTAAAAATCATCTATCAAATGACTTTACGCTTTATCACTTAAAAGTCAACACTCGTATGCTGATAAGATGTTAGGCAACTAAAAATTTTAGTTTGAACAAATTTAATCGTATTTAATCTCCTTCAATACTTTCCCTACTCAATTAATATTAAAATACGGTATCCGACAAAATAAACAGTACCGAAACAGAGAGTGCTGTGGAGTTGTTTATGTAATATGGATTTGTCATATTTGACTTAATTGTCATTAGTTGATATATTAATAGTACGCTGCAGTTAAATTTGATTTAAAAATGGTTCTAACAACGGAAGAAAAAGTGTTTTTGGTAGAGCATTATTTTCGTTCATACGGAAAAGGTCGTAATGATGGTTCAAGCGTAGAATAATTTCTCGGGGAACAGACTTCGAATATCCTTCTCATTCACCTGATCTGACGCCACCTGACGCATACATTTGGGGCATAATGAAGGACAAAATATTTCATTCGGAAAATCCGCCGGCGAATATTGCCGAACTACGGGAAAAAATACAAAATATTTTTCGGCAGTTCCATCAACCACTTTTTATAAATATGTTTATTGACTTACAAAATCGATATGAAGCTTGTTTGCGTCGAAATGGTGAACATTTTGAACACTTACATTACAGAAATTAAAAATTAATTTTTATTTTTATTTTCCGTACTGTTTATTTGTTAATTTTTATGCAAATTACTTTTACTTGTTGTCGTTTGAACGGATTTTTCAAGATCTTTAAAAAAGTTCGTATAAGTTTTCTGTGAAAAACTTATCGTTTTCCGATTATTCAACATCATATGTTTGGATTTTTGTATTTGATGAATAAACTTCTACTTTTGAACAGTTATAACTTTGTTAAAACGAATCTCATTTTTTTATAACTATAACTAAGGTTTATTTTATATTATGACAGTTTTACAGTTGTTTAAAGACATGTTTGTTTGTCCTTTAATTTGTGAACTTTCAGGCACCAATAATTTCACAAGTATTGACTAGTCAAAAAAACTCTAAAATACATTTTTTGTCTTAAAATTCACTATTCTAGCAATAACCATATTTTCCACCCCCCGAGTTGGGGTGGTAACCACCCCCAGAGGAAAAGCAAATATTGGCATAGGGTAGATTTTGAAGTTTAGGGTATATTGAGCGTACCTACATATTTTCATTCAAATCGATGCATATAAAAAGAATTGCAAGGTTTCCTACTAATTTTACCGTCATATCTTGGACTATCTATCATCGTTAATTGTTTATCGTGTACTATCGTAGTTCCTATCTTTGTTATCTTGCGGTTTGAAAATCTTATTCTTAATCATAGAGATTAATTTTGTAAAAGCAGATAGCGGAAACTTGCCAAAAGTTGATGCTATTATGGTCGGCATCTTATTCAAATATAATTCCTACTTTTACTCACCTGAACTTCGGAATGTGAAAACAGCTTTGTATGTATCATATTATATTGAAAAATATTAGTCAAAAAAATCAAAAATATGTACTTAAAATAATCGTTTTTGGTAAGGTTCATGTTACTGTATAAAAAGAATCTTGTTTTGGAGCAACTGGATATGATGAGAGATTCTTCAGTAAAACCAATCCACTTCTTTATATTAGTTTTACTAAATCTTGATGGATTGACATCACGAATAAATTCAATCTTGAATGGTGATGTAAATCTGGATATGTCGAAATGTTTGAAGGGAGAAACAGCGATCTCTTTAGTCAAAGTTTTTTTGTACGTATTGCCTTTTTGATGTAAAATTAACTTCTTCTTTAAAATAAAATTGTGTATGCCTTTCACTGGTGGTAATAAGATCTGTTAATGTGCTGTTATTTTGTATTGACTGTAATTCTAAAAAAAACTAAACTTATACATACAAACAAAGTACACAGTTTACTTTTCAGTTACCTATTTTTATCCATAGTTATGTCTTCATACCTGTTGTCATTAAAACTACTTCTTGCAATGGTGTTGTAAACGGTGTTGTAAATGAGTGGTTATTTGGTTGAGCCAGGTTCACATAACACTTCCTGCATCAGTGGTACTTTTGAATCAGTTGGATTCTTTGTCTTTTACAAATACATGTCCAGAAGTACTTACATCACTCGTCATTTTATTGCGGTCTTTCAGACAATAAAATTATGTAGACTCACCTCCTTTTATCATGATTATCCTCTTCCTTAATCCCATATTATATTAATAATAATAACCCATATATTTCGCAATCTGAGGTATTTTTTATATGATATAAGTAGTATAAATGTTGATGTATTTAGTATTAATAAATATCTTTGAAAATTGTAATATTTGTGGCTATTCAGAGATTATACCCGCACACCAATACAAACAAAAAACATTATCAATTGACTTTCCTTAAAATAGTTGAATAACTATATTGTAATTTTTTTTAAGTTAGCAATAACATGTTTACTTACATTAAAATGATCTTGACAGAAGAAAATTACCGAACTATCTGTTAATTCTTTAGAATTTCTGCGTGCAAGTTGTAACCACTTATTGCGAAGTTTAACATTTTTTGGAACGGTTATAAAAAGCTTCTTATGATTCTTTTTCCTATCTCTTTATGGTACTACACACAATTTCGTTTAGTAAATTACAGCCAGAAACTTTATTAAACTACATTGAACGACAAAACTCTCGATTCAACTTGCTCTCCAATGTTTATTTACAGACATGTGACGTCACTCGTATGATTTAACGCTATATTGCTAAACCAAGCGTTTTGACAGCATAAATAATAATCAGTATATTTTGTAATGCTTTTTTAAACGAAATATTTATAATATTTGTCAATAAATAGTATTTTTAGGGTCCTTATATACCAATAAATAATATGAGACGGTTTTAAGAA
This sequence comes from Altica lythri, assembly GCA_964028335.1. Classification (NCBI taxonomy): domain Eukaryota; kingdom Metazoa; phylum Arthropoda; class Insecta; order Coleoptera; family Chrysomelidae; genus Altica; species Altica lythri. Next base: position 45,140,445 of record OZ034807.1, read on the forward strand.
ACTAGTCAAATAGGCTATTAATGGTTAGCTTTGGTTAATTCAAGGGCAAACTCTATTTTTTGTGAAATAAGCAGAGTTAAGCCAAAAAGTCAAAGTGGCTATATTGACTACCCGATTATTGCTTTCACCAAATTTGTTTTATTTTGTTTGTGACATTGGTCAAGATCATTTCAAGATTAAAGCTAATTTTTTAAAACTAAATAATTCATCTCAAATGGGTATATTTTTTAGTTACGACATAACCTTGCTTGAGGTCATTATAAAGATAAATACTATTTTTAGAAAACATTCTAAGTATCTGTATTTAATAGCCAGGATAAGCTTTTACAAACAAATCTTCTCTCCGACTTGGCATAAAGCATTTTTCTTGAAAGGTGGTAAATATAAACAATAAAAAAATCCTCTTTTGATGGTCATGAATACTGGTGGATATACCTCGGCTAGTAAATACAGGAATACAAATTTGAGATACAAAAAGATTACGCATGATCGTGTTGCATCGAATGTTTGTAGTTAGCGTCTACGCCGTCTACACCAGAGATAATAGAACAGATTTGCTGATGCCTAATATAAAGTTGGCAACAAGTTCCGACATCAGCGCGCCATTGTCCTATGGTAGAAACTCATCGATTTAAAAATGAGCGGGACATACCAGCATATCTATAAATTATTATATATTGGAATACATACGCTTATATTTTAAAATTTTATATTCTTACTGAGAAGAAAATATAAATTTTAAAATATAAGCTATATATTTTCATACTAGTAGAAATAAAATCAAAATAAAACAAGTATTAATAATTATAATTTTTATTTGAACACAGAACATATTCAATCATAAGAAAAAAATAAATACAATAATGAAAACAAATTTTATTTATAAAAAAAATATTTTAAAAAGAACAGTATTAAATCAAACATAAGAACAAATTTTAATAAATACAGTTTTTATTTGAACACAAAGACACATGTTATCATATGAAAAAAATAAATAGAATAATCAAACCAAGTTTTATTTATAAAAAAAACATATTTTAAAAAGAGAACAGTTTATTTAAAATAAAAAATATATTCTGTAAAACAACAATATTTATTAATAAAAATAAATAAAAATACTTTCTACTCCGAAAAACAGAAGCGCATCTATTAAAATATCTGTTTATTTATAATTTCAAATATATATAAATTTTGAAACTTAAATTTAATAATTAACAAGATAGTTATAACTTAAATACTAATATCACAACAAAGGTACATTTTATACTATTATCACACAAACAGGTATTATTGCCGCAAAAATGTTAAAAGTTACCAAAATAATAAATGATGATAAATTGTAAGGTACAAAATAGTTATTTGTGACACAAGGACGGAAAATGACATTTTGCAAGATCGAGTAAAGTTGTGTAGCCGAGGTGCGTAGCACCGAGGCGAAACAATACGAGTACTTGCAAAATATTTTCCGGACGTGTAACACACACTATTTTTTGGTCCGACTAATTTTTAATATTTTCAAAAGTTCTGTTATGTTCAACAGTTGACCGTTTATGCTACCTTTACTAAGACCAGTGACTAGAAGACAGCCGACAGAAGACTGTCAGCTGGTATGACGTGATGTTAATATTATAGTATTTATAGTTGTATAATTACTTGTTTGATACTTAATATACGTGTTTAGTAGTTATTAGTGTTTTAATTAACATATGTTGCAAACACAACAAGTTCAAAAACTTTTTACTTTGTGACATACAAGATTAGATGTTTATATAAAGATGAGACAATGAACTATTTTCATAAATTGACATAAATGTCAAATTTTATAATACAAGTTGTGAGAGAAATTAAATGTAAATTAGAATCCTGCTTATCTTTAGAAAAAGTTATAGGTAAGTTTAGTATATTATACGCTGTTTTTAAATAAATTTACTTAAAATTTGTATTATTTATTATGTATTTTTGATGACTTAAAATTTAAATTCATAGCGCCATCTCTTTAGATAATCTAAAAGCTACTTTGCCGGCCTAGGCCGGAAAATGCCATTTTCCGGACGATTTTGAAGTAATTATTAGTATTGTTTCTGGACGGAGGACCAAAAAAGTTGTTTAAAATTTGCTGATATAGTTATAAAAAAATACAAATATATATGTACATATTACACTAATATCACAGAAATGTACGATAATCATTAGATACTTTTATAAAAAGTTAAATTTTATATTAATTTAACGAAATAAGAATTAAAATTTAAATTTACATTACACATTGCACAAATTATATATTTAATATCTTAATAATAAATAATAATAAATTACATGAGTGAAGAATTTGAAGGAAACACATAAAACTTCTTATTATGAAAATGTTTATCATAAATACTTACTTTTACAATCTACAACACAACATTTATCTAAAATAACCTGGTAGTGACATATTTAAAAGTATTCACTATACTTTTACACCCTTTTTACACTAAAACTACCTTAAATTTATATTAAACTAAAACTACTTGCACTTAGCCTGTCACTATGCCGCCATTACTGCTTTTTCGCGCTACCAGCTGATCAGATTTTGCTGGTTTAGTTACAATTTTCACCACTACAGAATGCGATTGCGCCCTATGGGTTGCGCACAAACAAGTTGGCTATGTTCCAAAAAGTCTCCTAATTTGTCTATGGTCTATACACACGAACCACCAGTGTCCGACACCTGTGGCGACCACCGATAGCAATACATTGTAGTAAATGTACGATTACAGACGAGCCACTTTGCGGACCACACCACTTTTAGCTGCTTTGTCCTACCGGTCGCCACCGACAGTGCCACTTTCCTATATTTTATTTTTAGCAGTACGTTGTTTTTAATAGAGGTGTACACACCAACCACTTTTTGTGTCTCTGAATCTTGAAATTGTTTGATCGTTTATTATGGAGAAACATTTTGAATGCAATACTGAGGATTTTACAACAAACTTGATGATTATAGCGATAAAATTGTTAAAAAAATGCTTGGGAAAGGGTTATCAAAAAATTTCTGGGAGATTTTAATAAAAAAGGAAACCCAGAAAAAACTGATATTAGTATAAATGTTGTTTACTATTATGCAGTAAATACTCTTAATACACAATAATCCTACATATAGAATGAAAACTTTCACCTCAATTTTTCTAATTTACAAATTGAAATTAAATAAACATTTAAACACGCCAATTTTTGATTTGAGGAAAAACAAATTTTTCGCTTTTTTACCCCATTGCTTTAACCATGTAGCTGGGGGTATTTTTATGAAGGAAGAGAAGTATGATTAAATAATATATAATACGACTCCTTCTTTTCAATTTCTTAATCAGAAAACTTGGGGTGAACTTAAGTATAAGTACTTAAAAGTTACTTTACTAAGATCCATTGTAAATGACTAGTTTGCTGTATTCATCTGTGTTATAGTTGTATAACCGGCTGGTGCGCTCCCGGTGCACCACCGGTGTCGTACACAAGTGGCTTCATGTGTAAAGACTCGCCGGACCGGTGGTCGCCACCGGTGTCGGACACTGGTGGTTCGTTTGTATAGACGCTTTGTCTTTCATTGAAGTATGCATACAAAATACGACGCTTATTATTATTCATGAAAGACAAACAAATGGATCAAATTTTATGCTATGGGGATTGATGTTGAAGAGTTTATGCTTTAATTTTAGCTAAAAATTGTGTTATCCGGACGATTATATATTTTCAAAAGTGACCACTTATGTAAAATTATACTGTCCGACGAGAAACAACTTTTGAATACAATAAAATGCCTGCTAGTAAGAATTATTTAAAGTTACAATGCCCAAAATAACACTCTTTTACAATTCCATAATAGTTATTTATGATATGAGTGTTAAAAGTGAGGTTTTATTTTGTGAGTGAAAACGTTTGTGAAATCAGCGGAGCGAATTGAACAATTTCACGAACAAAATAAAATCACTTTTAACACAAATACCATACAATGTTTTTTGTCCCTATTTTGATAATGAAACGAGCGAATTTGCAATGACAATAAACCAAACCGTGTTAAAAGTAAACTAAACCGTGTTAAAAGTAAACTTGTTTACATGGCAACGTGTTAAAAGTATTTTTAACACGCTGTTATGTAAACAATCGTTTTTAACATTGTTTGCTATCATTAAAAGTGTCACTTTTAATGACAGTTGTACAAAAACATTTTTTAAACTTGGATATGATTTGTACAGATTATTACACAATCATTTAAAGCAAATTAGTTCCATTGAACATGTAGTAATACCTAATAATTTACTCCTTAAATCATTAATTAACACTATAAATCCAGTTTTCTGAAAGTTCCATTAGAAAATATTTATTAATTTTATAGAATAAGAATATAATTTACAATTTGTATATGGGTAGGTACCATTCAGCAATTCAGCATATTAAATCAGTAAAAGTGTACGAAGCAAGATTACGTTTAAGATAAAAAATATTATCAATTTTTGGTAAAATCCCAAAAAAGAAAAAAATATTAAACTATAAAGTTATGTGTGGAATAATAAAATGGATCAAGTAATTAACTGATGAATTGTTCCCTACCATGCGTAAATGCGATTAGTGTCAGAGCTTAACTGTGAAGTGTATACTGAATAAATAGCGGAAATAGGAAGAGCTTCGTAGAATTACATCTCCCCTAATAATCAGTATAAAATTTAAAGTGAAAACTGTACTGCCAAAAAATTATTTATGTCAAGGTATTTCTAAATAAGTGCTATTTTTTTAGCCTAACGAGCTCTAATAGTATTTTTCAGAGTAAATTTTTAATATTTAGTCGAAAACATAATTCGTTTATTTTTAAGACTAAACAGGTACATTTCCAAATATTTTATTAAACAAAAAATTAATAAAATTGTTGATTTAATTGAAAGACAATGAATTCTGAATTGGTGAAAAAAGTAGGTACTCATATATTTAGTCTTATAAATGACAAGTATAAAAGGAGGTAATAATTAATACTCGAAGACAGTAGATCAGTGGTAGGGCCTAACTAAGATTGGACGTGGGCAAATTAACATTTGCGAGGCCTCATTTTAGAAGTCAAGTTTTAACTAAACAATAATGAAAATAAAAAATAAAGATACCTTTTTTTTTGGAAATAATACAATATAACCGACTGATTTGAATTGCACGCCATTTTTAATTCACGCATTTCAGTAGGTGGCGTTGTAGTAGTCGGTTGTTGCGACTATTCGGAATCTACGACAAAAATTCGGTCGAAATAATGTGCCCAGTGTCAACACTATTCGTCAGCTGGTGCGAAAATTTGAGCAAAGAGGTGAAGTTAAAGACTTAAAAATATAGAGAGAGTTCGTGAAAATGTTTTGGAGTGCCCTGAGACGTCTACCAGACATCGTTCTCAAGAACTGGGTATTCGTCACATGTCATTTTTAAAGAAGACTTGCATTTGCATTTGCAGCCATACAAAATTTAGTTAACCCAAAAACTGCAGCCTAAAGACCATGAAAGTCACCGACAATACAATCATGCAATATTGTAGGTTAATACCCAAAATAACGATTTTTATCGACACATTAATGATAATGAGCGATGAAACCCACTTTGATATGGCCGGATTTGTTAATACGCAGAGTAGCTTTATCTGGGCCTTACAGAACCCTTGTGTCATCCATGAACAACCACAACATCCTCGTCGAGTCACAGTTTGGTGCGGTGTTTGGAATGAAAGTTTCATTGGTCCTTACTTCTTTAAAGACGCTGCAGGTTATTCTATTACTAACTGTCACTGGCGAGCGCTACCGAGATATAGTACAAAACTTTCTGGTTCCTTAAATCCAACAATTTAACCAGCAAAAAGTGTGGTTCTTGCTGGACAGTGCAACTTGTCACTCATCTAGGAAAACAATGCATCTTCTGCGAACAATATAATTTTTTTGATTTGAAATGTCATCTGGCTACCAAGGTCACCAAGTTTAACGACGCCTGACTTCTTTTTATGGAGATTTTTAAAAAATATGGTTTATGCCATGAAACCAAATACTGTAGATGAGCTGCAGAACAATATTACGGAAGCGATTACAAGTATTTCTCTCGAAACCTACCAAACAGTGATAGAAAATGTAGTACGAAGGGCTCAGGTTTCATACATAATTTCTAGTTTCCATAAAGTATAAAGATGAAAAAAATGAAAAATGAAAATGTTTAAAGAAAAAAGTAATTTAAATACATACACCCTGTACAGAATAAAAATACAGACAAAATACAAATATATAGTTACGTTTTTTTTGCTTTACTAAAATTGTGGATAAGCTGTTCTAATGTAGAATTAGAAATATATCTACTTTAATAGACAATACTACTAAAGTTAACATTTTTTCGTAAGATATTCTGATTCGTCGATAATTGTTCATCAATTTTAATGTAGAAAAACCTCTTTTAGTAGCGGCTGTACTGATAGGTATTGAAGCGAGGAATAAAGTAAACAACGGACGGAAATTGCGTAGTAAGATGGATTAAGGTGCAAATTTGTTTACATTAGAATCGTAAGAGTGAAAGAAAACTTTGTGCCGATATGTGATTATATACATTATATTAGAAAAATGCATTTTTCTACAAGCATGCGTAAAACAACACTTTCCCGCACGCATTTTAATTCAGAAAATATCTCTTTCCCGCACGGAGTGTGGGAAAATATTTTTCCCGCACGCATTTTTTTTATTAATTAGAGATGTTTTCCGATAACCTTTTTGACAAATTATTTTATTATTATCTTTATCTTGTTGAACTACATACAAATAGTAAAAAAAAATAAGATTATTTTACATGAAAATAGGGATTTTTAAAATGTTTGTTTTTAAAACTTTTTAAAAAAATCATAATTAATTAAATCACCCCTGTAAACCTTACTCAAAGCAACAACAAACTCACCTGTTTAAGTAGGGTTGTTATAGCTACAGTCGTGTATTTATTGACACTATGAAAGATTTAATTGTCACAATCGCATCTTTTCAAATATCTAAATAATTTTCGAGGTGATTTTGCTTGTAGAAAAAATATTGATCCTAACTCTTGCGGAAATTAACTTTCCCGCACTAAACTGCTTGCCCGAACTCCGCTTCGCGTCGTTCGGGCATCGGCAGTTCGCGTGCGGGAAAGTATACCTTTCCGCACTTGTTAGGATAATAACTATTGTTTAGGTATACAAAAAAATGCACTGCAACAGTGAATTAATGAATAATTAATTAATAACTTGTCTACAGAAATGAGTTTAACTGGAATGTTTCGGGGTTCTTTGGGTCACTAAGTACGAAATAATATGGACTGCGATCTCCGGAGTATCTAACACACAATAAAACTACTATTTATGTCATCTACTGATGCATGTATGTATGTATGTATGTATGTATGAGCAGATAGGGGTAACAGATACACCTGCGACCTATAAGATCTATTGTGTCCCCCTTTTCTTGCTATATTTCTGATGATTTCTCAGACTTATAGCAGCTCTTTAATTCCTATCTTCCTTAGAAAGTTAAGGATATCGTTGGGTTTAAAGTTAGGTAGTTCTCCTTTTCTATTTCGTATGACCCTAGGTATTTGACCCTAGAATTACATAATGCGATGCATTCTGAGAGTATGTGTATTGAGCCGTCTACTGATACTTCCAAGTATCAAGTCTTACTTAATTTTACGAGAAGTTTACTGAACCCCCCAGGAGATAACATAAAAAATAAGTACTCTGGCGATCGTAGTTAATATTATTTTTGTTCTTGACGACATCAAAAATTTCCATTTATCGAGTTTCAGCATATTTTATGACCAATATACAGAAAACTTAAGGACATGACGTCCAGAAATTCTTCGGAGATCGTAGTCCATAACAGTTACCTAAAACCCCAGCGTATCGAATTTTAACTAATTCCATGGCGAGTTTGCAGAAAAATCTAGGACTAGACGTAAAAAGTAGATGTTTTCTACATCAGGTACCCTGGAAATTACAGTTAATATCATATTAGTTTTCAGCGTCCCGTTTACAGTCACTTGGTTTAGCTGATTTTTTGTTTTTATTTTGATTCTGGCTCTCTGGGCATCGCTGAAGCTATTAGCAGCCAGCAACAAAGTTCACAACCATTAAAGTAAAAAAAACTACGTGCCAAGACAGCAGGGACTCTGGTGTCCCGTTTCCAATCACTAGGTTCAGCCGATTTTAATCTTTTTCATATCTTTCCGTCGTTCTTTTTCAGCTACAAATTATAAAATCGGCCATTCAGCAAAAATTCAGCTAAACATTTACATGATAAGATTAGTTATTTTTGCAGACCATTCACTGCCAGGTTCTTAAAGCTGTTGCATAATAATTATTTTTCGACTTATTGCTTTAATTGATGATGTACAGGTAAAGATCCATCGTCCTAAATGTATATTGCAGTTCAGTAACACAGTATAATATTCTACTTTTAGCTAACTTAAACAAAAATTAATCGTAGATACTAACTCTTAGTTTAATTCCTGCGGTTTTGTCAAACCAGAATCCTTCTTTTAGCACTACCCAGGAACAACGACGTGGACGTAGAAGATTTCTGTTCCCTTTGGGGTGCGTTTTTATAGTGAGTTCCCCTTGCCTCTCACTTGGAGTACTTTTTTAATAATATTTATTTTTTATTATAACAGAAATAATATTTATTTTGTATTTGTATCCCTCCACGAGGTGCTGTAAGATAAAACAAACCTTAAATTATTTATCAGCAACTTCATAAATCCAGTGCTTATGATTTTTAGCACCTTGTAACTTAATGAGAAACGAAAATGATCATACTAGTACCATAGACTACTCTGTTAAAACTGACCATCATGGTAAATTTTTTAAAAATTGTCAAAGTCAAATTTCACGCTCTTTCTATTTCCATTGTTAAAAATACATGTTTTTCTTTACAAAAAACTAACCTGACCATCGCCTGACCATGATGGTCATTGTCCTGGTCAAATCCATCTTAACCATCTGATAGCCAGGGAAAACCATAAACTTTAACTCTTTGAAGTTTTTCTCTGTGACTAATACAATTCGAGTTATTGCGATGGTCTAGAAATTTTTAGTTTGACCTTAACCATGACCATCATGACAAAAATTTAAAAATTGTAAAGGCAATATTTGGACGTAAAATTTTACGCTCTTTTGATTCCCCTTGTCAAAAATACTTGTTTCTATTTAAAAAAAACTGACCCGACCTTTGCCTGACCATGATGGTCAGGGTCATGGTCAAATCCATCTTAACCATCTGATAGCCAGGAAAAACCATAAACCTTAAGTCTTGGAAGTTTTTCTCTGCGATAAATACAACTTAAGCTATTGCGATGCTCTAGGAATTTTTACTTTAACCTTGACATGACCATCATGGTAATTTTTTTAAAAATGGTCAATGTCATATTTGGACCTAAAATTTCACGCCCTTTCGATTCCCGTTGTCAAAAATACATGTTTCCATTTAAAAAAACTGACCTGACCATCGCCTGACCATGATGGTCATGGTTATGGTCAAATGCATCTTAACCATCTGATAGCCAGGAAAAAACCATAAATTTTAAATTTTGCAATTTTTTTCTGTGACCCATGGTTTTTGAGTTACCAAGGAGTTTCCATACTTTTTCCTAACCCGGTATAATACAGTTATATGTATTTATGCGTATACCTGATTCCTACTGTTCTCTTCTTCACTCTTCTTCTTCATTCCTCAGCTCCGTACTTGCTACATCGATGTATTAAAGCGTTGCGTGCAAAAAATTTTGTCGTACACAACGATAATAAGCATTCACAGAATAAATATTTTACTTAAGATTAACTTTTGACTGACGCTAAAAAATGGGTCTTAAGGGAGAATTTTACATAAACAATATGCTAAAAATGATTTAATGATATAGTTAGTTTCGTGTATCTAGTCGAAACATGAAAATATAAAAATGGTAACCTGTGTGTTTGTGTTTACACGATAATAATATGAAAAATAGCCCACGACATTTTATATCCGAAGGGAACCAATTTACAATTTTACATAGTGTTTTTTTAAAAAGATATGATTTGTTATTGGAGTTTTCAAATACTAACATTGATTATCCTAAAACTATAAAAACTTACCTTTTTAAAAACTGTGTTTATAATCATTCCTACGCTATCCACATTTCAACAAAAGTATGTGGTAGTCATGAATAATGTTCCCTATCACGAAATAGACCACTGTCATCTTCAGCGGAAGCTTTATCAGTATTAACACCGTATATAGGCAAGAATTGGAGGATTAATTTGTGCGCCGCCTTTGAAGTTTTGAACGTTTTTTTGTGGAGTTTTGTGAAACCTGAGCAGCAATCCCAACTCTACCGATTTATGTAGTAATCTGACTATATACTTTTCTTGCATAATTATTTACCTTAATTTAAACGTATTTTTTTTTATTAAATAAATCCATTTTTAAACTTGCCGCCATTTTTTAAAATCTACCGACTTCAACAATTTTTTTTGTATCAATTCACCGATTTTAAAAATTTTAGGTTTGCAATGCTGCTGCTTAGAAACAATAATGCAAACCAAAATTCGGTTCAGCGGCATGGAACAAGTTTTTGCGAGAGTGATTCCACTATTCTCGTCTATACAGGATTTAATTATCATCAAATTGAATATAAAATTAAAAATTTAGCTGATTTTATAAAGGCTTAAATCAGAAACTTGGGTAGAAAAGGTTGGTTTTTACTTCGAACCTTCCGCCATTACGCATTCTAGACTTGAATTACAAAATGCACAATTATATTTATTCGATTTATAATGCTTAATTCTTTAAAAACCTAATTTTTTAATTTAAAAACGATTAAAGTAAAATTTATTCATTAAAAAAATCTAATTGAAATACTTTAGTTTTTTTTTGTATCTTTGATAATAACAGACTGAAAAACCTTTTTAATTTCTTTTTTTACATTTCAGTAACTGCATAATTCATAAAAGCTAGTAAGCTCAATAATAAAAAAGTTAAAAAATTCAAATAATTCTATAAAGAGAAGTGCCACGTTACTATTAACGGCTTTAAAACAGATTTGAATCAAATTGATGTAAAAAAGAACAAAGCTTTGATGTATTTTGTTAGATAGAAATTATGGGTTGGGTACTCATTAAAAAATATTTCAGGATTTTTTTACAAGCTGGGAAGCTAGCCAACCTTAAAATTAAATTTTCCATTTCAAAACGACAAAATCCAGGTCATTCATTTCCACAGATGCTGCTTACATTAAACGTTTTTGTTGTGTGTGTTCTATTGCTTTAGGATGAGGCCACAAAACCAAAAACAATATACCTTTAAATATTTATGCGAAGTGAAGTAAAAAAAAACACTGACGGTCTTTTTATTGACATAAAAAAAGTAATAAATGAAAAGAATGTAAATCGCTGAAAAGTTTTTGTATTTTACTATTTCATACACGAAAAACATTCAACATTTCTACGAAGTAAAGGATATTTTTCTCTTTTATTGCTGATACGGAATTCTTATGCCGATTTATGGTCAAATATGTAGATTGGACGCAAATTTTGTTTATTTCATGAATTTGAACCTAAAATACTTCGTTTAGAATTTTTCTTAGTATCTCTTTTAAAATTAAAGAAATATAAAGATGTTTCTTATTGAGTTTGAAAGAACTCTTAGTTAGTAAATCACATAGGAACTGGGGGTTCGTATTAAATGAGCAAAGGAGCCACGATCTCATTAACTTTTGTTAGTAAATTTCGATGAATTATTTCTTTAATATTTCCTCAAGATTTGTTTATAAAAAAGATTTTTAACAATGGATAGTAATACGAATAGGTAAAAGTATAAATTTTTTCTAGTCTAGTTCACAAGTGCTTTTTTGCTCAACTTTTTTCAGCAGTCTCCGAAAATAATGAACGAGGTGTCATTCGATTCGGAATCGCATCTAGATGATTTTTGAAAAAAATGATGTTCGGCATGCAAAAACTGCAAAAGTTATTAACAATTAACTAAAACAAAAAGAAGAGGGTTTGATTTTTTGCAAATATCTTAAAAACTAATAAAGATTTATTAAATTAAAACAAAGATTCAATAAGAGGAGGAAATTTCCTACAAAAAAGCTCCAACTCTCGAAACTGTAGTACTAATATTTATAATTTTCCCAGATGGTTGAAAATACGGCCGAAAATGGGTGCTCTGGCTTGCGTAAGCCACGCCTGCTTTGGACACTTTTTGAATAAAAATTATTTTAACATATTAAATATCAAATTTAGGATATGAAAAAAATCAAGTGCTTACTGGATAGATATTTTTTTTTTTATTACCATTTATAAATTATTTATGCAATTGTTAATTAAAATGTTTTTCTGCTTGAACATAAACATTGCAAGTGTAATAATTGTTGAACTATAAATTCTAGATTTTTTTCCTCTCTTGGATCAATTCTTAAAAGGCTTTAGAATAGATCGCCGTTGGTGAAATTTAAAAATATATATTTTTCAGTTTTTTATTAATAATTACCGTTGTTGCAAAATTAAAAACTTAAATTAATCATTAAAAAAAAGTTTTTTTTTAAATATTATTAATGATCCGTTTTAACGTTATTAGAACCTGCATAAAAATATTTTTTTAAATTTTTATCAGTTATTGTTTAAAAAATTGTTATAAACAAATGCGTTGTTTATTAGATAATTGAATTTTTTTTATGGAATTTCAACCTTTGTTACAAATGATTTTTAAAAGAAAAATTATTTCCTAAAAAACTTTTTTTTATTGCTTAAAAAGCATTTATTAATTACCAATTAATTTCTTTCACTTCTAATTATTAATATTAAGGAAGAAAGAAATATTTTTTTTGAAATCGTTATTTGTTTTTCTTTTCGATATAAAAAATTTGTTTTCTTTAATTTTTCATTGTTTATTTAATAAACAATTTGTTATAAACAAATAATTTTTTACCTTATTTTTTTTCTAATTCTACTTACTGTCACAAAAACAGACATGACAGTTTTTTTTAATTCTTAATATACGGTCTCTGTAATTTCGTCATTCTTACAATCCTTACAATTATTATAATTTATAAACTAATGGAGATACGATAAAAATTCTTAAAACTTTATTCTCCATTAGGCAAAATTTGCTATGGATTTTCACAAATAAAACAACTCACTTTCGGATTCATTTTACGAATAATACACGTCAGTAGCAAAATTCACAATATTATATTTATTGAATCAAACGCAAAACTTGGAAGTAGACTTGAGACTAAAATAGTTCATTAAAAACAACATTAAAAAAAAATAAAAAACAAACAAACTCATGTTTGTTTGGTACGAAGAATAAGAAAAAAAAATAAGGTAAAAATTTATTTGTTTATAACAAATTGTTTATTAAATAAACAATGAAAAATTAAATAAAACGATTTTTTTATATCGAAAAGAAAAACAAATAATGATGTTAAAAAAATTGTTTCTTTCTTCCTTAATATTAATAATTAGAAGTGGAAGAAATTAATTGGTAATTAATAAATGCTTTTTTAAGTAATAAAAAACAGTTTTATAGGAAATAATTTTTCTTTTAAAAATCATTTGTATCAAAGATTGAAATTCCATAAAAAAAAATTCAATTATCTGATAAACAACGCATTTGTTTATAACAATTTTTTAAACAATAACTGATAAAAATTTAAAAATATATTTTTATGCAGGTTCTAATAACATTAAAGTGGATCATTAATAATATTTAAAAAAAAACTTTATTTCAATGATTAGTTTAAGTTTTTAATTTTGCAACAACGATAATTATTAATAAAAAACTGAAAAATATATATTTTTAAATTTCACCTACGTGGATCTACTCTAAAGCCTTATAAGAATCGCTCCAAGAGAGGAAAAAAATCTAAAATTTATAGTTCAACAATTATCACACTTGCAATGTTTATGTTCAAGCAGAAAAACATTTTAATTAACAATTGCATAAATAATTTATAAATTGTAATAAAAAAAAATTCAGGCGGATTATTGTTTATTTATCTATTCAGTAAGCACTTGATTTTTTTCATATCCTAAATTTGATATTTAATATGTTAAAATAATTTTTATTCAAAAAGTGTCCAAAGCAGGCGTGGCTTACGCAAGCCAGAGCACCCGTTTTCGGCCGTATTTTCAACCATCTGGGAAAATTATAAATATTAGTACTACAGTTCCGAGAGTTAAAGCTTTTTTGTAGGAAATTTCCTCCTCTTTTTGAATCTTTTTTTTAATTTAATAAATCTTTATTAGTTTTTAAGATATTTGCAAAAAATCAAACCCTCTTCTTTTTGTTTTAGTTAATTGTTAATAACTTTTGCAGTTTTTGCATGCGGAACATCAATTTTTTCAAAAATCATCTAGATGCGATTCCGAATCGAATGACACCTCGTCCATAATTTTTGGAGACTGCTGAAAAAAGTAGAGCAAAAAAGCACTTGTGAACTAGACTATTCCGCAAGAACCAAACGGTGATTAGCGGTAAAATTGTTAGGTACTGATAATTACAAACAGTGATATTAAAATATGATACAGAAAGCCTATATTTTGCAGGAATTTAAGAATATCTTGGGTTCTAAGGTTTTAAAATACGAGGGTTATCTTTTTAGTTTTCCAGTTTCGTACATAAATCTTGTGTATAGCCATAAATCCAGAGTTTCAGTTCATACGACAAGTCGTGTAGATAAAAAGGAATTTTTTACATTAGCAAGTCGAAAAATGGATCTTGGTCGTAAGCATTTTCGAGCCAGATTTTTTAACAATTTTCGAAAAGGATTATCCCAACAGCAATGTCTTACTGAAATGGTTTCTGTGTTTGAGTATGAAGCACCACACCAATCAACTATTTCCTTCTGGTATTGCGAATTTCAGTCTCCAGTCTCAGCAACGAATTCAAGGTAGGTCTACCTAAAACATTGATGCGGTTCGTCAGCTAATTTAGGATGACCGCCGTGTTACATACCTAGAGATAGGGATTATCTTTGGGCATTTTAAAGACCTCGATCCAAAAGATCCTACATAAAGAACTGGGTGTTACGAAGTTGGTTTTCCGTTGGATCCCTCATTGGCTCACAGAAGAGCAAAAAGTGGTTCCTGTAAATTCTTGTCCAAAAACATTGGAACGGTTTAACAAAGAAAGCTCAAAAAAACGTCTATAATATTGTTAGTGGCGATAAATCTTGGATTAACTCCAACGAACCAAAAAATAAACACCAATTTGCTGTGTAAATGTTCCACGATGACGAAAAATCAACAAAAGTGATCCATTCTCGAAGTGTGTCAAAGATAATGGTTGCACCATTTGTGTCAAAATATGGTCATGTGACAAAAATTGCTTTAAAAGATCGAAGAACGACTACTTTTGATTGGTTTACAAACGTTTGTTTATTGGAAGTTATCGCAATACTCCGACAAAGCAACACATTACGGCAAATTGTTCTACATCAGGACAATGTAAGTGCTCACACTGCCCAAACGACAATCGAGTTTTTGGAGCTTTAAATCATCGAATTGTTGGGCCATCTACCTTATAGTCCCAACCTAAATTCTAACGACTTCTATACGTTCCCAAAATTCAATGCGTTGGTACCGATTTCAGTCGCCAGAAAAACAGCAATTTTGCAGGTTTCAACTGGTATAACTGTTTTACTAATTCTTTTGAAGGTATGCAAAAGTGTAACAATCTTGGTGGGACATATTTTGAAAAGCTATAAAGTACTTTAAGTCTGTATATTTTTAGTCTTTATAGCTATAATATGCCAAACTAAAAAGATAACCCTCGTATTATTAAACTGACATTAAGGAGAAATTGAAAAAATGTCACATCCAGTGGGACTCGAACCCACCATCACTGCCTTATACGCAGGCACGCTTTAACCACTTAAAGCGTGCCTGCGTATAAGGCAGTGATGGTGGGTTCGAGTCCTACTGGATGTGACATTTTTTCAATTTCTCCTTAATGTCAGTTTAATAATTTCTTGTTTGTTTAATTTCTAAATTTCAAAAATACGTTGAGAATTATCTCAAAAATAATAGTTTACTAACCCTCGTATATTAGCTAAATTAGAAAGAATGTTGTTTGCTAGTCTTTCAAAACTATAAGTAAGACATTCAACTTAGGTAAATATGTCACACTGTCAATAGCATTTTACAAATTTTATATTCAGGCTGCGGCTCTTCAGTTATAAGATGTTAACCGTGGGTTAATTTTGTATGTACGAAACGAAGTCTTATTATCAGTACCTGTTAGAATTAGTTTGGTGAGTCATTGTTCCAGGTCCCAAATCATTGCTTGATTTCTTAGTTTCCACTGACTTCCGTTTCATTAATAAATTGATTTATTAACTTTGTTTAAATTGTGGTTTTAGGTCTAGATAAAGAGGTTGTATGGATGGTGTCAAATTTGGTTTAAATACGGTATTACTGGTTGCTTTGTCAGCTTTTTCATTACATTTTATTACTAAATGTGGATACCCCTTGAGAAAACAATGTTGTTGTTAATCTATACATATAATAAAACTGTAGGAATGTATATGTTTATGCGCGCATCACATGAAAACTGCTGATCCGATTCGAATGTGGTTTTCACAGATGTATTTGTCTTCTTTTATCTTAACATCTGGCGTATAAAAATTTCTCTCCCATTCCTTAAATGGGGTGGGGTAAGAAATTTTTATACAACAATCACACGCCACGCAAACGACGTTGCGAGTACAACTTGTTAGCTAATATAGTTTTACTTTGATTAATTTGACAATTGCAAATTGTTAAGATTACATTATAATTACATATTTATCATTTGGTGCTTGCTTGATGTGGATAAGTGCTCCATAGGTATATGGCGTAGAATTTCCCTGTTAGGATTGTTGATTTTTGAGGTAGCTTGTATCTAAATGTATCTTTGGGTTTTACAACGACGTATCCCACTCCAGAATTTGATTTTGATACATCTGTAAAAATTTTGATATAATCAGGAAAATACGTGATAATGTTTTGTTATAAATTAAAAATAATCAAGTAGTGGGTTTCTTGTTTATTGTTTGCTAATAATTGTAAACTGGATTGGAATGTGAAATTGAGTCATGGAGATTTGTTTATTGTGTTTGTATTCAAGAGTGGTCGGTTGTCAGTGGACGCTAAGATGATTTGGATTTTTGTATAGAACGGAAGGTACATTCGGGTTAAATGTGTAGTAAATCTTAAACACATTAAAAATTACGGGAATCACAGCTTCTTTGTGGTCTAGGAGAGACTTATAATTTGTCTTCTTAAATCTAGAGGAAGTTGCCTTAGCGCGCATTAAAGAGTTTCTATTGGAGTAGTTCTGTACACACCGGAAATTATTCGAAGAGCGTTATTGTGGACTACATCGAGAACTTTTAAAGTGAAATTAGATGCTAATAAGTAGGCTTTCCATCCATAATTTATTTTTGAACTAATGTGGGCTTTTGCATATTGTTAATAGTACCTACGTCCCCTTCAGCACTTCAAAGTTTATTTGCTAGACATCTCAGTAGATTGAGGCCTCCTTTACATGTTACAGCGAGTTGTCGAATAAAATATTTCTAATTTCAATTCATTAAATATGGGTAGAAGATATTTAATTTCTGGGGTTTTTCCGTTTTATTTAAAAATAGATAGGTCTATTGACTGGTATCGGTTTTAAAAAAATGAGGCTTTTGGGGTTTATCTAAATTAAAAATTGTCAATGTATATACATAATAGGTAATCCTTAAGACGTATGATTATCGCAACAAGTGATTTTTTATTTAAATTTGCATATTTCTTGCATATTAAAGTTGTTAAATTAATTAAATAACTTTTCATTTTTTTTTTGTTTTGGTTTACTTAGAAACCTTCTGTTCTATAAATTGAATTTTTCTGTAATATTTCACAAGTTAATAGGAAAAGTAAATGTAGTAATTGTATTATATTAAACAAAGCGAATAATATTAAAACATATATTACACTCATTATGTTGTAGTTAGTAGTATCTACTAGCTAAAAATATTGGTTTATTGAATTAAAGTAACCAAATTTCAGTTACAAAAAAACTGCAAATGGTATTCAAATTACATAACGAACAAAATATATGCAATTAATAGTCTGGTGCAACCAATGGACCATAATAGTTCGGTTGTAGCTTTTAATATTGAGTAACATTATTAATAATAACAACCTTAATTCTTTAAGCCGTTGTATCAAGAGTCTTGCACATTTTTCTGGAAAATGTTAATCCCATAGGTCTTGCAAGGTTGTTTTCAGGTAAGGTGTTGGGTGGTAGGTAGGCCAAGACACTATCTCCATCAATACGACCAGAGGTTGTCCGCAAGGGGGAGTTGCATCCCCACTTATGTGGAGGCTCACCGTAGACAGCTTACTCTGGCAATTGACCGAACTAGGTATACCTTGCCAAGGTTACTCCGATGACGTAGTTATCCTCGCAAGAGGGAAATATGAAAACGTCCTCTGCGACATAGTGCAAAGAGGACTGAACATAGCAAAGCAGTGGTGTGATTCAGTGGGACTAAATATCAACCCCATCAAGTCCACGTTAGTAGCCTTTACAAGGAAAAAGAAACCTAAACTAAAAACCATAAAAATAGGTGGAAATATTGTTGAGTGGAAAACAGAGGTCAAATATCTAAGGCTAATCCTAGATAATAAGTTACTCAGGAACAAACACGAAAAAGAAATAATACACAAAGCTACAAAAGCCTCATGGTGTGCAGAAACATTACTGAGAAAAATTGGGGCTGTAACCCAAAGACATTGCAATGGGTGTACACAGCAATAGCTTGGGGCACGAGAGCTAATTTGATCACTACGAGGACAAACCTCTCAAAGATTCAGAGACTAGCCTGTGCATGTATCACTGGAGCAATGAGAACATGTCCCACTGCTGCAATGGAAGTAATACTAAATCTCTCGCCACTGCATATTCAAGTAAAAAATGCTAGGAAGAAAACAATATATAGAATGATCAAAGAAGAAATAATCAAGAAAAAACGTCGATCACTCCAACTTGATCAAACTTGCGAAATGCCCCAATATGACATGCCAAAGAAATTTAACTTTGTAAGAAAATTTACCACTAAACTGGGAAGTAAATCTGAATGGGACGAAAACACCCTATTGAAGCTAAGCCAAAACGCCATGAAATGGTAAACGGACGGCTCCAAGACAATTAAAGGAACAGGAGCAGGGGTGTTTGGACCTAGAACCAAAAACCCAGAAAGCAGGGGTATGTACCCAAGCATCTTTCAAGCGGAAATTCGTGCCATCGAAAGATGTATAAAATTTAACATTGAAGGGATCCATCGTAGACAGAAGATTGTCAAGCAGCCATCAAAGCTCTGAACTCAGATACAATCAGTTCAAAGATGGTCTGGGAATGCCTAGGAAAATTAAATAAACTAGGACAGAATAACACTGTTACCCTCCTATGGGTTCCAGGACACGTAGGAATAGAAGGAACTGAAATAGCAGACAAGCTGGCAAAAAAGGAGCTAAAACTTAATATTTAAAAAGCTTTTGTTCTATAAATTTAATTTTTCTGGAATATGTCACAAGTTGCTAGGAAAAGTAAATGTAGTAATTGTATTATAGTAAACAAAGCGAATAATACTAAAACGTATATTACACACATTTTTTTGTAATCAGTAGTAGTATCTACTAGCTAAAAATATTGGATTATTTAATTAAAGTAATCAGATTTCATTTAAAAAAAAATTGCAAATGGTATTTAAATTACATAACGAACAAAATATATGCAATAAATAGTCTGGTGCAACCAATGAACCATAATAGTTCGGTTGTAGCTTTTAATATTGAGTAACATTATTAATAATAACAACCTTAATTCTTTAAACCGTTTTTCAACAGTCTTGCACATTTTTCTGAAAAATGTTAATCGCATATGTCTTGCAAGGTTGTTTTCAGGTAAGGTGTTGGGTGGTAGGTAGGCCAAGACACTATCTCCATCAATACGACCAGAGGTTGTCCGCAAGGGGGAGTTGCATCCCCACTTATGTGTAGTCTCACCGTAGACAGCTTACTCTGGCAATTGGCCGAACTAGGTATACCTTGCCAAGGTTACTCCGATGACGTAGTTATCCTCGCAAGAGGGAAATATGAAAACGTCCTCTGCGACATAGTGCAAAGAGGACTGAACATAGCAAAGCAGTGGTGTGATTCAGTGGGACTAAATATCAACCCCATCAAGTCCACGTTAGTAGCTTTTACAAGGAAAAAGAAACCTAAACTAAAAACCATAAAAATAGGTGGAAATATTGTTGAGTGGAAAACAGAGGTCAAATATCTAAGGCTAATCCTAGATAATAAGTTACTCAGGAACAAACACGAAAACGAAATAATACACAAAGCTACAAAAGCCTCATGGTGTGCAGAAACATTACTGAGAAAAATTGGGGCTGTAACCCAAAGACATTGCAATGGGTGTACACAGCAATAGCTTGGGGCACGAGAGCTAATTTGATCACTACGAGGACAAACCTCTCAAAGATTCAGAGACTAGCCTGTGCATGTATCACTGGAGCAATGAGAACATGTCCCACTGCTGCAATGGAAGTAATACTAAATCTCTCGCCACTGCATATTCAAGTAAAAAATGCTAGGAAGAAACCAATATATAGAATGATCAAAGAAGAAATAATCAAGAAAAAACGTCGATCACTCCAACTTGATCAAACTTGCGAAATGCCCCAGTATGACATGCCAAAGAAATTTAACTTTGTAAGAAAATTTACCACTAAACTGGGAAGTAAATCTGAATGGGACGAAAACACCCTATTGAAGCTAAGCCAAAACGCCATGAAATGGTAAACGGACGGCTCCAAGACAGATAAAGGAACAGGAGAAGGGGTGTTTGGACCTAGAACCAAAAACCCAGAAAGCAGGGGTATGTACCCAAGCATCTTTCAAGCGGAAATTGGTGCCATCGAAAGATGTATAAAATTTAACATTGAAGGGATCCATCGTAGACAGAAGATTGTCAAGCAGCCATCAAAGCTCTGAACTCAGATACAATCAGTTCAAGGATGGTCTGGGAATGCCTAGGAAAATTAAATGAACTAGGACAGAATAACACTGTTACCCTCCTATGGGTTCCAGGACACGTAGGAATAGAAGGAACTGAAATAGCAGACAAGCTGGCAAAAAAGGAGATAAAACTTAATATTTAGAAAGCTTTTGTTCTATAAATTTAATTTTTCTGGAATATGTCACAAGTTTCTAGGAAAAGTAAATGTAGTAATTGTATTATAGTAAACAAAGCGAATAATACTAAAACGTATATTACACACATTTTTTTGTAATTAGTAGTAGTATCTACTAGCTAAAAATATTGGATTATTTAATTAAAGTAATCAGATTTCATTTAAAAAAAAATTGCAAATGGTATTTAAATTACATAACGAACAAAATATATGCAATAAATAGTCTGGTGCAACCAATGAACCATAATAGTTCGGTTGTAGCTTTTAATATTGAGTAACATTATTAATAATAACAACCTTAATTCTTTAAACCGTTTTTCAACAGTCTTGCACATTTTTCTGGAAAATGTTAATCGCATAGGTCTTGCAAGGTTGTTTTCAGGTAAGGTGTTGGGTGGTAGGTAGGCCAAGACACTATCTCCATCAATACGACCAGAGGTTGTCCGCAAGGGGGAGTTGCATCCCCACTTATGTGGAGTCTCACCGTAGACAGCTTACTCTGGCAATTGACCGAACTAGGTATACCTTGCCAAGGTTACTCCGATGACGTAGTTATCCTCGCAAGAGGGAAATATGAAAACGTCCTCTGCGACATAGTGCAAAGAGGACTGAACGTAGCAAAGCAGTGGTGTGATTCAGTGGGACTAAATATCAACCCCATCAAGTCCACGTTAGTAGCCTTTACAAGGAAAAAGAAACCTAAACTAAAAACCATAAAAATAGGTGGAAATATTGTTGAGTGGAAAACAGAGGTCAAATATCTAAGGCTAATCCTAGATAATAAGTTACATAGGAACAAACACGAAAACGAAATAATACACAAAGCTACAAAAGCCTCATGGTGTGCAGAAACATTACTGAGAAAAATTGGGGCTGTAACCCAAAGACATTGCAATGGGTGTACACAGCAATAGCTTGGGGCACGAGAGCTAATTTGATCACTACGAGGACAAACCTCTCAAAGATTCAGAGACTAGCCTGTGCATGTATCACTGGAGCAATGAGAACATGTCCCACTGCTGCAATGGAAGTAATACTAAATCTCTCGCCACTGCATATTCAAGTAAAAATGCTAGGAAGAAAACAATATATGGAATGATCAAAGAAGAAATAATCAAGAAAAAACGTCGACCACTCCAACTTGATCAAACTTGCGAAATGCCCCAATATGACATGCCAAAGAAATTTAACTTTGTAAGAAAATTTACCACTAAACTGGGAAGTAAATCTGAATGGGACGAAAACACCCTATTGAAGCTAAGCCAAAACGCCATAAAAAGGTAAACGGACGGCTCCAAGACAGATAAAGGAACAGGAGCAGGGGTGTTTGGACCTAGAACCAAAAACCCAGAAAGCAGGGGTATGTACCCAAGCATCTTTTAAGCGGAAATTGGTGCCATCGAAAGATGTATAAAATTTAACATTGAAGGGATCCATCGTAGACAGAAGATTGTCAAGCAGCCATCAAAGCTCTGAACTCAGATACAATCAGTTCAAAGATGGTCTGGGAATGCCTAGGAAAATTAAATGAACTAGGACAGAATAACACTGTTACCCTCCTATGGGTTCCAGGACACGTAGGAATAGAAGGAACTGAAATAGCAGACAAGCTGGCAAAAAAGGAGCTGAAACTTAATATTTAGAAAGCTTTTGTTCTATAAATTTAATTTTTCTGGAATATGTCACAAGTTGCTAGGAAAAGTAAATGTAGTAATTGTATTATAGTAAACAAAGCGAATAATACTAAAACGTATATTACACACATTTTTTTGTAATTAGTAGTAGTATCTACTAGCTAAAAATATTGGATTATTTAATTAAAGTAATCAGATTTCATTTAAAAAAAAATTGCAAATGGTATTCAAATTACATAACGAACAAAATATATGCAATAAATAGTCTGGTGCAACCAATGAACCATAATAGTTCGGTTGTAGCTTTTAATATTAAGTAACATATTATTAATATTAAGTAACATTATTAATAATAACAACCGTTTTTCAACAGTCTTGCACATTTTTCTGGAAAATGTTAATCGCATATGTCTTGCAAGGTTGTTTTCAGGTAAGGTGTTGGGTGGTAGGTAGGCCAAGACACTATCTCCATCAATACGACCAGAGGTTGTCCGCAAGGGGGAGTTGCATCCCCACTTATGTGGAGTCTCACCGTAGACAGCTTACTCTGGCAATTGGCCGAACTAGGTATACCTTGCCAAGGTTACTCCGATGACGTAGTTATCCTCGCAAGAGGGAAATATGAAAACGTCCTCTGCGACATAGTGCAAAGAGGACTGAACATAGCAAAGCAGTGGTGTGATTCAGTGGGACTAAATATCAACCCCATCAAGTCCACGTTAGTAGCCTTTACAAGGAAAAAGAAACCTAAACTAAAAACCATAAAAATAGGTGGAAATATTGTTGAGTGGAAAACAGAGGTCAAATATCCAAGGCTAATCCTAGATAATAAGTTACTCTGGAACAAACACGAAAACGAAATAATACACAAAGCTACAAAAGCCTCATGGTGTGCAGAAACATTACTGAGGAAAATTGGGGCTGTAACCCAAAGACATTGCAATGGATGTACACAGCAATAGTGCGACCTATCATCACATATGGGGCAGTAGCTTGGGGCACGACAGCTAATCTGATCACTACGAGGACAAACCTCTCAAAGATTCAGAGACTAGCCTGTGCATGTATCACTGGAGCAACGAGAACATGTCCCACTGCTGCAATGGAAGTAATACTAAATCTCTCGCCACTGCATATTGAAGTAAAAAATGCTACGAAGAAAACAATATATAGAATGATCAAAGAAGAAATAATCAAGAAAAAACGTCGATCACTCCAACTTGATCAAACTTGCGAAATGCCCCAAGATGACATGCCAAAGAAATTTAACTTTGTAAGAAAATTTACCACTAAACTGGGAAGTAAATTTGAATGGGACGAAAACACCCTATTGGGGCTAAGCCAAAACGCCATAAAATGGTAAACGGACGGCTCCAAGACAGATAAGGGAACAGGAGCAGGGGTGTTTGGACCTAGAACCAAATACCCAGAAAGCATGGGTATGTACCCAAGCATCTTTCAAGCGGACATTCGTGCCATCGAAAGATGTATAAAATTTAACATTGAAGGGATCCATCGTAGACAGAAGATTGTCAAGCAGCCATCAAAGCTCTGAACTCAGATACAATCAGTTCAAGGATGGTCTGGGAATGCCTAGGAAAATTAAATGAACTAGTACAGAATAACACTGTTACCCTCCTATGGGTTCCAGGACACGTAGGAATAGAAGGAAATGAAATAGCAGACAAGCTGACAAAAAAGGAGCTGAAACCTAATATTTAGAAAGCTTTTGTTCTATAAATTTAATTTTTCTGGAATATGTCACAAGTTGCTAGGAAAAGTAAATGTAGTAATTGTATTATAGTAAACAAAGCGAATAATACTAAAACGTATATTACACTCATTAAGTTGTAATTAGTAGTAGTATCTACTAGCTAAAAATATTGGTTTATTTAATTCAAGTAATCAGATTTCAGTTAAAAAAAAACTGCAAATGGTATTCAAATTACATAACGAACAAAATATATGCAATAAATAGACTGGTGCAACCAATGGACCATAATAGATCGGTTGTAGCTTTTAATATTGAGTAACATTATTAATAATAACAACCTTAATTCTTTAAGCCGTTGTATCAAGAGTCTTGCACATTTTTTTGAAAAATGTTAATCCCATATGTCTTGCAAGGTTGCTTTCAGGTAAGGTGTTGGGTGTGATGAATTTTTACTATGTTCCTTTTTCATAATATGCCAAAATCTATGGATAGAAGACAAATCTGAACTAGAAAATGTATATTTCAAAACTCTTAAAACCATATACAAATAACGTTCGCAGAGTGACAGTCATCCTACTGGATGATGAGTTCATTTTTGACTTGAAAATTGAGGTTAACAATCTTTCTTTAAGAATAAGTTTGTATTTCTACACGTTTAAAAAATAAATTGACTTACACAACAAAATTTAATTTACTCATACATTTTGTGGACATAGCCGAACTTAAAAATTACAATTTTTTTAACAAGAATTATTGTCATCAGATTCTGCGGATATTCGCATTTCATGTTCGTGTGTATCATCTAAATAAAACTATCGTCTTCTTAGCCAATTTTCAGACCTGGCCCATTTTATTTTTGTACTATATAGTCAATAAAGTTTGTTTTTTCTATAGAACCTACCTTATATATGATAAGCGGTCGAACCATTATGCCCTATAAGTTGCACGGCTGAATTTTTATGACACCAGAGCTTTTGCGGTATATATTTTGTTCGTTACCTATTCTGAATAAAATTTGTATGCTTTTAGTAATATAACAAGACATCTACATAAAAAAGTTAGCCTGGACTCAAATTACAAATTTTGATGTTATGGATTTTATGGATTTTTAAAATTGTGTTAACAGATAACTTAAATAATTTTTTTGAAATGTTTAACAATACAATAATTTCATATACAAGTAATTTGTAATGTTAATAAGTTATTTATTGAAGGATACATTTTTGTTTCAGATATAACAACAAACTAACACGCGTATCCGAGTGAAGAAATGCTACTACCGTCGAGTAGTTTAAAATGAAAGTGAAGTGACAATTTAAAAAACGAGTGCTAGAAAACAACGGCAATGGTTCCCTTCGAAGGATTCCTATTTAAAGTTATTCTTATTTCAATGATTGCATCTACAGGTGAGTGTCTTTAAATGGCAATAACATAGGTATACTTTTTTTACAATAGAATCAATTCGAATATAATCGAACACCGTTTTATGTAGAAGGCGAGAAGCTTGGTTTATTGAAAGTTTTATATTGGATTTTAATACCGTAATCGGATTTCGAAACCTTTTTTTCAGAAAGGGTCAATGGGAATAAAGTGAGTTGAATCCAATATATGCTAAACAACAACAGATTTTTCTCAAAATTTTAACTGGAATATTGGTTTTAAAAATAGGTTTCAATTTTTAATTAACAAAATGATTAAACATTAAAACAACAATTTAAACTTTAAATCTCAGTAAGTAGGTAATGTTACTCATCAAAAGAAAGTAATTTTTTGACTAACCATTCTAGAAATAAATTCGATTACTCACTTGACAAATTAAACTCGTTTAAAATTAGTACCTACTTGAGGCTGCTAAGTAGGTGTTAAGAAAAACTTTGCAACGCCGCTTAAAAACAAAGAACCGTTTTCGTTTTATTAAGAGCGTTAAGATGTAACGGATCCAAAATTAATTGCTATATGAAAACACGTATTTTCATTAATAGCTATCTTCTATTCACATTTTATAACTCACAAAATACAGTTGCTCCTAATTTAGGGTCTATTAAAAGTCAAAGTTCTGTTTCTCGAGTAGAGGTTAATTCTAATACTAATGTAAAACTTCCACAAATTCAGTTACGAAACTATTCTGGGAATACATTAAAATCAAATTCAAACAAATCAAGCAATAAATGATATTCAAAAGTTCCATTAGCTCAGATCATCTCCCTAAGGGGGAGCTTCACAAGTTAAACGATCACTAGGGTTCTCGGCTGGTAATTATATAGTTGCTTCGAAAACATTATTAAATTTATATAATAATGATAATTTAGTCATTCACAATCATGAAAAGCCCATATTAAATATTTTTAATATTAATCACGAATCGGCTGGAGAACTAAGACGAATGTTTATGTAAGCATATAAAGTCATAAGAAAATTTAGGACAACTCACTAAATTCTAGAACACACTCCTAATTAATTTTTTATGCAATAAGCTAGACAATACGATCGCTAGGAAATGATAAGAATGTAAAACTAAGGATTTAATGTAAATCCGAACAAGTTGAATGCTCCAATATTGAAGTTTAAAAGTCTTCCCTAGAAAACTTTACCTCCTTTATAAAAAAACAGAGCATTTCTGCTGGAAACTTTATTCCTAAACAAAGATTAAAAATTAAACAAATCTAAAGTATCATATTACTATCAAGATGTAGGTACCAACAAACAAGTTGAAAATAGCAATAAACAAAAACAATTTTCTTGTGTATATTGTAAAAAAGTAAATCATTTTATACATAATGGCAAATAAACTTTAGATGTGTATAAATTGTTTCAGTAGTAATCCCTATTCCTACTTCCCTACTAATATTATAAATGTGAATGTAAGTTTGTTTGTTACGCTTTCACGCGAAAACTACTCAACCGATCATCATGAAACTTTGTACACATATTCTTGGAGGTATAAGAAGTAACATAGGATACTTTTTATTAAAAAAGTATTTTTTATTTTTTACGAAAAATAAAAAAAAAGTTTGTCACAAAATCTCAAAAAGAAAAAGAAAAATCCTAAAAAAACAAAAAATGCAGAAAAAATAAAGCAAAAAATACCTTTCTAAATTCAATAAAATAACGCCACCGTAAGGTGGCGTAGTTAATATCTCATATATTTAAACGAGCAATTACTACTAAATTAACTACTATGACGCCACCGTTAGAAGTATCATAGGATACTTTTTATTAAAAAAATATTTTTTATTTTTTACGAAAAATAAAAAAAATGTTTGTCACAAAATCTCAAAAAGAAAAAGAAAAATACTAAAAAAACAAAAAATGCAGAAAAAATAAAGCAAAAAATACCTTTCTAAATTCAATAAAATAACGCCACCGTAAGGTGGCGTAGTTAATATCTCATATATTTAAACGAGCAATTACTACTAAATTAACTACTATGACGCCACCGTAAGGTGGCGCAGTTATTATCTCACATATTTAAACGAGAAATTCTTACTAAATTAAGTACCATAAAGCCACCGTAAGATGGCGCAGTATATATCTAATATATTTAATCGATAAATTATAAAATACAACGAAAAAATAGTATAAACCTGATAATGAGAAAATATGATATAATAAAAAAAAAGGGGGTACGTGTAACCTTTACGCGCGATTGAAGTAAAACTTTTTGACGTACGTATCGGAAAATAAATATTTAATTACAATTTAATCATATTTATTGCCTATATAATTTACAAAAAAATGAAATGTTATATTTATATTATTCATTAGAAATAGGAATTTGAAAGTTATCATTATTTTTTTTATATATGAAATAATAGGTTTATGATAACTAAAATGTGAAACATAGATTTTACTCATACCATTAATGTATTTGAAACCGTTTGAAAATTTCATAAATAAATTTCGAAAATTTAAGCTCCTCCCATAGCTGAAATTACACAGTTACTTACATCAGAATCTTCCGTTAGAATCTAACGTTAGAGTTACCCCTAGTCGCGCCTAAAGAAGTTTTGCTTGAATAATAGGTAAACAATTTTAAAAATATATACACATTACGTTTAGAATGTGTGATTTTGTAGCTGTATCTACCTTATTGTAATACAACACAAGAGCCTTCGATAGTTAGATAACCATTTCATTTTGTAGCATTTTATAGCATATTCCATAAAATTTAAAATCCTGAGTTAAGTTTGTTTCCTTCACGTCTACGAAGGATCTGTTATTGGTGGTAAAAGATCAGCCATCTTGACTAGTGGTTTTATGGCCTTTATGGCTACCTAACCAAACCTAAAATAAGTATAAGAAAGTGTTAAAATATTTCGAATATTATTATTTTATGAACAAAAACGTGCAACATGCTTCTTTACTCAACGTAAAGATTCCGTATAAACAATTATTTACTATTATAATATGTATATGTATGTATATAAACTTACTTAATCAAATCATAATAAATGTGGCTGTCTCGTCATTTTTTCATTTTTGTCATTTTTCTTCAAATCTTTCTGGCGCTTATAATATGCCCTTTGACGTTCACAATTTCTTTTTCTTTTTAGCTCTTTAAGTCTATAAAACGAAAATAGCTAGGTATAAATAATAGGTATAAATAATTAGGTATAAATAGTGTAATTACACACCAAAAATAAAATGTATGCATATAGATTATAGGTACTCACTATTTTCATTCAATATTTTTTCATCACTTTCTTCATTAATAAATCCACTTTGTTTATTCATATTTAATACAAACACTTTATACACAAAAAACTACCAGCAATGTATTTTGGTTGACAAGATAACAAGCTGTCAATTCATACAATTACAGATTTAATTTTATTTAATATAGTAGGCAGAATCGCATAAGCGCCGCCAGGATTATTTTCAGGGAGGTGCATCTGCATCTACACACTATTAGGATCTAATATATATATAGAATGTAGAATGATTTGGACAGCAACCGCGACGCCTTTAGTTTTTATTCAAACAATAATTTAATAAAAAAATTAAAAAAATATATAATTTTCTGGTAAATTCAGGTATTTTTTTCCATAGCAGGGGGGTGCAAGCGCACCCTCTTGCACCCTGCTGCCGGCGTCCATGCAGAATCGTGTCAGGTATTGTGTATTAGGTTTTGTTTCCGGTTTCTGTTATTAGAATGACGTCACGTCCGTTAGAATAACTTTTTTACTCCTAGTCTCGCTAAAGAAGTTTTACTTCAAAAAATCATTGAAAACAAAATAATAAACATTCGAAAAAACTAAAAATGAAAAAAAGAAACGACATTGTTATGCGGTACGAAGTCCGCCGGGACAGCTACTCATAATATAAAACAGTTCTTTGTCAAAGGGCTGTAGCCAGAAAATAATTTCGTGGTAAGGATTCGGTTTGGCTGAGCAGTAAAAAAATATTTTTACATAAAAATATAATGGTGTTACTTATCGCATATTTTTATTAGACAATTACAGACCCTTTATTACAATATTAATTTCAGTCTTGTGTCTTCTTTTCGACGAACAAGTCAAGTATTTTTCCACGAACAAGTCAAGAACTTCATTAGTGTCAATATCAATTCTGCGGTGAATTAACATTAATACCAAGCCATTTAGGCGTTACTGTTTTATGGAGTTTCTTAAATAAGTTTTAAGACGTTTTAGAGACGAGAATGACCATTCAGGGGTATATGTGGAAACAAGCAGTGTCACCAAGATCGGTTTATGAATGTTTGGAAATAAGGTTTGGTTGCATTCTCTGAAAACTTCAATAGCATATATGTTGGTCGATTTGTTTCATATTCATTACGCCATTTTACCTGCTACATATCTAATTCAGCTATTAACAAATCCCATTCCAAAAACTTTTTTTATACCTACAGCTCAAAGTATTTTTTTTTACAACATTAAAATGTTAAGAGATGATGATAAGTCTTTGTGATTTTGAAATCTCAACTGAAACTGATAAATAAAATGATTTAAAAGTGCAATCATTATAGTGACTCTAAAATAAGCCACGGATTGTGAGATATGTCATTAATGGAGTAGAGGCAGCTATCTGTAACATAGCTATCAATCTTCAGACGTTATTTATGTCGATTTGTTAATTGCAAAATCCAAGGTTTCTCCTCTAAAATCATTAACAATTTTAAAATTAAAAATGCGGGAGGCTTTTCTGTTAACATAACTCTTAAAAGAAATCAAGTCATTAAAATTTTACCATAAACCGTTTCAACGGAGTTGGATTAAAACGAACTTAAATTTTTTACAACCATTTGTGCAAAATAGAGTTTTACAGATTTAGGGAATCACAGACCCAAATCTATAATCGTATACATACCCAAAAAAAAATTTCTAACATATGGGCTCTAGAGGCTGCATACCAAGTGTTTTAATAAGTTCAACGCGTTGATGGTCTGACCTCTCTTTAGTTTTTAAGCCTTCTGAATCTTGGTCAACCTACAACTCTTATTATGCAAAATTATTCATACCAGAAGTCCAAAAACCGATTGACTTCCTTTCCTTTAATGATTATTTGAATTCCAATTATTTAAGAATGGTCATAGCCTATATCCAGAAATTTGTTTTTATTAGTAGAACTAAGTAGCAACAAAGTCTTAATCCGAAATCTATTTGTAGATTTCAAGGTTATTTTAAGAGTAGCTTCAATGTTTCATTACGATAAAAAAATTCTATCTTGTTGCATCAAAACCGAATTCTGACAAAGCTTTTGTTTCCGAACAATCACTTCATTTGCATTTTTTATTACAAATATTGACTATGCAGGCCCAATTTAAATTAAAGATCGAAAATATTGAGATGCAAAAATATGTTTATTCATTTGTTTTTTTTTACTTAAGTAGTTCACCTTGAACTTGTTCATATCCTTTTAATCGATTTGTGGCTACTTTCCAAAGATTCTACGCGAGACGAGGTAAACCTTCGAAAGTGTACTAATTTTGTGGATGCGAATGCAGAACTTAAAAGACTCTTAAAATTTATTGATCCTGTCTTGTGGAAAAGTTGGACACAATAATTTAGTAATGATCTTTAAACTCTAACCAACTGGAAACAAAATTGGAACCCTAGCTCCAATAAAGGAAGATCATTTACCTCCTTTAAAATGGATGTTATATAGGATCATTGAACTACATCCTTGAAGGATGACAAAGCCAGATTGGCTTCTATCCAAATCAGTAGTAGTGTCGTGCAAGAGTTTTTTTTTTTAATTTGTCATCTACCTACAGATTGTGATAATAAAAACCTTCTTTAAACTTTAAATGAAAGGAAAATGTTAAGTAAAACTTGGCAACGCCCCATAAAAAAGAACCATATTCGTGTCAAGTAAAAACATACATATATTTTTCTGTTCTTGTTTTATATTCGTAATATAACCGTTTGTTTATCGATGCAAGTATTCAAGCGTATTGTTATTTAAAGTGAATAACCAATCATATAAATTGAAAAACAGTGAAGTGTCAGTTTTATTAAGTGTCTTGATTAAAGTTACTGAAGGAGACATTGTTTAGTATGCTACCTAAAGATATAACAACTGTTTTTAAAAAATTGGAAGCATCTGGTAAATATATTATTATAACTGACACTAATTTTATTTAAGATGGAAGTGAAGTTCAAATCAAATTATTATTCGATGTAGCAGCAAACTCAGTTAACTCAATTATTGCAAAAGTGCCAGTTGATTAATTAGGCGAAAATGATATTGCTAGCGGAAGCATTATTTATAGTTAAGATTAAAAAAGTCGAATAGTAAGACTCTTGTAAGATTCTCGTAATATATTTAATGGTATTGGTGATCACCAAATTAATAGCGAAACTATAGCTTTAACCATATAACTAATATTGGAATTTGAGGAATTACATAGTAAAGAATTACATACCGGTTTGGAGTGGCCACTGTCAAGGATATTAAGTCTCATTAAGAGGGCAGGGCTGGACAAGGTTCTCTAATCCTATTCTAGAGATAATGGGTGGTCCCAATAGATCTGCAAAGGTCCCAGTGATACAGGCTAACAGCCAACCCAATAAACATCTAATCTAATCTACACACCGAGTTTAGAAAAAAGATTAATTAAATTAATTTACGCTTTGCTATTTTATATTTTAATGTTCTGTTCAAATACAAAGGTTGTTTGATAAATAATGGAAAGACCTGGTACTGCAGCTACTAGGGGTAAATTATAATCAATGACCCCAACACGTCTTATGTAAATCTCAATGGTTTATGAAATACAGGGTGTTGAAATGTCGAAGGCGCTGCTTGTAATCTATTGCTTTGATAAATAGGTAATATTTCCTCGTTAAAATTGAACGTCAAACGGACTTCAAACCTTAAAAAAAAAGTTTATAAAAAACTACTTTATTCACACGAGGAGCTGTGGAGAAACATACAAGCGGCCGCTAATCAAATCAGATGTGATCTAGAGGCGTTATTTAGAAATGGAGGATCGCTCAGGAAACAAATTGCAAAATATATTGAAGTAAATGGTTCACATTTCCAGAAAGTGTAGACTTTTTTAGTACTGTCATTCTTTCTTTTCTACAAAATTTTTTTAAAATTTTATTTTATTTTGTTGTATAAGTTTAAAACATTGTTTGTTATACCCTCTTATTTCATCGTGATAGGTTAAGAGCTAAGTAACAAATGGTTTTAGATTATTATTTCCCGTACAGAAAAATACAAAACTGGTGAAAGCTGTAGCGTTTTTAAAAAACCCGATTAATAAAATTTCTTTTTTTAACAGTTTTTTTTTCACTTAAGCCGATTCTGTCCAAATTCATTCCAGAAGCTTCTAATACTTTCGAAATAACCGTCGTTTTAGGTACAACAGTATCGATTTTTTTAACTGTCCAATCAAATTTCGTGTTTAAGATCAGATGACTTAAGCGGGAAACGCTTGGAAGGGCTTGCGAGTTCCGAGTTGCTAACGAAAGGATTCTGGGTGTGGTAGCGACATCTCAGTGACACAGCTAGTTTCAATTTTGGCGGTTTTTTCCTGTTTGATGCTTAAAATTAAAAGCTAATTAATGTTCCTAGTGCCGATAAAGTTAGTTATTGTTTATCGTTATTGGTTTGGTAAAAGTTGTCGATAATTACCTGTGGTTGAGGCTAGTAAGCAGCCGAATTTTGCCGTATTTCCGAGATTAAGCTAGAAGCTGATCAAATTACCTAGGAGCCATTTTGTAAGTCTTTTTATTGCATAGTTAATAGTTTTTTTACTACAAGAAAAAGAGTACTGTTTCTTTCTTTGGTTATTGGATTTAATTGTAATCCAAATGATCAATATCTACGTATAAAGAGTTAACGTAATTAGTGACCGTAAAACTTCAGAGTGTAACTCAGTTTTTTTGAAAAGCTAGTAACTGTAAATCTGAGTGTGAAGATTTTTAAAAATTGCATTAAATATCGATAATACCTACATAACACGCTTTAAAAATCAATAAGTGATCGCGACGCACAGAGTGTTATTCAGTTTTTTGAAAAAGCATTTTATTAACAGATTTTGTTTATCTCTGTTGGAATCAGGTAGATTCCAACTGAGATCTGTACTTAATATATTAACATACATAGTTGATTTAATAATAAAAAAAAGAATAGTCTGACAATTCTGATAACAAAAAAATATAAATAACATCACTCAATTAAGAAAAAATATAGACGTCAATATCAAGAATATTAGTACTCTGGCACCCTCCATATATATTTGTTTTCTATAATAAAACGTTCACCTAAACCAGTCCTTATATTGCATATACTCAACAAATAGGGAGAATTATTTCTCCCTAATTTGTTCATGGTCCTTCGAGATCCGAAATCCGAGTGCATTTTTGGCCCCCGGAAGCAGAAAGAATTTTGATACCAACCCCTTTATCCCTTGAAGAATAGTAGACAAGCCTTTTATCCCTTGAAGAATCATAAAGAAGCCTTTAATCCCTTGAAGAATCATAAAGAAGCCTTTAATCCCTTGAAGAATCATAGAGAAGTCCTTTATCACTTGAAGAATCATAGAAAAGCCCTTTATCCCTATCCCTTAAAGAATCATAGAGAAGCCCTTTATCCCTTGAAGAATCATAGAAAATCCTCTAGTGACGTATTATTGACGTACCTGTATAGACCTTAAATTTAAATCATTTCGCATTGGGTATTTTTTATTGACATAACAATTCTATAGATTTGAGTAACATTAATTTATTGATATACCGATTAACCTTTTAATTTGTTATCAAGTATTATTGACCGTTGCAATCTGTCATTTCATTTCTTTAAAATTTTATAAACTCACATATTTTAAGACATGGACGCGTTAATACGCCAACGGACTTCTTGTAAGAATTCAATTTCCAGACTCTCAAATTGGATTGAACGCAACTTATCTACCGAAACAGACAAAAGATCATTTATGTGTCGTTTAGAGAGGTTAGAATCTACTTTTAGAAAATATTGTACCATTCAAGATGCTATTGATGCTGGATCTGAATCTGTATTAGTTAGTGATCGTGAAATTGTAGAAGAACAATATTTTTCTTTAAAATGCAAATTTCAAAACGCTATAGAAAGCTTTGAAATTAACAATAATATAACTAATCGCACTTCTGAATTAACTTCATTTAATAATAATATAAAACTACCTAGCATGGACATTCCTATCTTTTCAGGAAATTACACTGAGTACGATACCTTTATTGATTTATTTACAGCACTTATCATCAACAATTCTAGATTATCTTCTAATATTGAAAAATTTTATTATTTAAAATCATTCTTAAGAGGAGAACCTTTGAAACTCATTGAAAAACTTAATATTACTTACAATAACTTTGACATTGCTTTAGACTTGCTCGATATGAGAATAAGAGACAGATTGTAACGGCTCATTTTAATGCTATTGTAAATTTAGCTACTATAACAAAATGTTATGCTGGAGTACTGAGACAATTTGCTGCTGACGCTAAATTGTTAATTGATTCACTTGGTAATTTGAAAATTGAAAAGTCAGAATTGTTTGATGCTCTTTTTATACACATTTTAAAGGGAAAATTAGATTATCAAACCAAAAGATCTTTAGAGGAATTTCAAAACTCTCCCGATTTAATGACTCAAGACACTTTTTTTTTGATTTTTTAGACAAACGTTGTAATGTTTTAGAAAACCTTGTACCGCAAGAGAATACAAAATTTAATCATAAGTTTTATCCAAATTCCAAAATTGCTTTACACTCGCAGCAAAACAAAAATTCTTCCAACAGCGGTAGTAATAACAAACCAATACCTTCATGTCTATATTGCAAAGCTTCTGCTCATAAAATTTATAGTTGTCCTAATTTTGGTACTTTATCCGTAGCAGAAAGGCACAAGTTTGTGAAAGCAAACCACATGTGTTTTGGTTGTTTAGGTTCCAAGCATCTTCTTCCAAATTGTAAATCTAGTGGTACTTGTGCTATTTGTAAACTTAAGCATCATGTTCTTCTACATTTACCTGACAAAAAAGAAAGTCACGAATTTGCATCGCAGCAAGCACCTAATGTAAGCCTAGCTGATCATAGAAACAGCTCAAATGATTTATTGTTTAATCACCCTTCAACTTCAACATATAACTCTTCTCATCCTCAACTTCCGATTGGTTTTTCCCCAGTACAACCTCATTTGTCTGCATTAAATATAAATGATAGTCATGTGTTATTGGCTACTGCAAAAGTTAAATTGCATTCCTCAACAGGTGAGCCAGTTATAGTGAGGGCAATCTTGATGTGTTGTTTTTCATAAAAATATTATCTAGATATTAATCTGCTAATACGGCCGTAAGAATATAAGGATCCTGAGTAACAGGAGGCGATAGAAGAAGTGGAGGAAATAAAAAGATTTGGGAAGATTTTATGTTTAATTTTTTTTATGTTAATCATGTATAGAGGGTAGTTGTTATTAAAGACTATTTGTGTACTGATATTTATTTTATTTATCTGAGAGTGGGATATCAAAAGCACTATACAAGAAAGAATTGAAAGCCGCATATTTCTGGGAAATAGGGTGCTTATAACAAAAGTTATTAAATTGTCAGTGTTAGTAGGTTTACGATATATATATATATATATATATATATATATATATATATATATATATATATCAAAACGAAAAATGAGGGAGGAAAATAAATTCCTAGCAATTAGAATATCTAGAAAGGGTATCTTAGTATCTTGTTCAAATTCTAGTTGATACGTGAGTGCAGGGGGTTGATGTAATCCAAGAAATTGGTTATAAGAAAAAGGTTGTTCTGGAACTAGATAATACAGTCATCTACATACTGATATAAGAATGAAAAAGGGGTGATTCAGATATTGCGTTTCAAGGTTGTGCATGAATTAATTAATTTGTGTTGGTTTTTCTAAAAGATGTATCCTCATGTTAGGTAAGAAAAACTTAAATTTATGCTTTTTTAATGACTACAAAAAATAAAAACAGAGAAAAAATAAAACTAAACAGTAAAACTTTTAAAAATTTTAATTGTTGATTAAATAATAAAATGTTTTTATATGTAACTATATAAAAAAAAAACTAAAATTAATGCTTAAAAATACTTGTAAATTTTAGTCTCTGCAATTGTCTTCCAGTTTCAGTTAATCTTCAAAGTCATATGAAACTTATTATTATAATACATTCACTTCTTTCACACTGCTCATTTTTGTCAATCTGATAACGTTAACTCCGAAAGCATAGTCTTTTTTAGTAAAGAAAGTGTTATCTTGGGCTACCGGCTAAAATTGAGTCTTTGCAACTGTAGATAATGTGGTTGTATAAATCAGTCTGAAGTTCAAACAATAGTGTCGTTGAAAAATGCGGGCAAGGAATAGAGATACGGGACAGATTTTATTGAACTATAAATTGGCTAGGGGCTAAGGTGAGGGTCGAAAAATCTATTTCTCATACCCTTTTTCTTCATATATCACAATTATTTTATATGGAAGTACATTTATTTTTTTTCTTTAAAAACTACAAGATTGAACAGTTTTTATGACGTTTTATTTCTTTATTTTTTTATTATAAATGGGAATTTTGTGAAAATTTATATTAGTTTTATTTGTTTTAGGTAAATCATAAAATTTTAATATCTTTTTAAAGAATTCATTTTTATATTTTGGAATGTTTAATAACTATTTGCATCAAGAACATTTTTAGTAGAATTCTTTTAGATTTTTCGGTAGGACGTGTGTTTTTAAAAATTAATTAAAAAATGATTTTAAAAACTGTAATGTCCAGTTGCAGTAATGTTTATTAATAATGATGTTTTGTTTACGATTTATTAAATATTTATTAAAATTTTGATGAACGTTTTACAAATGGTTACCTAATGAATGTTAACGTCCAAACAAATTATAGATGGCGGAGTTGTTAAACCGTTTAGCAGGCAACAATGCAGATTTCAATTGCACAAACGATATAATCAAAGGTTAATTGTTGCTTAACGTATTATTATTTTAATTGTCAAATTGTGGCCAATAAAACTATCTTAAAAAAGATCGTTAAAAAAATCTGCTGATTTTAATTTAGTTTTTAATTTAGTTAGTTTAGATTTTTTTAGTTTGTGTATATTTTTGTATTAGTCGAGACAATGAAGCACTAAAAAGGCCAAAGATAGGAAATCTTTTAGGATAGGACGGATCGGAATAAGTTTTTTTTTCATTTTCTTTCAAAAAATATTTATTCCTACCTACTTTCTACCTAGTAAAAACTGTAAGTTGCATTGCTGCAGCCAAAAATGCATCAAAAAATGCATTTTTTGGGAGGCCTTTTGGAAAATTCAATAACTTTGTAAATTAGAGTCTGAATTGGCCCAAGTTTAGTACTCAGGGGTTTTTGGGGTCGCTGATCACGATTATGATATTCAAATTGACGCTCCGAATACCTGGAGCTCAGGAACGTCGACGAACGTCACCTACGGGGGACTATCCCGAACTTTATGCGAGAAAGGAGAGAAACTCGACACCTGGCGGTTTTTTGGGTCGCTGAATTCGAATATGATACCGGCGAACACTCCACGGACACCTGGTGCGTCCTAACCCGGCTCTGGACGTCACCCCGAGGTTTTTCCAGACACAAGTGAAAATGACGAACCGAAAATTGTTACGGGGGTTTTTTCTAATGTCTCCAGCTGCTCGTTCTACGCGTGGTTGGGCGGGGCCTGTATCTGTGTATACTTGTATACCTACATAAAAGCCTTTTGAGCGTTGGAAGAAAAGTGAAAGGCGCTTGGCAAAAATCGAAGGTCCAGCCAGAAATTATTCTCTTCATTTTTACAGGACTGGATCAACTTTTTCGAGGACCTCAGGGGAGAGTTACACATGAATTAATGTATGAAATTATGAGACGATTTCCGGTTCATATTTTCTCTGGAAGACCCTCGAGAATCGTTTAGTGCCAGGTTAGGGCGCCCATTGTGTCCGTGAGGTGTTCGCCGACGTCATATTTGAATTCAGCGCCCCAAGAAAGCCCCCGAAACAATTGTCGGTTCGTATTTTCAACTATATCTGGAAAAACCTCGGGGATGACGTTCAGAGCCAGGTTAGGGCGCACCAGGTGTCTGTGGGGTGTTCGCCGAAGTCAAATTTAAATTCAGCGAGCCAAAGAAAACCCCTTAACAATTTTCGGTAAACCCCGTAACAATTTTCGGTTTGTCTTATTCAATTGTGTCTGGGAAAATCTCGGGGATGACGTTCAGAGCCAAGTTAGGGTGCACTAGGTGTTCAGGGTGTCGTTTTCTAAATGAAATTTGGATTCAGCGCACACAAAATGATTTTCGGTTCGTTTTTGTCGCTATTTCCAGGAAAATTCTCGAGGATGACGTCCACGTATAGGTTAGGCAGCATCAAGTGTCCGTGGGGTGTTCGCTGGTGCCATATTTGAATTGAGCGACCCAAAAAACCCCCGGGTGTCGATTTTCTCTCCTTTCTTGCATAAAGTTCGAGATAATTCGATTATGGTTTGTTGTAAGTGTAAGGAGGAAATTACTAAAGATGCAGCTACACTGGTATGCGATAGCTGCAGTTGCACAGTACATCGAGAATGTTCTGGTTTAAACGCATCCGAGCTCAAAGTTATGGATTTGAAAGGTAAAAGAATTTTGCGGTTCTATTGTGATGATTGTCAGTCAGGATTAAAACTTATACCTACTTTAATTAGTAAAATTGATAAACTGGAATCGGAATTGGAATCAGTTAAGCTACACCCCAAACAATCTCTTACTGAGGAAACAATTGTTAGTGAACTTAATGATCGCCAACGAAGGGCTAACAATATAATGATATTCAATCTTACCGAAAATACAAATAGACGATCAACTGATGTAGATATAGTTAACTCCATATTAGTAGATATGACTGTAAGTAACACCATTGAAGTTGACAAGGTAGTAAGAATTGGAAAAGTAAATAAAAATGGTGCTCGTCCGTTAAAGGTTATCTTTAAAAAGCCTAGTGATGTTTTAGAAATCCTAAGAAATAAAAAACACATTAACAAAAATAGAAAAATATATATCGAACCTGACATGACACCATTACAAAGAATAAACTTAAAGAAATTAAAGGAAGAGGTGCAGAGTAGAAGAAATAATGGAGAAAGTGCCTACATAAAATATCATAATGGTTGTCCAATAATTGCTACAACAACTTTAAACTAACAGTGCCCAGCAGAAATGAAAAAAAATTGACCTGTATTTATCAAAACGTTCGTGGTCTAAATACAAAGATTGATGACTTTTATACATACATCAGTGATACCGAAAGTGATATTGTGGCTATTTCTGAGTCATGGCTTCAACCGGCAGTTCAGGACTCTGAACTCTTTTCAGAAGACTACCAAGTTTTCAGAAAGGATCGAAATCTTGCTGGTGCCGGCCTTTCTAGGGGTGGTGGAGTTATACTAGCTTTTAGAGATTCTATTACCTGTACAAAGGTCGATACCTCTTTTTTTGATATAAATTTTGTTAATATTGATTTGTTAATTTGTAAGTGTCATGTTATGAATAAGTCTTTTTTAACTGTATTGGTATACATTCCTCCTTCTACCTCTGTTACTATTCTTGAAAATTTTTTTGAGTGTTTGGAATGTCTCGAAATTTTACATAATACTAATATTTTAATGTTAGGTGATTTTAATGTCAGTAACTTTTTTGATCTTAACATTAATGATCGTAACTATTATGCTGTTCATCATTTTATGAATTTTTATGATTTAAAACAATTTAATACCATCAGAAATAGATCAAATCGTTTGTTGGATCTCGTCTTGTCTAACTTAAAATGTGAGGTTACTCGAAATACACCTCCTATTGTCGTCGAAGATGTTTATCACCCTTCATTGTTTATCACAGTTGGTGACTTGTCTAAATGTTTAAATCCATTTCTGCCTAATTTACATAAAAAAACATATAACTTTAAACGTGCTAATTACTTGCAATTGTATGAATCTCTAACTAATATTAACTGGGATTGTTTGTTACAAATAAATAACGTTAATCAAGTTATCGATGAATTTTATGCCAAACTATACACCATAATAGATGCCTCTGTACCTGTATACAAAAATTTTAAACGTAACTTCCCACCGTGGTATACATCTCACATTATAAAAGACATAAAACTTAAGGAGAAACACTTTCATAATTATAGAAAGACTGGTAGTCAATACTCATATAATCAATATAAACATCTGAGAAAACAAGTTAAATTCCAAATAAAACGTGCTTATCAATTATATATTAGAGAGATTGAAAATAATATATCTAATGACTCGCGTCAGTTTTGGTCCTTTATTAATGCAAAGAATAAAAGTTCACGCATCCCCAGTTCTATGTCCTTCGTCAATGAAAACATATCTAATCCACAAGGTACCTATAGTTGACGCATTTGCTACATTTTTTGAAAGTGTTTTTGTGCAATCTGACTCTGATTATGCTAGAGCATCTGCAGCTGACTTTGATTTTGGTGGAGATATATTAAACATTAATAACATATCCGAAAAGGAAATAGTCGAGGCTGGTAAGAAATTAAAAAACAAAATGACTGCTGGATATGATGATATTCCATCGTTTTTGGTTCGCAACTGTATTCGTGTATTAGCATATCCGTTACAAATTGTCTTTAATCTATCTTTGAAAACTTCAACTTTCCCGGAAGCTTGGAAGGAGGCTAAAATTATTCCGGTATTTAAATCAGGCGATCGGACTCAAATAGACAACTATCGCCCTATATCCATTTTGTCAAACTTCTCTAAGGTTTTCGAGATGGTGCTTTATAATCGTGTATATCCTTCGGTATGTAATCTTATAACGCCCTCACAACATGGCTTCATGAGTA
Source organism: Altica lythri (assembly GCA_964028335.1). Classification (NCBI taxonomy): domain Eukaryota; kingdom Metazoa; phylum Arthropoda; class Insecta; order Coleoptera; family Chrysomelidae; genus Altica; species Altica lythri. Next base: position 45,182,416 of record OZ034807.1, read on the forward strand.
AACGATCCACCATGACCAATCTCCTAAGTATGACCCAGGTATTGTCGGAAGTTATAGATGCTGGAGGCCAAATAGATGTAATATATACAGATTTTTCGAAGGCATTCGATCGTATGGATCATGGTGTATTGCTTGATAAATTACATCAATTCGGGTTTTCTCCTAAATTAATATTATTTTGTCGATCTTATCTGGAAAACAGAAAGCAATTTGTATTTCATAAGGGGCACACCTCACGGAGATTTACAGCTAAATCAGGCGTTCCTCAGGGATCAAATCTCGGTCCCTTGTTGTTCCTTCTATTCTTAAATGACATCGATTGTTCCTTAAACTCAGGTAGATTGATTTATGCTGATGATATGAAAATATATCTTTCTGTTTCAAATGTAACTGATTGTTTACTATTACAGTCCAATTTGGATAAGTTATGTAGTTGGTGTTCCGTAAATAAACTGGCTTTGAATGTTTCAAAGTGTAAAACGGTATCGTATTCCAGAAAAAAAACATAATTGATTTCGAATACAAGATTAACGGAAATATTATATCTAGACATACCTCTATTAAGGATCTTGGAATAATTTTTGATTCGCACTTAAGCTTTGTTGAACATATTGATTTACTCTTAACCAATGCATTTAGGTTATATGGTTTTGTTGTGAGAAATTGTCAAGGATTTAGGGATGTAAGAGCATTAAAATCACTCTACTTCTCATATATTCGTTCTAAGATGGAATACTGTTCTATTATCTGGTATCCTCATTATGAAATTCACATATCTAGAGTCGAATCAGTTCAGAAAAAGTTTCTAAAATAAGGTACATGCGCCCTGTAAGGCCCACTTTTTGCTAAATTTTAATAGCTGGAAAAGATATATAAATTTGTGAAAACTGCCTTTATCACAACATAGTTCATTTATTTGTGAATAAAGTAATCATACAAATCAACATGTTTGGAAACAATTCGTTAAGATAATAATTGTTTTTTAAAACCTTCAAAGTGGGCTTTTTTAGGAACATAGGCACCTATCATAGCCCGATATTAATTATGTAATCAATAAACCCTATCAAAACAAAAATTAAGTATTTATGTAATACTTGACCTAATATTATACGATATTCTTAGGTAATCAGTCTGATACAAAAGTTTTTTTTGGTCACAAATTGGACGGTGAGCCATCTTCGACTTAGCAAAATTTAATTTACCTAATAAACAAAAACCTCTACATAGACTCAACAAATAACAATGTTGTGGCGTTATTCTAATAATCACTTTTGGAAAAAACATGTTTATTTAAAGACCAAATATTTTTTTCAAAAACATCTGAATTGTCTCATATCTTCGATTGGCCCGAGCCATCATAGGATGTGATGGGCCTTTATAGGGTAATTTACCCCGCCACAAGAACTATTTTTTATAAATGAAAATTAACAAATAATATAAACAACTCTTACGTTGAGTCAAGTGCCCATAAACCCAAGTAACGCTATATTTAAAAAAAAACACGAAAACTTCTTGTTTTCTTAAGAAAATACTAAAAAAGTTTAAATTAGAAGATTATAAATCGTCAGCCCTTTGCAACGACACTAAAAAACTGGCAACCACTGCAAAAATGACGACTGTCTTCCTTATTTATGAAGTTGCAATTTTGTCTATGGCACTAACCGAACATGGGCGCAAAATTTAAATTCATTTGAACTTTTAGACGTACAAAATATTGAAAGTGGGCCATCTTAAGAACTGGGCCTTATTAGGCGTAAGTACCTTATTTATCATTTAAAGTAAATGGAACTTATCCGTCAAGAGGTATAAGCTATCAGTCTCTTTTAGGACATTTTGATTTTGATAGTCTGTCTTTTCGTAGAGTTGTGTCGTCCTTATCTCTTTTATATAAACTTATTCATGGTGAAATTATTTGTCCAGATATTTTAGCCAAGATTAATTTTAACGTACCCAGATATAATAATAGGCAACATCTTACCTTTTATTGTGAACGACCAAGAACGAATTTATTATTTAAATCGCCCATAAATATTATGTGTAGTAATTTTAATTATTTATGTAAATCCTGTGATTTATTTGTAGATAACCTAAATGTCATAACAAAGAGCGCACGTTTGAATTATCTGAGTTAGTAAACTGTGTTTTTTTTTAATTAGTATTAAGTAATTATGTTTTTTTTTTTTTTATTAGTATTAAGTAATTATGTTATTATCCTCTTTTATATGTTGAATCTTGTACTATGTATTATATTGCTCTGTAATGGGATTTTATATCTGTTGGGCAATAAAGCTATTATTATTATTATTATTATTATTATTATAGTCCCCCGTAGATGACGTTCGTCGACGGTCCTGAGCTCATGGTGTTTGTGGCGTGATCAGCGACCTCAAAAATCCCTGGGTACCCAACTTGGGTCAATTCTCACTCTTATTTACAAAGTTAATAAATTTTCCAAAAGGCCTCTCAAAACTCAAAAAACGCATTTTTTCAATGCATTTTTGGCTGCAGCAATACAACTTCCGGTTTGTACTAGGTAAAAAGTAGGAAGGAATGGTATAGATAATTTTTAAAAGCAAATGCACATAACCGCATTCCGATCTGTCCTATCCTAAAAGATATCCTAACATAATGCTTCATTGCCTCGACTGTATGTGTTGTTTCTTCCTGTGTTTATTGTTATTGTCATTGTGTTTTTTTTGTTATTTTTAACAAACTTTAACAAAAAAAAATTCAATTTCGGTAAGTAAGAAGAACAAAATACAATATTAATTTCTGTAACATTATTATTTAAATATAGTTTAATTATAAGATTAAATTCTAACATTTTTAACATTTCTGACAATGATATTGTACCTCGGAACATTCGTAACGGAAAAACTCTCTTTAAAACTTTGAACAATGTAAAATTTAAAGATAATTTTGATCTACTAAATACCATGTAGTTTACTGGGTTTGAAGTAAGAATTAAGCCAAACACACAACAAAAAATAAATCAATTAAATCACATTGGTTTTTATACAGCACGTTATGAGTGATCCGATTTGTGTGTATAAGTAGAGAGTAGATCATATTATAAAATGTGCCACTAGGTATATAACTGCGTATTTAAAAAAGCACATACAAAAGCTTACTACTGAGGTAAGGAAGAAGTAAAAGTGATAGGAAATGCAGTTTTTTAAAGAATATCTGGATTTTCTCGCGTTGTGTCGGTCGACTGTATACCCATACTATAAAATTTTCAGATATGGAGCAAGAGCAGACCTATTACGCATTGTAAAACAATACTTCATAATATATGTAAAAGCAATTTAAAATTCTAAATAAAAAAAAGCAATATTTAATAGCTCTATAGTCAGTTTGGTAAATAAGAAAATAAGTAAAGATTTTAAATCTTCTGTAATTTTCAAAGTACAACGGAAAATATACGTTTTTTTAGAATCAGCTGCAATAATACAACAATACAACAAAACCAAAACCACAAAAAACCACAATTTGAGTTTACTAAAAATCGCTTTATTGATAGGTTTTTGTAACGTTGCAACTTCTAGTTATTCAATATTTGTTCATTACATGATGGAGGTTTGGTAGAAAATTGAAAAGTTTCGCTCAACCTGCTTTTGTTTTGTTGGTCATCTGCATTTAATGAACCATTATTTAATAACTAATTAAAAAAAGGTTTTAAGTTGTACCTGTAGGTATATATTTTCATATTTTCTTCATTATTAACAAAACGGTGGAGTGCATGCGCATTCGCCATTTATTAGAATAAAAAACTAATTTTTAATTCAATAAATTCGAATAATTATTTATTAAAGGTGTAAATCATAAATCATGAATTTGTCGTTGGCTCTAAACTTTTAATAAGAAAAAAAAACTACCTACATAATGAATTTTTCGTTGGTTTTCAAAAATTTATATTGACATGTTTAAACTTTATACTTTTATTAAGTTTTATCATAATTAGAGAAACCTCCAATGGGTTATTTGGACATATGGTTTGTAACCTCTTTTTTCCTTATGATGTTAAATGCTCGATTTGAGAGGTTAACATGTGCGAACGGCACTCAGGGGGTAGGAGGAGAGCGAGCGTGGATTCGATCGAGCAAGATGATTAATTTTAAAAAGATAAAAAGGAATATACTTAATAGCATAATAAAAGATAAAAGAAGTTAAAAGGGATAAAAGAGAGAAAATGAAAGAAAAGAAAGAGAAAGGAAAATGGGCGCCACTTATGATTTTTATCCTGAGGATGGGGAAATATAAGAAACCAAGATGGAATAAGAAAGATATAAGAGATATAAGATAAGATAAGGTAAAAGTAGATAACCCGGCAGATGTTCTTGCCAAAATTTAAACTACACACTTTTATTTATTTTGAAAAGAGAAATTATACTTACACTTTCCTTTTACTCATCCTTATGGTTATAAATTAAATCGGTAAGATAAAGATAATATATTTAAAAAACAAAATCTCTTACCTTAATTAAATAAGATATATTTAAGAAATTAAAATCTATTACATTAATAAAATATAGATTAGAGAAACTGAAAGTATTGATCAAAGTAACAGGCTCTAGCTGAGAAAAGAAAAAATCTAAAGGTAACAATAACAGTATTTATTATTTAATGTAATGATAAAAGAGACACACAATAAAAATAAAATAAAAAAATATAAGATACATCTCGGTATAGTAAACACATTTTACTAAACACATTTGTGTTTAGTTTAAAAACATAATTATTAATACACAGAAAATAATAGCTAAGTACATTGTTTTATCATTTTCGTGTACTCTGATAAGCGAAAAGTGAGAGGTAAAATTTAGATGAAATAGTTATAAAAAATATCACCTTTTGCTTTGATATTAACTCGAGTTAAGGAGTACTCATATTGAGTGGTATAAATCTTAATTAAATAAGTGCGAGATAAAAATGAAAAGATAAAAAAAAATATAAGTAAAACAGTTTACCGATAGCAGACACAAAAAAAATATAAGTAATAAAAATATACAGGTAAGCAATACACAAAAAAAATCACAACCCGGTTACTTTCATTAGGGCACTGTGCACTATACTTATGGATAAGACGGTAAATACAATTAAAATAAAATGTTCCATAGAAATAAATGGTACTCTGATAGCTCGATACAGGTATAAAAAAGGTTAAAAACTTACATTATCTTCTAAATGTTTCTGAGATACATTTCTAGCGTATGCCTTCATTCTCTCGGTAATTGGTCTTAACGGTAAGATATAATCTAGAACCAGTCCTGCCTAGATTTGTAGATAGTTAGAAAAAAAACCGGTAACTCATTTTTCGTAGCTGGGGTTTCGAAGAGAAGACGGTAAAGTTACAATGGCTGAATTCGGCCGCCATAGCTCCACAATATACGAAGGAAGCTTAAAGATAGCACTGTCTGGAAACCTTTATGTGATCCATCCGGGACGATAAACGATAAACGGTAACAGAAACACTTATTAGCTAGTAATTTTTAAGATAAAATAAGAAAATTTGCCGGGAACTTGAAACTAACACTCTCGCGGATGAATCTTAATCGCGCCAGAGCTCAAACTCAAAAGAATAAAAGCCGTTAGTACTGGGGTGACGCGCTGTCTTTCGCGCCTAAGCATCTGATCTTAAACTCGGGACCTTATTGGTCAGTTAGGAAAAATCAATAAATTTGCGTAAACTTGACCGTTAGGTAGTTGGCGCGAGAGACAACTAGATTGAAATATGATACAGGGTCGGCCTAAGTGAAAGGAACTGTTAAAAAAAGAAATTTTATTATTCGAGTTTTTTAAACACGCTACAGGTTTATTTGTATCCACAACTGACAAAGTCAGAACATTTAAACTTTTTACCAGGCTAAGAGGCACGTAAACTTGTTTTTAGCAAATATTTTTTCTCTGGTTCAGTGATGGTTTGATGTTGCAACTAAAAAATAAAATATAAAATAAGTTTCAAAAATCTAATCTGCCTATAATTTTGGCAGCAGCAACCGCAGCAATGCAGAGCAGAAGTTACACTAAGAAGGAAATAATAAATGTTGGTCTTGTAAAACTAATAACCGATTAAAAATTAAATTGGCAGGTTGGGCGCCAATTTGTAACTGTAAAAATTCTCACTAAAGAAATTATAATCCCTTAGCTAGCTTAATTGAGTCGTGGCTTCTTTTCTTAGTTTTACCAGTCCTTCCCAAACATAAAATAATTGGGCGCCAGAGTACAAACAAGCAAATAACACGCAAACACCAGTTTGATTTATTTTAAAAAAATGTCAGTAAAAATAACAAAATTAATTAATTAATTAAATTAGTTCGTAAATTAATTTATACTCTTATCTTTGTTGTTGATTTTTCGGAAAGGATTCCCTTGAAGAAATTTTTTCCTTCCTTTTTGAACGGACTTGAATAATCTTCGGTTAATTCAAATTAAATTTCTTCCTGGGATGAACTGTTGCCTTTTTGAACTGAATTAAATAATCTTCGGTTAATTTAAATAGGATGCAATTTGGGATCTAATTTGAAATTCGGCTTTCTTTTGTCAAAATGGCGGACGGCTCGAACTCGCTTCCAAATAAAATTATTGGCTCCTACGTAGGTCTCCTCACAAAAGTGGCAATAACCCTAATAATGAAATTAATAATTAGAATTCCATCCCTCAATGAACTACAATCAAGTAGAATCACTTATTGAGAATAAATTAATTTTAAATACATGTATAAACAGGACTAAAATTCAATCAAGATCACAAAAAATTATATTTGGCGAAAGTAAAACTACTTGAAATTAGATGTTAGTAGTATTTAAAAAAATCACATCAATTTGAGAAATTTATACAAATAAAATAATTAAATGAAACAATAAAATTAACTTACTTGTATTGATAAGGAGAATGTTACCACGAGGAAAATGAATGTAAAAATCTATCGTAGCGAAAAAGAAGACTCCGATATCAGTCAAAACCCGTATCAAACAAGTTATAATGACGGCGACAACATTAAAATAAATTTCACCGAATATAGTCTGGTGGATTCCAATACTAAAACGATTTAAGGATGGGTTATTGGATTTGTAGAAGTTGGTACTAGCCGCAGTTTGGCTATGTTGTTTTTGTTTGAATAAACGTGGTTAAACACAAAAGAAATTTATTCTATTTTGTGCATGTGTGTTGCAGTGTAGCCCTACGTTGCGCAGAGTAGGGTTAAGAGATTAACGCAGTGGTGTCTCCTTCGGTGTAAGAACTTTCATTGGGACGTAAGAAATCACAGAACCGTTCGTTGAGGGTTCAGTTGTTGTTGTGGGTGGGATTTGAATTATGGGAGAATGGAGTTTATTGAGCTTCGATCTACTGTCCGAAGAATTCTTTGGTTTGAAGGGGGGATTTTTACCATTAGTTTTCTCTTAATCCCCTTAAAGTCTTCATTACAGCGTGTTTAAAGATCCTTTTATCAAGGAGGATTGGGTGTAGATGGTTCAGGTATTTTGCCATACAAATGTGACTAGTAGTAGGTGACGAAGTCTCTGTAAAAAACGGAATATAGGACGTCTTTATAATTGAAAATACGTCAAATAAATATTTTATAAGTATAAAGTAAAGTTTTAATGTGATACATTCCGAATCTACCGCCCAATGCACCCAGAAAAGACGCTCCTTTACTTATTTTGCTAAGTGGTTGTACTATCTTGGTGTCCTACCTGGGTATTTAAGTAAATCGATTATATAGATAGGTAACTTGGTCTTGTAAAGCAAGATGTTTCCCCAGAGTGTAATGTTAAGTTCCGTTTACTAAAGATTAGATGTTTAAAAGTAACGGTTTGTGTCTTAGTGAAATTTCGAGCTATTCTTTCTTTGTTTCACTGGGCCGATGATTGATTTTGCCTGTTGACAATTTCAGTCGAAGTTGGAGAATTGTATAATAGCGGATCGACAGCTCACAGGTATATATTTTTAAGATGTAGAATGTCGCTTAAATAAATTATGTTTGTTTTTTTTATTAGTACAGCAGGCCAAACTTAATCAAAAGCCTTATATATATATATATATATATATATATATATATATATATATATATATATATATATATATATATATATATATATATATATATATATATATATATATATATATATATATATATATATATAAGTACCACAGAGATAACTTTTTTCTGATTAAGCTCAGGTCTAAAACTTTGTTAAAATAGTGTAAATATAGAGATAGTTTCTACGAAGTGCCTGATTTCATCTAGGAGGAGGTGTTTAAAAACTTTGCCAATGACTTTGGGAAGGGAGATTGGTATGTTGTTTTGTGGTATTTACATAGTGGATACAAAATTTATATTAAAATCTACAACTGAACAGTAATTCTTTCGGAATATATTTTTTCAGTCTTAGGAATTTTAACTATATAATTACCTTCATTGCTCAACCAAAGATCTGTACTTGCTAAGATTCCCTGTTGAAAGATTTAATAATTAACATCCGATACATATACTAGAAGATGTTCAGTTCAAACGTCAGATGTTGAGTTCTCAGAATTTGTACTTTCGTTCCTAGGAGGAAGTACACCTTTTAAGAATTTCTTAAACTAAAATAATATTTTCGGCTTGAAGCGAGTGCGAACAAGACTGCAAAAAAAGCAAACAAAAGCAACAGTCTATTAAGTTTTAAAAAGTAGAAATGCATTTGAATAATTTTACTTTAAGGTAGGTACCCCAATGTTATTTTTAAAAACTGAATGGATTTTTAATGTTTGTTCCATTTTTTTTAATTATACCCACATAATGTGTTATAGCAACCCTCGTTTTAGATTTTAAACAATCATAACATTAACCTTTCATAAATATTGGACCGTAATTAATTATATTCAGGCACAAAATATATTGAGTCCAGTTCCTGGCACCCCTTGTCGACTATTCACCCTTTGTTGCCAGACTTTTAAGTGGTGTTACCAAAATTTTAACAACCCCTGAATTACTTCCATGGAACTGAGAGCGTTTCCATGTAACAGAATACAAAAAAGGGAAGTTTTCTAAGCTTGTGGTTATGAAACAATTTTGTAAAATTTGAAAAGTTGATTTAAAAATACAGATTGAAAGAAAAATGAGAAAATTTACCGCTTCCAGTTCGGTTCGGGTTAATTATCTTCACGGTGTGTTGATACGTTTTGTGTGGTTTTGGATTGCTTTTTTTTTAAATTTGAAAAGAATTTTATCCTGCGAATGGGCGAATTTTGTATAATTAAAATTTTAGATAAAAAAAGTTTTTTTAAACAGTGTATTGGGTTCTAATGTCACAAAAATTTAAACAATAAAGGTATGTAAAAGGGTTAAGTTTGATGATATAAAAAACTTTTCCAATGACTACAGAGAATGCAAAAGTAAGACAAAGCATACAATTAAAATAACCTAAATTTAAATAATAAGATTTCAGTTTTTAACAACCTTAAGCAGACTTTATGCTGTGCGGTGCATTCTTTCTAAACAGAATGCACAAAGAGAGATTATTCAGAAGAAGAATGTCGCTCGTATATAGAAATTATTACTCGTTCACTTTTATCTCCATTTTGGCTAATTGGGAAATAGCATAAACAGTTACTTTTGCATTAGGTACCAGATAAAGCTTTGTCCAAGAATTTGTGTTATTTATTTAACAACAAACAAAACCTTACGGAATAGAAATTTTCATTTTAGGGATAAAAACTAATCTAACCAACGATTTTTACCTAAAAGTACTTTAATTTTTTTTATATTTCATTAAAAAAATATTAAAAGATATGCTTTTAAGTGGTTTTGTCGTTACCTAAAGATTAGGTGGAAATCTTCAAAATTTCTGTTCTAGCTCTCCCATCTGTAACCGTCAAATAAACAATGCTTTTTAGAAAGTTATCGCTTTCTTGTGTGCCAAAAATGTATAAAAATAGTCCTAAAATTACAGCCTATGAAAAAACTGGGTACAACAATGTACAGAAAGATTCTGAATAGTAAATTTTGAGAATCAATACGAAGAAGTGGGGTAGGTTGTTGCAGACAAGTCATTTGTGTATATCATAAAATAGTTATTTTTGGTCCTCCGTCCAGAAACAATACTATTAATTACTTCAAAATCGTCCGGAAAATGACATTTTCCGGCCTAGGCCGGCAAAGTAGCTTTTAGATTATCTAAAGAGATGGCGCTATGAGTCATCAAAAATACATAATGAATACTACAAATTTTAATTAAATTTATTTAAAAACAGCGTATAATATACTAAACTAATAACTTTTTCTAAAGGTAAGCAGGATTCAAACTTACATTTAATTTCTCATTTATGTCAATTTACAACTACTTATCATTCGATTATGAAAATCCATATTTCGATTTTATTATTGCTCATTGAACTATAATCGTTCATTGTCTCTGCTATTAATATTAATATGTATTATCAATATAACAATTTTTACTGTGCTGCTTATTAGCACAGTATTCGTATGTATAAAAATTAAGGATCGTGAAATCGATTATCAGAAAATCATTCCTTATTACTAATTCTTTTAATCGTGCAATAGATGTCAATAATGTCAATATACACCTAATCTTGTAGGTATATCACAAAGTAAACAGTTTTTGAACTTTTGAAAATATTAAAAATTGGTCGGACCAAAAAATAGTGTGTGTTACACGTCCGCAAAATGTTTTGCAAGTGCTCGTATTGTTTCGCCTCGGTGCTACGCCCCTCGGCTACACAACTTTACTCGCTCTTGCAAAATGGCATCTTCCGTCCTTGTGTCACAAAATAACTTTTTTTAATTATACGTTATTTTAAATATATTAATCCAAAGAAATACCAAAATTAATAAGCACAGTCCAACGAAAAGTTACACACCCACCGACAAACAGACATACAACTAAAGCTATTATAAGCGTGTTAAACAAAAGAAATTATAAAACGTCTATGGTTAAAAAAATTTTAAGCATTCGGTCACATTTATGTGGCACTTGTAATAGTTATTTACGTAACGAGTTATGAAAAGACCAATTTTGTTTAACGAGCGTGATGTTGTAGGACGAGCGTAGCGAGTCCTGCAAATGAACACGAGTTAAACAAAATGGAGTGTCATAACGAGTTGCGTACAAGATTTTTTATAATTTTGACGAAATTCCATAATTAAAAAAAAATCATAATTATTTAATAATAATTAAAAACAATAAATCTAGTTCTCGTATTTATTTGGCATTGACAACTTTCTAATGACAATTCTATTTAATAGATATAATTAAAAAGTGTTAATAGTTTTGCGTTGTTAATATTTATAATTAGAGTTTTTCTTAAATAAGTGTTGCTTTTAAATATTTCTGGAGTTTTTCTTTAATAAAGTTATTATAAAATAGTTCTTAATTGTTTTTATTTGCTTTATACTTTTCGTTACTTGTTTTGAAATTAAGTTTTCAAAACCAGTTCCGTAAAGTTTTACTTTTCAAAACTAGTTATGAAAATGTCACTTTACTTGTCAAAATTATAAAAACATCATTTACATTACATAGCAGTTTGACACTTATATACAATATAAGTAGACGTTAATTTCGAATCAAAATATATTCTGAAATAAAATAATGTCATAAAATTAATTTTTAATATTAATCATTTAGAAAAATTAGATTTTTACAAACAAAAAAATCATTCATCTTTGTCTTAAAAATTCAAATTATTTATAAATACATATTTGTTTACTAAAAATAACAATTTACTTCAGTGTATAGATTGCAAGCTAACAACAAAATGCATACAGAAAAAGTGCAATTACTTATTTAACATACAATTGTTTAATGCAAATTTCCCAATTTGCATTTAAAAATGGTATTTGAAAATATATTTAAAATCCTTGTTGACCGAGACATCGATTTAGAAAAAAAAGAGCAACATTGGTTAACAGGATGCCGAGTTAATGCAATTTTTAGCACGCTATGCTTTTGAACTTGCCGATTCACATTTTGAGTTAATTTCCCCCACGACGAGCGACATTTACGCGAAAATGTTTTTTTTTTGCTAGAAGCGTCTTTTAATGTTTTTAAGTGTATAAATTTTGAAATTCATATGTTTAAAACTCTTAAAGTTATTCAAATTGTTTATAAGCCTAAGAAATATTTAAAACTTTAAAGATTTTTCTTGGCTTTCCTAGTGGACCGATTTTAATTTTACAAAAAACGTTTGGAACTTTGAGCCTTCCTTTATACGTAAAAAAAACGAGTGTGGCAGTCAGTGGGACTGCCGGTAGAAGTTATACTTCTATGCACGAGCCCGGGTTTAAAAATTTGTATGGGAATGATTAAGGAAAATCATTATGTGCTTGAAGCATGGACCTACTATACTATAAATCCGAACTTCTGTGTCGATTTTATAGGTTAAAATGCAATGTACACAAAAAAAATTCATCGCATAATAAAACTCTTCATTTTTCCAATAGTATGTTACAAAATATCGTTTATTTATCAAAATCTAAAAATATTTATTGCGAAAATATATATCGTGTGTACATAATATTAACTACAAACTGTATAAAGTATGAGGTTAATCATTGCCGCCAACGTGTGCATTATCAAATATTCTGAATAGCGTATAGGTTGGCAACAAGGTGAGGGAGCCTCTTTAATAGAGAGATATCGAAGAAAGAGAGTTATATCAGAACTAGAATTAAATAGCGAAACTTTAAAAATAAGTCAAGTAGGTAGCGTATTTGTTGATCACTTGCACCAGCTATTCATGCCAAGTCATAAAAAGTTAAACTCGAAATTTACCGACGAAGTAACCTAGACGCATATATAATGCGTTGACTGAAAGAATAATTTTAATATTTATATTAATTTTAAGGAAATAAATTTCTCAAAAAACTAACTGAAATAAATTTCTTAAAAACTCTGTTTATGTAGCTGACAACCTCAAAAGTACAGTGCAGGATTTAATATAACCTATACTGCAACCATGTGACGGTACTAGAGACTACAATACAATACTCATTACTGAATATTATTATTAATATAAAATACTAAACTAAATATATCTACTTACGTGACAGAATAATAAATAATCTGTAGAACACAATGTGAAATGTCACTATGATACTAAAACATTAGCTCAGACTGTTTTTTGTACATCTATCTCTTTTCAAGGTACTAAATGTTTTAACGATATTATTTAAAGGAATTATAGTTATGGCTAATAACATGTCGTAAAAATTTCATCTTTGTTTTAGCAAAATAAACCTTGGATTATAAATAATTTTTATACAAATATTCATTGTGCATCGTTGTTTTGGTGTTCTAAATTTAATTCGGATTGATAAAAGAACGTTTTAAAAATTTACTCAAACTGAAATTGATTGTTTATTATTTAGAAATTATATTTCCCCTCACCACCGGTATATTGAATGACAGTTTAATCTTACTTCACTGGTTTCTAATATTAAATTGGCCAAAAAGGATTAAATGGACCAACATGTTAAAACGTAAACGGTGTATCAGCTGATGCGTAGCTTAATGTGAAACGGACTCCGTTTCCACGAATTAGATTTTTACTTTTCGCCCACACCATTTAAAATAATCCATAAATGTTATAAATAAAGTATATTATAATTTTATATGCTGGTTTCGTACCTAATTCAAGTTCCATTTTTGTTTTACTTTGCGTTGGATATATTGACCGGGCCGCAAAAATGTTTTTAGCATTTATTTTTATATGGTTGACAATTTTTTTTTATCGAGTGTATATATCGTCATCAAATACTCGATAAATATACTTAATACTTTATTGCTTAGCTGGTAAAGCAAGTTTAATCCATCATTTTATAAGTTTTTTGTGTTATAACTTGTATCTATTTATTGATAACTTGTTATAAAAAGTTTGTTAAAGTATGTTTTTTTAATCATGCTCATGATGTAGATACTTTTTGTGAAATTATTTTAGTGTTAACTTTATAGATCAGCGCATGTTAAAAGGAAATCCTAATAAAAACTGATTTATCTTTTTTTATGTACAATCTGTAATCCTTCAGTTTAATGTAGAAAAACGATAACAAGTGCAAAAGCTTTCATGAGACTCTTTTAACTTGGGAAAAAGTTTTCCACTTTTGAAAACTTGCATGCTGAGCTAAAATTTATGACTAGTTCATATTTCAACAAAATACATTTGATAGCATATTCGTCGCCTGAGCCAGGTACAGCAAAATTATGGGATAAAATAAAATATACGTTTAATGAAATATTTTATTATTTTATGTTCAAGTCATATGAATCCGAGCAGAAGTTTGTTTGCATAGGTTTAAAATAAAATTTATTCTGTTCATAAAATTATAAAAAAAAATTATCATTTAAGTCAGGTATGTCAAACTCGTATAATTTGGTCCCAAGTTTAGGACCAGTAAATTAAAAAAAATAATAAAAATGGTTGTAAGAATAATGATGTAGGTATTTATTAGACACGATGTTTTATTTAACTAAAAACTAAACTAAAAACACTTTACATTACCTATATATCTATATATATAAAAGCGAAAGTTCACTCATCACCGTATCTCAGAAACTATAAGACATACAAACTTAAAATTTGGCAGGTAGTTTCCTTATAGGGTCTAGACGTCCGCTAAGAAAGGATTTTACGAAACTCTACCCCTAAGGGGGTGAAAACGGGGTTTGGAAGTTTGTATGAAAGTCCTATGTTTTTGAAATAAGGGACTTGAAAATTTAAATGTTTTCTTTAGAGGTTGTGGAGGTGTACAAGTTTCGTTCCAAATTAGTTGGTAATATTTGTTTTTTTCTTCGTTGATTAAAATTATGTTTATTTTAAAGTTTCATGCCAATTAGGTGCTAGCTTAGATTTGTTTATTTTTCATTGATTATACTGACGTTTGTATCAAAGTGTCATATTGATTACTTACTACTTAAAGAAGTTTGTATTTTTCGTTAAGGAAACTTACGTTTGTTTGAAAAATGGATGGAGAAATTGTAACAGTCACAGTTGAAGGATTAGTGTCAAAGAGATACCTGGCGATGGAGCGTGTTTATTTTCATCTCTGTCTTATTTGCTTTATGGAAATATTTCAATGGCTGCTCAAGTTAAAGCTAATATAGTAAGCCACGTGTCCAATGATTAGCAAAGATTTAAGTGTTTTACTATGGACCGACCTGGGACCCCTAAGATACAAAACGCCTTTATGTAGCGAATATGGGTAGGTTGTATACTTATGGCACAACTTTTGAACTGAAAGCAGCTGGAGAAATATTTTCATTTGAATTCCAACTGTTTCAAGGTAGCAGACTTATTGCCAGATTTAGAGAGTCGATACAAGGGATAAAAAGAATGCGTTTTAACGGTCATTTTAACGAAGGACATTTTGACGTATTGATTTCTATTAATTATAAAAGCGAAAGGTCACTCATCACCATATCTCAGAAACTATAAGGCCTACAAACTTGAAATTTGGCAAGTAGGTTCCTTATAGGGTCTAGACGTACGCTAAGAAATGTGTGTTCTTTAGAGGTTGCGGAGGTGTACTTATATTGTATTTTTAGAAATCACCCCCCTTCATAAGGGTTGAACGGGGATCGGATACTTTTTGTACAACAATCAAAACGCCACGTGAACGACGTTGCGGGTACATCGATTTAGAACACAAAAATGTGCTTAGAATTTTTTTATCTGTTTGTCTGGATGTTTGTGCGCGCATCACATGAAAACTACTGATTCGATTAGAATCTGGTGTATAAAAATTTTGAAATGATTTTTGTATCGGGATAGTTGAAAGCATGAAGAGTGAAATAGGTTACTTTTTATACAACAATCAACACGCCACGCGAACGACGTCGCAGGTACATCGATATAAAACTCAAAAATGTGGTTAGATTTTTATTGTTTGTCTGTCTGGATGTTTGTGCGTGCATAACATGAAAACTACTAATTCGATTTGAAAGCGGTTTTCACAGATGTATTTGTCTTCTTTCAACTGAACATCTGGTGTATAAAAATTTCTTCCTCACCCCTTTAACAGGACAATTGAGGGGGCCAGATTTTGTATGAAAGTATCTCATTAATACATTTAAAAATACCACTAAAATAATACACAACATGCATACATACGTGTTATAATTTAGTTTTGATATTCGAAACTAGATGACGCAAGAGGTTATTAAAACGCGCTATTGTTGTTTTTTATCGCAAGTTGTCACGGGTTTATTTTAGCGTTAGTAATAGATTTCAATTTGTAAACAAAATCGTTGGCCTACCTTAAAATTGCAGAATTTATCGAGGCAAAACCGGTTGATATAGGTTATTAATAGTAAAACGCCAACTGTTGATGTATTTCGGTCATAAAATTATTAAGTGGTAGCTAACGTTAGGTTTTGTAAATAAGTTTATTATCATTAATTGTGTGACATTTGAAATCCTTGACAATAGAACGTCTGACCTACTTTTTCGTCGAAAACTTGTATATTGAAGTACGGTAGTTAACGTTTGGACGTATTTATAACTTTATGATTGAAATCAAAAATAAATGAGGAAATTAGGAAATGTTACGATTTTTATTGTTGTCAATATGAATATTTAGATTGGTTGTATCAAATGACCCCTGTTCGTTAGTAAGTTGTTGGCTGAATAAGCTACGGTTTGTCCCAATGGTAGAGGCCATATCTTATTTCGACGTATGTCAAATTATTGTGATCTAAGGGACGTGGGAGATTTTTTTTTTTTTTCATTACGAACTTTTGTGTTGAAAGCATCTGAGATTTGTCTTGAGGTTAATTTGTAATCTTCGATCATCGGAGACAATTTAGTTTGGATTTACGAAATTTAACCTCGTTCATTTCCATTGAAAATTGTGTGAGAGAGTTTACTCTGAATTTTGGTGATTTCGGTGGAAGTTACGGCGTAGGCCGGATTATTAATCAAATCTTCATTTGGTGGTTTAACGAACGAACAGGTGGTATTTTGGTAGTAAGACTGTTCAGACAGAGAATCGTGGTCCGGATTCCTCATCATTGCAGTTAGCAACAAGTTGTCACAAGCTTATCGAGAAAAGAACCCTATTTTTAAATAGGGTTTTTAGTTACCGGCTACAGTTTTTAGTTACGGGCTTAAGTCTTGGATATAGGCTTCTTTTGTAAGTAGGCCTGATACTTGGTTCGAGCATACGTTTTGTGTTTGGTGTAGCCTTTTGGTTTTGGATAAGGCTTGATTTTGGAACCGACCCAAGTATAAGACCAGCCGAGGACGGCGAAAATTTATCAATTAAACAGATAAGCTATATTAGTCTTAAGTTGTAACTAGTTAGTTAAGAGTTAGTTTTTCTTATACTTTTTTTTGTATATTGCGTGTGATCACACATATTTAAAATTCTCTTTTAAATTATTCATTTATTAATTCTTTGTTATATATAAATATTGTTAGCGTTGTCAAGCACGAGACTTGACAGTTGTTAAAATTTAAAATTTGTTCATTAAAGAAGAGTCTAGTTGACATTTTAGTTTTATTTAGCTCACTTATCGTTATTTATAGTTATAATTTAATTCAATTAGAACCGTTAAATATTCTAAATTTACTTAATTATCTCCAGTGGGTGAAGTAGTGCCTGGAACATCAGGGGTTTCCGATTTCAACCGTCAAAATCGGTGGCGCGACTCACTAGTATTTGTTACTTACCTCTACGGCTGAGCTGGGCACTAATTTGCCAGTAGAGAGACCACTACCGAACTCAGCTGGAGTTGTATTGCTTTAGTAAAAATTTCTTTATTATTCTTAATTTGATTTATGTTTTAAAGTCATTAAAATACGTGGCAAATTTTTGGCGCCCAACGTGGGGCCTATATTTGTTTAATTGAGCGAGTAATTGTTAGTTTTTTTTTATTAATCGCGTATATAAGTGAGCTAAGTAGTAACTTTTTTTTTATATATATATTTTAATTATTGGCGTTATTAACATCTGATCACACCAAACGTGAAACGATTTACATAGTTGAATACTTTCTTATTTTTATCTATATATCATTGGTAAGTTATTTAATATTATCCAACGTTGCTAATTGCTACCGAACTGCAATTTGTTGATTATTTGTTGAAAAGGTTGTAGTTGTCACTTATTCGTTTATTGTTGAATTTTGTTGAATTGTTGTTATTTTAATCATATCATGGAGTATAAAATGGATATTTCATACCTTAAAAAGGACATGTTGGTTCATGAACTTTTAGTCCGTGGGATTTTAGTTGATTCACAGCCAACGGCCGATCAGATGAGGATGGCCCTGCGGCCAATTTTAAAGATGGAGAGAGCGGGTACTTTCACGAGACCCCCATATACAGTAGCAGATGTTAAGGGTGAGTTAGAGTCAATTCGTAGGTTGTTGTCAGAGGAAACGGTTCTTACGCTGGAAGGTGAAAATATCGATAGGAAATATAATTCTTCGTTGTCGAAACTAGTCCATATCTACCATCGTACTCAACGCATTCCGGAGTCTGGATTAACAATTGAGGAGAAGTCGGAGAGGGGTAGATTGTTGTTGGAGGTGATAGTTGCCCTAGATTCTCTTGATATTGCTGCTAAGCGCAATCCGGAGCCTAGTTATATTGCCCACGATACAGTTGAGGAATCTTCACCTGTTCATTATACTCAAATGAAACCTTTAAATTTAGAAAAATGGAATGTGAAGTTCACCGGGGATGCTAAGTCTTCTGTTTATAATTTCCTGGATAGAGTTCGAGAACTTCAAATAGCTCGTAACATCACTGAGGAACAGTTATTTTCCAGTGCCATAGATCTTTTCTCCGGTAAAGCATTAACCTGGTTTAGAGCCAACATTGATAGGTTTGGAGATTGGCAAAGTTTGTCAGATTTGTTATTACGTCACTTTGAACCACCCGATTATCGTGCTAGGCTTTTTAAAGAAATCTTAGAACGAACCCAAGACACCACCGAGGGTATAATTGATTATTTGTGTTGTATGAAAGCGTTGTTTCGGCGTCATGGTAGTCTTACTCCAGAGTTGCAATTAGACCTCTTAATAAGGAATCTATCCCCATTCTATATTACTCAATTGCCTGTTGTTCGAACCATCGAGGAGTTAGAGGAAGAGTGCATGAAATTAGAAACGAAGAAGTATAGGGTAGAAAATTATGTGCCACCTTCCCGTAAAAGAAATCAATTTGTCGAACCTGACTTTGCTTTTGTGGAGGTACAACCTATTCGGGAGAACCCCGATCTTCAACAGTCGGGAATAGGTAGAGTTGACACGACTATTAGTAGAGCTAATCGTTCTTCCAGTGTTCGAATTTGTTGGAATTGTCGAAACCCCGGACACGTCAATAGGAATTGTCCCAACTCTGGGAAGGTTTATTGTTATCGATGTGGTGCCCCTAACGTTACCATTAAGAATTGTTTGAAATGTAAACAGCAGGGAAACGGATCCCGGGAGAATCGTTAGGTCGTGACCTTTTCTCCCAGTGCCGTATTAACACGACCAATTCGTCAGTAAATGTAGTAGACAACTGTACCGTCACCCCTGAAACCACCACCGACAAGTGGTACGCTAGGATGTTATCGAAGGTTCAGGACAACCCCTTAAAGTATCCGTTATGGCGTGTACAAAATGGTGCCCTTTATAAGTTCGTGAAGTCTGGTATTCCTAATTCGTCGCCTCTTTCAAACGATTGGAAATCAGTGGTGCCTAAAGACCAACGCGGCCCCATTCTACAACGCTGTCATGAGTTACCATCTGCCGGACACGTAGGCGTAAATAAGACCTTTGGGAAAATCTACCATAACTTTTACTGGCCCAAAATGAAAATTGATGTGTCTAGGTATGTTCGTCGTTGCAAGAGTTGTGCTCAGAATAAAGTTGAGCAGGAAGCACCAGCTGGGTTGATGGGCGATCGTCCTGTAATATCCGAACCCTTCCAGGCAATAAGTCTAGACTGCATTGGACCTCTTCCTAAATCGAAAAAAGGCTACCAGTATATTCTAGTTGTTTTTGATAATTACAGTAAGGCAGTCTTCTTATATCCGTGTCGAACCGCTACTGCCAAAGACTTGACAGAAATTATGGAAGGTTTCTTTTTGTTGTATGGTGCACCCATGACTTTAACTTGCGATAACGGTGTCCAAATGAAATCGAACGAATTCCGGAGATTGTGTGAGAAATATAATATCAGAATGTTCTTTACTGCACATTACAATCCACGCGCTAACCCCACAGAACGGCACAATAGAGTTATTAAGACCATGTTACGTACCTTTGTAAAGCAAGACAACCACCGGACTTGGGATGAACATCTTAATGAAATTGGCTGCGCAATTAGGACAACACCGAGTGAAACCACTAAATATAGTCCATACTTTATTCTTTTTGGTAGGGAACACAAACTTTATGGAACGGATTACGAGGATAAACTTCGGACGGACCCAATCGAAATCAATGATTATGCTAAAAACCGTCGTGAGAGCTTCGCGAAGTTATATCAGCAAGTTCGACAGCGTATAGAGTCCGCAAGAGAGCAAAATGCAAATCGGTATAATCTGCGACGTAGACCTCTATCTTTTAGTTGTGGGGATAAAGTTTGGAGAAAGAATAAAGTCCTGTCTGATGCTCTGAAATTCTATTCGGCAAAATTAGCGCCAGCGTATCTTGGTCCTTTTGTTGTAAAGCGTAGGTGTGGTTCTTGGTCCTATGAACTCCAGGATGAATTAGGGAATTCGAAAGGTATTTGGCATGTACAGGATTTGAAGCCTTTTTATGAATCACTCGCTCCAGACGACAATTCCTTGTAGTATGTTTGAATCTTTGGTTGTTTCTCTTTTGTGATTTTCGTTATTTCTTTTATTGTTCTTACTTTTCTGTTTGGTGTTTTGTATTTGCGGCCTTGTGGCTGGAGGCCTTAGAATTTCACCACCCGAGGATACTCCAGGCGGAGCGGGTAAAAGTCCCCTAACCTTAACACTTCTGGGTTCAAGTTTCGTTATACCTTGGGTTGTTTTATTGTAATCCCATCTTACCCGTCGTCACTTGAATCCAACCCTTTCAGCAAGTCCATCGTTGATTTCTTGTTTCGGCCTTGTGGCTGGAGGCCTTAGAATTTCACCACCCGAGGATACTCCAGGCGGAGCGGGTAAAAGTCCCCTAACCTCAACACTTTTTGGATTCAAGTTCGTTACTTAGGGTTGTTTTATTGTAATCCCATCTTACCCGTCGGCACTTGAATCCAACCCTTTCAGCAAGTCCATCGTTGATTTCTACCAACCTTAACACTTTCTGGATCCAAATTTCGTTCTGCCTTAGTAAACTTATCTTTACCATTATCTATATTCAGTTACATCGTTTTCCTGCTTGTTTGGCTTTAGAATGACCTTATGGTTTTGGCTTTATTTGTAGTGGTTCTACGGCACGTTTTGGTGTGGATTTCGAGGCCAAACCTTTTATTTTCCGACCGGGCCATTGGTTGTTGAGTGCCCGGTGGAAAAACCATTTGTTGGGATTTATTGAGGGAATTTTCAGTCTGGTTGGCAGGAACTTAGGTTTTGTAAACTTATGGTATCTTTCGTTATTTGGATTCAAACCTTGTCAACACGACCATCGTTGACTCCATTTGTGCCTTGTGGCTGGAGGCCTAAGAATTTCACCACCCGAGGATACTCCAGGCGGAGCGGGTAAGAGTCCCCTAACCTTAACACTACGGGATTCGGAATTTCCGTTATCTGTTTTCCATCTTATCTTGTTTCTAGTCTCCGAATCCGTATTATCTTACGTTACTTCCATCAGTAATTGTATTGTGTTGCTTCCATCAGCATTTTCTAGTATGCCATCGTCTCTTTCCTCCTCCCAAGTATTTTTTTTTGTGTTTATTGATTACTGCGTTACCCTATTTGTGTCTGGAGCGAGGATTAGGCATACCGTACCTGAATTTGGTACCTTACGAGTTATAGTTTAGGGGTAATGATGTTATCGGGTTTGTGTTTTGGATATTAGTCCAGTTTAGTTTGGATGTTGGTCTGGTTAGTTTTAGTGTCCTTTTTGCGGTAGTGCTAGGAGTACGTTAGGACGATTTATTTTGTTAGTCCCTAGGTTGTTAGGGAATTATGTTAGTTGGGGGGGGTTTCTTTTTTTTTTTCCTGTGGTTATTAGTCTGGGGTGAACTTTATCACTCTGGGTCCCTTCAGGTCCCGGGCTTCGGCCCAAAATGTCCCTCCGTGTTACTTTGTTTTATGGCCTTAGGCTCCGGTGGGTGCTGGGGCTGCACGGGGTGTCGCCTTAAGTGGAACCGCATTGGTTACGCTCCGTCAGTGGGAGGTGGATTGCTCGCCGGCAGGGACCCGAGGGAAAACTGTCACTATGCGGGGGTTCACTACTGCTGTCAGAGTCAGATGACCTTGCGGGGCCTCCCGTGGAAGTCTCAGCAGTACCGGAATCTTTGATACCTATTAACTGGTTCCCTTTGTTATTCACCGGCGGAGGTCCAGAAGTGGGTGTGGATTGTGCTCGTTGGCTGCTGGGTGAGAGGGCTTTGTACACTGTATGGTGTGAGGTCCAGGGGTGTGTAACCATGACGCGTTTAACATCCTTCGCGAGGTCGCCCCTGGAAGTGTGCATTGCTTCCGCTTACCTAAGTGGACTTCGAGTGCAGTCCGCCGAAATGGAAGGACCAATGTCGTTTTAGTTTGGTGCAGCTTTATTGCACTGGGTGCTGTTGTTCCCGAGTATTACTCAAAATTTTTGTTTTTTTGTTTTTTTCTCCTTCTTTGGTTTTTGTGGAGTAGTTAGTTCGTATTTTCTTACGAAATGGTATATGGCGTTTTATTGGTTTTATTGTTAGGCTTGTTGTCCCTTTTATCGTGACTGTTGGCTCATTTAGCACTATTGCGTTATCGTCGAAAATCCTCGGTAGATTTTCTCCTTTCTTAGGGGAGGGGATGTTGTCACGGGTTTATTTTAGCGTTAGTAATAGATTTCAATTTGTAAACAAAATCGTTGGCCTACCTTAAAATTGCAGAATTTATCGAGGCAAAACCGGTTGATATAGGTTATTAATAGTAAAACGCCAACTGTTGATGTATTTCGGTCATAAAATTATTAAGTGGTAGCTAACGTTAGGTTTTGTAAATAAGTTTATTATCATTAATTGTGTGACATTTGAAATCCTTGACAATAGAACGTCTGACCTACTTTTTCGTCGAAAACTTGTATATTGAAGTACGGTAGTTAACGTTTGGACGTATTTATAACTTTATGATTGAAATCAAAAATAAATGAGGAAATTAGGAAATGTTACGATTTTTATTGTTGTCAATATGAATATTTAGATTGGTTGTATCAAATGACCCCTGTTCGTTAGTAAGTTGTTGGCTGAATAAGCTACGGTTTGTCCCAATGGTAGAGGCCATATCTTATTTCGACGTATGTCAAATTATTGTGATCTAAGGGACGTGGGAGATTTTTTTTTTTTTTCATTACGAACTTTTGTGTTGAAAGCATCTGAGATTTGTCTTGAGGTTAATTTGTAATCTTCGATCATCGGAGACAATTTAGTTTGGATTTACGAAATTTAACCTCGTTCATTTCCATTGAAAATTGTGTGAGAGAGTTTACTCTGAATTTTGGTGATTTCGGTGGAAGTTACGGCGTAGGCCGGATTATTAATCAAATCTTCATTTGGTGGTTTAACGAACGAACAGGTGGTATTTTGGTAGTAAGACTGTTCAGACAGAGAATCGTGGTCCGGATTCCTCATCATTGCAGTTAGCAACAAGTTGTCACAAGCTTATCGAGAAAAGAACCCTATTTTTAAATAGGGTTTTTAGTTACCGGCTACAGTTTTTAGTTACGGGCTTAAGTCTTGGATATAGGCTTCTTTTGTAAGTAGGCCTGATACTTGGTTCGAGCATACGTTTTGTGTTTGGTGTAGCCTTTTGGTTTTGGATAAGGCTTGATTTTGGAACCGACCCAAGTATAAGACCAGCCGAGGACGGCGAAAATTTATCAATTAAACAGATAAGCTATATTAGTCTTAAGTTGTAACTAGTTAGTTAAGAGTTAGTTTTTCTTATACTTTTTTTTGTATATTGCGTGTGATCACACATATTTAAAATTCTCTTTTAAATTATTCATTTATTAATTCTTTGTTATATATAAATATTGTTAGCGTTGTCAAGCACGAGACTTGACAGTTGTTAAAATTTAAAATTTGTTCATTAAAGAAGAGTCTAGTTGACATTTTAGTTTTATTTAGCTCACTTATCGTTATTTATAGTTATAATTTAATTCAATTAGAACCGTTAAATATTCTAAATTTACTTAATTATCTCCAGTGGGTGAAGTAGTGCCTGGAACATCAGGGGTTTCCGATTTCAACCGTCAAAATCGGTGGCGCGACTCACTAGTATTTGTTACTTACCTCTACGGCTGAGCTGGGCACTAATTTGCCAGTAGAGAGACCACTACCGAACTCAGCTGGAGTTGTATTGCTTTAGTAAAAATTTCTTTATTATTCTTAATTTGATTTATGTTTTAAAGTCATTAAAATACGTGGCAAAGTACATATACAAATGACACACAAATTACTATATCTTACAGATGATTAGGTCCAATGTAGACCTGTTACAGATCAATATTATAAGATAGTCATAATCGGTTTTGGATGATTTATTATTATAGAAATCTGTTCAGTGGTTGCAGCGTGATTGATTGACAAACATGAAATTTTTAATAAAAAAAAATAATAATAAAAGTAGTTAGGCCAGACTTATTTTACTACGGATATACCCGCAGAATGATTAAAATTAAATTTTTATATGTAAAATAGACAGTCATTAAATCATTTGTGAATGTCCGAATTCCACGCGAGCAATGCCGCGGGTAAAAGCTAGTATTTATACAAGAGATTTCCACGTATATACTCACTCATCACGATATCTCGGGAACCATAGGACTTAGAGACTTGAAATTTGGTAGGAATATTACTTTTGCTATGTAGAGGTCAGCTAAAAACGGATTTTACGAAATTCCACCCACAAGGGGTTTTGCGGGGGTGTCAACAATGAAAAATTCACATTTTCAAACTATAGCTCTTTTAGGTATAAAACTTAGCCAGGATATTCTTTTTAGCATGTTTGAATTTACTAAAAACTAATTTTATGATATTTCACCCCCAGAGGGCTGTGCGGGGGCGTTAAAAATTAAAAAAAAAGCTTTTAGAACTCTGAAACTTGGCCAGAATATTTCTTTTGGCATGTTTGAATTCACTAATAACTAATTTTTATGATTTTCCACCCTCAGAGGGTTGAGCGGGGGCGTTAAATATTTAAAAAATTCGTATCTTACAATCTATAGTTTTTAGAACTTTGAAACATGGCCAGAATATTTTTTGCTGCCAGAAAATAAAACAACATGTAATATTATTTACCCACGACTCATAAGTAAATTGCGTATTTTTTAACCTATAACTCTGTCAGTAAGTGTCAAATTATTGAGGAGTTGTGTTATAGTTTCATTTACTAAACTAGTGGAGTAAGTAAATAGAAACCTTATTATTATGTTGGTTACCTAAAGTTTTCATTAAATTAAACTAACATTTGACATTTCTCAGACAGAACTGTCTGCGAAATCGGATATTTTTATGCCAAAATTTAAATTTTATATTTGTTATTTTTAGTTTCATATAAAACCATTTGGTAAGTCGTGGGTAAAGCATAGTACTTCACTCGAGGAACAAATTGCATATTTAGCTCGTTTCTTTAGCCCCTTTGCTCGCAAGCTCGCTCATGGGCCAAACACACTCGCTGTAATATGCAATTTACTCTACTCGTAAAGTAATATACTATTACAGGGAAGCGTTGACCCAATAAATTTAATGGCTTTTGTTATTTTTTTTTAATCCCCGTGCAAAGCCGGGGCGGGCTGCTAGAATTGTATATTATTAATAACATCGTATACGCTATATTTGATGCTATTTAGGTATTAAACTAAAACTATAAATAATCTACGAGCCCTGTCTCAATGACGTTGGCTCAACTATATAAAACGTATTACAAAAAAAATCTAATGGTCAAGAGAAATTAGTACACTTTAATAAAAAAAGAAAAAACATTGAGAAAAAAGAGCCTAAGGTTGCTAATAAACAAAAAATTGTCAAGAATTAAAGGGAAACTACCATCACTTTAATACGTCTTCGCCTTTTATTGACCAATATTTGTCATTCCATTGGAGTGGAACTATCCCATTTTTCTTGATATTAAAGCAAATCAAATTTATTATAATTTATTGCTTAGTAAAATATAGAGTACATTCTAATATACAAAATTAAAAACGGAAATTATATAAACATTCATCAAACCTTCCCTACAATTAAACCTAAGCAAATGATATTGATTTAATGAATGATTTAAAAAGTCAGACATTAATGTTCCAACAACAGTCACAATTACAACTAACAGGGCGCAACCCACTCCACTCAGCAACACATAATAATATGTAGACTAAAAGACAAAGTGCTAAGAACACACAAAAATTAAGATATGCGATCATAAGCTCTATTCAATAGACGCATTGTACATGGCAGAACCCTATCGGTCACGAGACTTAACAATGCTTACGAACTTTTACATTCAACCGGAATATCATTATAAGACGACGCCATTGTGTATGTAAAAGATCGTCGGACCCGACTCCTAGAATGACGAGGAATAGAAAGAAGACCACTATGGCGTAGGTTTAAATTGTAAATATCCGTTCGAAATGTAAGACGTGAAAACAAATATGGTGGAATCTTATAAACTAAAATCTTGTGAAGGAAGCTCAACATATTAATCCTACGCCGACCCTTCATATTCACTCAGCCAGAGATTCTCAGGCACTAGTTAGAGACATGATTACGAAGACGGATATCATATATAAAGCGCAAACATGAATTCTGAACCTTTTGAATCCTATAAGAAGTAAAGCGATTAATACAAGGGCCGTAAACAAATTCACATAAATTAAAATGCCCCAGGACAAGGAAGTCACATAATCTTATACGTATACCAATTGATAAACACTTACGAAAGGGATAAGTTTGCCTTAAAGATGAATAGGCATTTTTACCGGAAATAGAAATATGCTTTTTAAATTGAAGACTAAAATCCAACTTTAGACCCAAATACCTGGCCACCGACTAAAAACCCAATACATCATTGCCAAGATTTAAACGTAGATTCTACTGAAGAAAATCACGGTCTCAATTTTTGCAGAAAAGGAGCACAAATGACTATTGAGGGATAATTTTTAAACAATAGTTATTCACATTTAACCCTTAGACGATCTTAATCTTCATTGATAATGTGCTTCGCCACTGCCACCTCTTTATTTCAAGATGGAAAGTATAACTGCGTATCATCGGCATATAAAGATGATACTTGCAGAACTTTAAACAACGATATAAATCTGAAGTATATATGGTATACAGCAAGGGTCCAAAATAGATCCCTGCGAAACACCAGCAGAGAAGGGCAAAGGTTCGGAAAGCTCACCATATATCTTGAATTGCTGCGACTTATTCTGGAATTAAATAGTGAAGAATGACAAAGAAATCTCTGATAGACCAATATAACGAATAATACTTAGTAACAACTCATAACAATAAAGTCAAAAGCTTTAACCTATGAGAAGAGCTGTATTCTGCTACAAAGTTTCGATTGACGATAGATCTGCTGGATGTGCATTTTAAAAGAGAAATTTTATTATCTGAAATCAAGTTTTTTTTTTATTTTTTTAGCTGTGGCAAATAGCACCGTCTTGCTAAAAGGTACGTTCAACATTATTTAACATAATTTCTTACATTTGTGGTTTCAAATTATTTTGTAACACGTTGATGTATTTATCAGCATTCATTATTTAAGACAATTATTATGAAAAACTTCTTCTTTGGTCGGCTTCCAGTGTCACCAATGCACTCTTTAAATTTTGCTTTATCGCTCCAGTAAACAGCATTCCATTGATTTTGAATCCAAATTCTATACTCTCTAGCCCAAAAAAGTCTGGTTTTCTTTTGCTTCTGTGTTAGTAAAGGTTTTTTCTTTGCCAACGAAATCTTAAATCCTAGTTTATGGGCAGCACTATTGCAAGTTGGAAAACGTTTACCTGTTGCTTCACTCCACAAAAGACTTACCTCTTCATAACTATCGCGACGATTTTGCTTAATGACCCTTTTTAAAGCTCTTAGATTTAGATAAAATAGCCAAAAGGAAGCCAAGTTAAGACATCAGGGCTGGTCAAGGTGCTCTAATCCTATTCTAGAGATAAAGGGTGTTTGCAATAGATCTGCAAAGGTCGCAGTGATACAGGCTATAATAGCCAACCCAATAACCATCTATCTATCTATCTAACTGCACAAATTGAAAATAAATCTGGATGCACTTATTTGTTAAATTGAAAAATTGCTAAGTTAAATATTTGTACAAAAATGATGTTTTTTCAATATGTTTTAAAAATACAGGGGCTATAAAGTTTTACTCAAAGTAACTTCAAATAACAGCAATCGTCGAACACTAATCCAGGAAGGTGTTCACAACTGTACATAGCTTCTGGTCTACGTGCCTCTAAGATGTTGATGAAAATTGATCTTAAAGGCATTTAAGAGATCTAAGAAATACGACTTTTTCTAGACTTTCTAACAATAATAGAGCATATTTTCTCGATTTTTTACAAGATTTTTCAGCTTCATTTCTTGGTCTATTTATTGTATTTAAAAAAAGATTTCAATTACGATAATTGTGTCATAGTTTGTTTCATGATTTGTATCATAATGCCTTTTAAAGTTATATTCTTTAGCAACTGAAATAGTGTTTTTTTGTTAGATTTTAAAATATCATTTGAATGAGATTGACTAAACATTACTATAAAACATTCAGAAAAACCACAGCACTAGTACAAACACATGTCCTGTGTTGGATAAGATCGCCAACAATTGGTAACTATTATTGAAGAATATTAAATTCAATTTTTTTTCAAGAATAACAGATTTATAAGCCCATCCAAAATATTTATATACTTTTTAAATTAGAGCAACCTATTTCCTATACAGATATAAAAAATGATTTTAATCTGTATATCTACAATGAAAATGTTAAGAAATTCAGAAAACTTATTTATAAACACTACACAAAAGAGATATTTTAATATTTCAAAACTTTTAAAATATTTTAACAAGAAAATAATATTAAAGACAATTGTATTTAAAAATTTCCAAACAAATTCGTTACGTCGAAATTAGTTCAAACTTTTATAGAAATGCAACTCCAAAGCCACTACAGAAGGCATTAATTGTATTTGATTATTCTTTTCCATTCTAGACACGAGCATTTTATTTAAACGCTAGGAGGAAATTACCAATCAGTAGATAGTAAAGAAAACTATTTTCAAAAAATTGAAAAGTATTTTTTTCTAAAAGAAACGTTTAAGTTTCCTATTTACTTTTAAACCCAAAGTTCTTTTATAGTTTTAAAGGGTACTTGCTACATTATCTAGTGTTTGTTTTTATTTTTGAGCGTTTTATTTAAATTTCGAATTATACGGGGTTATATTGTTATCTCCCACAATTACAACTTAAATGTGTTTGTATGCCTATGTCTTGAAGAAAAAACATCATTCATTATTTAAAAAAAAGAATATATATCAATTGCTAAACAGAGCCGTAAATATGTAGGCTCGAGTCAAATAAACATGCGGAAATGTAGCATTTTCGTCTCCATAACATCCATTTATTTATTTATATTGGACAGTGGAGGACATTTTTAGCTAACAAGAACCCATCTCCATCTATATTCATGAGATGTTTGGATACTCGAACGAAGTTTCTGTCTATAGTCTAAGGTCTGCGTTTGAATACAGATTAGAGGGTTATACGGTTAAGAAGCGCCAGTTGACAACATAGTGAGATTTAGGTAAATCTATTTACCTACTCAGTTTTCAATTTGGTTATTTCTATGTATAAAAATCTTATCTAAAGAATGGTATAATTGCTAAACGACACAATTTTATCTTATTAAATATTGTAACCTTTTTGATGAATGTTAACGATGTTAATTGCTTGTGAAAGGTTCACTTATGCGGACGGCACTCAGTTGTTTGACGGAAAGCGTGTCGTGGGTTCGTCCGAACTAAATAAAAAACTTGAAAAAAAAATGTTTAAAAAATAAAAATGGGTGCTACTTATATTTTATTTACTATTATATATACTACTAGCTGTACCCGCTACGTCGTTAGCTTGGCGTGTTGATTGTTGTATATAAATTTGTATACACCAGATGTTAAGTTAAAGGAAGACAAATACATCTGTGAAAACCGCATTGGAATCGGATCAGTAGTTTCCATGCAATGCTCGCACAAACATACAGACAGACAGACAAAAAATCTTACCGCATTTTTGGGTTCTATACCGATGTCACCGCGACGTCGTTTGCGTGGCGTGTTGATTGCTGTATAAAAATTTCTCTCTCACCCCGTTAAAGGGGTGGGGAAAATTTTTTATACACCAGATGTTAAGTTGAAAGATGACAAATACATATTTGAAAACCGCATTCGAATCGGATCAGTAGTTTTTATATGATGCGCGCAAACACGTACAGACAGGCAGACAGGCAGACAGACAGAAAAAAATCTAACCACATTTTTGGGTTCTATATCGATGTAGTAACATCCCCTGCTAATTATTTTTTAAATATCTTTAATGTACATTTCTACAGTTTTATTATAGATATGTACATATTATTAAGAAATTTGAAATTTCACATTTACCCAGGGAAATATAAAAAACTTCAATATAATACTTACAATCCTTAACTTATCCTGTGTGGTTTTAAACAACACTTCACAAGAAATTTAAAGATAAATCATATTTTAGTTTTCTTTTTTTTTAAAGGAAAACTTAAAAGAAAATATTGATCTGAACAACACATAATAGTAAGAAATAAAAATATCTAGTGGAAATATAAAATATTATATTCAAAGAATCTCAAACTACACAGTGTAATACACATTTAATAATAACAGCTAAGTACAAAACATTGATATCTATGTGTAGGTATGGCATCAGGGTGCCTCCGATTAAGTCGGCACTATTGTTAACTTCTTTATTATTACAGCTACGAGGTTGGTTAAATCAGCAAACCAGTAGAATTTTTTCCGCTAATTAGGTTGGTGAAAACAGAAAAACAATATAGCATCGCGTTTTCGACTTATTTAGAAAATACCAATTTTTTAAATAGAACACCCTGTATATTTTGACGTAATACGATAGCAAATCCTTTTCTACATAAAAAAGGTTTTTTACACTATCGCTCTAAATTGAAAAATAACAGAATTATAACGATATTTTATTTCTAGTAAAGTTGGCTGTGAAACTCCAAAGTAAAAACAATTATTAAACTGTTGCTTGGTAACGAATAAATAGTTTATTTTAAATAAAAGTGGAAATAATAATTATTAGTAATTTAAATAAATAATTTTTACCGAAATTTTTTCACAGTCATAATAAATGAGCAAATACATCACCATTTTGTTCTATACACTTTCGAGCACATTTTAACACTCACCTTGTCGCTTTCAAAATAGTCTTGCCATCAATAGATTCGTTTATTCTTCTAATATTAATTTTAAGTTCTTCTGCGGTTGCATATTTTTTCTTATACAACTCATCTTTAACGTGACCCTAAAAATAGAAATCTAGCGGGGTTATAACTGGGGATTTGGGTGGCCAAGGAACTGGACTGGTTGTGGCAATCCATTTATCTCCAAACAATCTTCGTAGTAAAATCCTTAGTTCGCCAAATTGATGAGGTGGTGCCCCATCTTGCTGTCGAGTTGCCAAGTTCACACCGTCCAAATACTCTTCTATAGCGCTCCGGAGATTATAAGGTCAACATACCTCTGTCCTGTTAATCTCCCATCATAAAACACTGGTCCAATTATTTGACTTCCTATTAAACCGCACCTAACATTAACACAAAATTGATGTTGAGGATTTCTAGGATTAGTAAGGAACAAGTTTTCTTGGGACTAATAGTGTACGTTCTTCCGATTAAACATACCTTTATTTGAAAAATTGGTCACATCGCTCCAAATAATGTACTTCAAAATTTTAATATCTTTATCGCACATATGGGACAACCAGTTGCAAAAAGCAAGTCTTCTCTCTCTATCACCGGGTAATAGTGTTTGGAATGGTCGATACTTGTAAGGAACAAACTTATGTTTCACAAAACCCGCTATATTGTAACCAAACTGACATCATACTCTTTTGCTAAATCTGTGGTTGAATTTTCTTTGTGTGCTTCAAAATAGGCCAAGATGGTGGTTTCAACGTCTTCGCTTACAACAAACTGTTTTCTCTTTCTCGTCTTTTTAAAAACATCCTCGTTACTCCGAAATTTTCTGTACAGAACTAAAAAATATCTCCTGTTCGGCAAATCGCGTAGGTGGAATCTGTGGCGGTATTCTTCTATTGCTCTAACACTGTTTTTTCTACACGTAAGATAAATTTCTAACATATCACACTTTTCAATATGCGTGAAAGGCATTTTAAAACTAATTCTATTACCAAAAACTGTAAGTGTTTAAATTTGCTGTCAAAAAAATCATACTCAATAATAGCCACTATTATTTATGTTACCAAGCAACCGTAGGTACAATTGTTTTTACTTTGGAGTTTTACAGCCAACTTTACTGGAATAAAATATCGTCATAATTCTGTTATTTTTTAATTTAGAGCGATGGTGTAAAGGACCTTTTTTATGTAGAAAAGTATTTGCTATCGTATTACGTCAAAATATACATGGTGCGATAATAAATTGTTTTTCTGTTTTCAGCATCTTAATAAGCGGAGAAAATTCTACTAGTTTGCTAATTTAACCAACCTCGTAGCTGTAATAATAAAGAAGTTGACAATAGTGCCAAATTAATCGAAGGCAACCTGTATAAAGAATTAGGTAGTTAAAAAAAAACATTTAAAATTTCATTGTTTTCACATTATAGCTTTCGCTATTAACTCGAGCTAATTGAGTCCCTACCTATTTTAATATTATTACTAAAAATACTCACAGTAAATACAATTACTATTAAAATAAAAAAATCACAGATTTTTAAAGATAAAATTATTAACAGCGAGCATACTGGAAAATACACTAGTTCTTTGTTTAAAATAAAAGAAAATCCAAAATTTACAAAGACATAAATAGGTACCTATTTCTTTTCTAAGATGTTTAAAGAAATTTACATTTTATGAGTTGTATTTTCTTGTTGCTCAGATATAGATACTAATAACGTATAGAAACTGACAGTTGGCTTCCAAAGTGCTTTTTAGATAATACAAAATGACCAAACATTTGAAGGAGGTACCTAATATTAATAACCTTACCAGAAAAACTACCACGACCCTTCAATATAACACTAAAAATTGACTATTGATTTCTCGCTATACCACATCGGATTATATGGTACTTTACACGCGGGAAATGAGTCCGATTGGTCAATCATAGTGTTGCACCCGAAAAGCACGTAATAAGTAAGATGTGTCTTTTAGCACGCAGGCATATAAGTGCTGCGTAATTTTAAGAAATTTCAAGAAACGTATTATTATGTATAGACAAAAATTTATTGGAAAAAATTAATTTATTTTTTTAAATGCTACAATACCATATGAAACCGCGCTTTATAAGTATAAATAACAAATCTCTTAATTAACCAGGATTTATAGATATAAACAAGTAACAGCAAAACGTTTGTAAAGGATTCTACGTGAGCAATTTAAATAAGGTCTTACCTAAAAATCACAGGAAAGCAGCGCAAATCCGAAGGGGTACTAAAAAACCGAATAGCATTGCTAAGGACCGAGCTTTTGTAGGATGTATTTTGGGCAAATGCCAATTGAGCGCAAAACCTGAGTTCCCAGCAGGGGTAAGGTAATCCTGTGTGCCAATTGAGCGCAAGGATTTAAAATGGTATGTTAGGATTGAGCGCAAACCAAAATAATATATTTATTAATCGGTTACTACACTTTTACCACATAAAATTTTGCGTTGAAATTGCTATGAAACGACTCACATGCGTTGGTACCCCTTTCTCTACTTGCCGAACATGAAGCCAATATTTCTGGTGGAAATCCTGCTTCCTCACTGATATAATTGTCCGTTAAGTAGTCACAGAAAGCAGTAACTGTAGGATCTGCAGGAACAATGGCCATAAGGTCTTAAACAAAACAACTGGAAACTTTAATGTCTTCCACAAGATTACGCCAAATGCCCAATGTAACCGTTTTCCTATTTGGCTATTCTTGTTACTGTATTCTGCTTTCAGTCTAAGGTTGTTTTAGTTGAACTAAAAAAAAATGTTGTCTTTTTCACCTGCTCTTATTACTGATCGAAAGACTTCTTCGTAACTTTCAGCTTATTTGTTTTTTACTAACGTAAAAACTAATTGAATGTAATGTCCATTTCTAACAACATGAATGGTAAAGAATTGCGTAAAAAATTGCGAAGAATATTTAAATGTTTCATTAAAAAAATGTCTTCTTCACAATGTAAATTTAAATTTCTTTTTTTGTTAAATATAATTATTCCCTTTGCCTGGTCTGCCTTAATTAAAAACATTTCTCCTGCCGATGTTTGCATGTCCAGGTTTTCTAAACCTTCAAAGACTTCGTTGATATTTTTTGGGAGAGGTGGAAGTAGTTTTCTTCTAGAACGGTATATAGCATGCCGAAAATGCCACCTGAAAGTTTTAATATAATAATAATATAATAATATAACTTTTGCATTCTAGATTAGAGAAATCCATAGCCAATTTTGAGAAATCCATTCAAGAAATTTATTACACTTAAATCCTTCCGTTGCGCTCCATTGGCTTATAACATTTCAGGTAAATTTTCTGCACTCTACGGAGTGTAGAATGGTTGCGCTCAATCGGCATACACCGTGTATTTCTGTTGCTAAATGTGTAACCTGGTTTGTTTTGTTTATCTACAATGATTGTTTTGGAACTCTTTCAATTGTCCAAATCGACGAAAATGTTAAAAAAATTCGAGACAATTGATCAATTGATAAAAAGAAAATTTTATAACAAAACTATGTTTAATATTTTTGTAGTTTGCCTGCAATAGATCTATTAATACTTTTTAACATTTTTTGTAGTAATAAACGATTTTTGTAGTTTTAGTGCGTGAAACATTTATAGGTAGATGTAGTGTCTTTTTCTGTTAATGTACTGATAATGAGAAATCGAACACACAGAAATATTGCACTAGCTAACTCCGCAATGAAATTGGGTTACCGCCTACCGACGTCATTTTCAGGTCACTAAAATCCAAAATTACCCTATGTTTCGCTATAATTAAAAAGTTGTATCCAATTTAAAATATATCTTTATAACCAGTACCGAAAACACACTAATAATTGCCTCAATTCGAGCATCACACTGTTCGTTTTCAGTTATTGTAACAAAAATAATACAGTATTTTGACTTTTAATCTATTAAAAATTCTGTTATGTAAAATACCGAGAAATTTATTAATAATGTCAAATCTTAAAAGCTTTCGTGCTTGTTTTGTACCAAATAGTACAAAAACAGCTCTCCAAAAATAATTTTAAACGATCCAGAAGACGTAAAATGTCGAAATAAATGGTTTTAAGCAGTGTATCATGTTAGTTAAAAAAAACTTCATTTTTTTTTTAGTTTTTAATATAATTTCTATATAAGTTGAACAAATCAGGGAGAATGAATTGTTCTTCTTTGTTTGGGGATGTGAAGTACGTAAGGACTGGTTTGTGTTTAACTATTTATTTTCGGGAAAAATATAATCTTGAGGGTACCAGAGTTCTGGTCTTAATGATATTGACGGTGATTACTAATATTAACCGGAATACAATAAAGTCAGTTTATTTTAAAATATTGAGTGATGTTACGTTTTTGAAGTAAAACTTTTTTAGCGAGACTAGGAGTAAAAAAGTTATTCTAACGGACGTGACGTCATTCTAATAACAGAAACCGGAAACAAAACCTAATACTGACACGATTTTGCATGGGCGCCGGCAGCAGGGTGCAAGAGGGTGCGCTTGCACCCCCCTGCTATGAAAGAAAAACTATATATTTTTTTAATTTTTTTATTAAATTATTGTTTGAATAAAAATTAAAGGCGTCGAGGTTGCTGTCCAAATCATTCTACATTCTATATATATATTAGATCATAATAGTGTGTAGATGCAGATGCACCCCCCTGAAAATAATCCTGGCGGCGCTCATGCGATTTTGCCTACTATATTAAATAAAATTAAATCTGTAATTGTATGAATTGACAGCTGATCATCTTGTCAATCGAAATACATTGCTTTATATAAATAGTTTTTTGTGTATAAAGTGTTTGTATTAAATATGAATAAACAATGTGGATTTATTAATGAAGAAGGTGATGAAAAAATATTGATTGAAAATGAGTGAATAGGTAGGTACTCTATATGCATAAATTTTATTTTTGGTGTGTAATTACACTATTTATACCTAATTATTTATACCTATTATTTATACCTAGCTATTTTCGTTTTATAGACTTAAAGAGCTAAAAAGAAAAAGAAATTGTGAACGTCAAAGGGCATATTATAAGCGCGCCAGAAAGATTTGAAGAAACATGACAAAAATGAAAAAATGACGAGACAGCTACATTCATTATGATTTGATTAAGTAAGTTTTTATACATACATACATAATATGATAGTAAATAATTGTTTATACGGAAGCTTAACGGTAAGTAAAGAAGCATGTTACACGTTTTTGTTCATGAAATAATAATATTCGAAATGTTTTAACACTTTCTTATACTTATTTTAGGTTTGGTTAGGTAGCCATAAAGGCCATAAAACCACTAGTCAGGATGGCTGATCTTTTACCAGCAATAACATATCCTTCGTAGACGTGAAGGAAACAAACTTAACTCAGGATTTTAAATTTTATGGAATATGCTATAAAATGTTACAAAATGAAATGGTTATCTAACTATCGAAGGCTCTTGTGTTGTATTACAATAAGGTAGATACAGCTACAAAATCACACATTCTAAACGTAATGTGTGTATATTTTTAATATTGTTTACCTATTATTGAAGCAAAACTTCTTTAGGCACGACTAGGGGTAGATTCTAACGGAAGATTCTGATGGAAGTAACTGTATAATTTCAGCTATGGGAGGAGTTTAAATTTCCGAAATTTATTTATGAAATTTTCATTCGGTTTCAAATACATTAATGGTATTTATAGAGTAAAATCTATGTTTCACATTTTAGTTATCATAAACCTATTATATCATATATAAAAAAAATAATGATAACTTTCAAATTCCTATTTCTAATGAATAATATAAATATAACATCTCATTTTTTTGTAAAGTATATAGGCAATAAATATGATTGAATTGTAATTAAATATTTATTTTCCGATACTTACGTCAACAAGTTTTACTTCAATCGCGCGTAAAGGTTACACGCACACTCTTTTTTTAAATGAATTGTCAATCAATTGACTTTATTATTAAAATCAACTATGTATTGCTTTTTAGTAAAATTAGTATACATCTCAGTTGGATTCTACTACCTGATTTAAAATAAATGTACAAATTAAATAAGTCTATCGTTCAATAATAGTACATATATGGTTTTACGAGAGACGAAAGTAACATTTTTTGAAGCAAGAGGACAATTTATCAGCCGAGGCTGGTAATGTTTACTAGCTTCAAAATGTGTTTTTGACGAGTGAAACACTAAACTTTTTCTGCAATACTCTTCATATCTTAATAATATACTTAAAAAATGAAGAATATTTTATTTTAAATTATATATAACAGAATTTTGTTATATATTATTTAGGATTTAATTATTGGTTCATTGTGAGTCAAACAATTATGCAAAACTATATAAATAGAATCTAGATTTTTATGTATTGATGTAGACGATGCCACATATAATATGTTATATTGTTAACTGATATCATTCCAGATAACGATGCGCCATAATCCGGAAGTTTGGTATTCTGTATGGATTGTAAAATTCTGGTTTGTATTTAATTTTTGCTGTTAACTAATTGAACAACACATTCCTCCGCAACGTTACTATATTTCTAGCCTCCGTGATTTTTTAATTGAAGTTAATCACCTCCTACATCCACTAACAGCATTGCGGAAATTTACTTAAATAATGCCCAGTATATTTTTAATTATTGAGCGATTTTCATAGGAAATTTACTGAATTTATTTATTCCTATAACCTGTCTAGTAAACTTTTCGTTCTGGAAGTTTATAAAGAATCTTGAATTTATTTTGGCAATATCTAGAAGACCAAGGTTTATATATGATTTAGAAATCTCATAAAAGAAGGCAGAAATGTGAAAAGAACACTTTTGTTTTTGGATTACGTATTGTAACTAAGAGTATCTTTAACATCATTTACTGTTAAATCATTACTACGACAAGCTCCTGAAAATACAAAAACTAAGACTTATTATTATTAATATCATTAAGAATTTCTTGCATTATTAATAGTTATTTAAGCAACGAGTTAATTAATTAATATCTCAAACATTAATGCGCTCGCTATCGCTCGCGCATTAAAATATTTCGATTATTAAACTTCCTATTAATTTACGAGTTGGTTACAAAATTTTTCCGTCGACTTTTTTAAGAATAAAATAGCTTATAAATAAATATTAAATAAATTTATGTACTTGTTCTTTGTTAAAAACTTTGATTTTTTTGAAACATATCCAGTTTTTTTCTTTTTAATAAACATAAAATTGTAGTTTATTATATTTACTGATATCGACATTTGTATTATTAAGTAAGTATTTAAAATTGTTCCTAGCATCGAATATTTTGGCCATAAACTGGCTATTAACCCATTAACGCCCAAATAATTTTTTTTTTCAAAATTTTAAAAATGAATGCATTTTTGTGTTATTTTGGTTCAATTATTTATAAAAAAAATACATAAAAAATTTTTTTTTTTATACTTTTTAAAAAAAATGGTGATCTATAAATAGATCGCTGGGCGAATAAAGGTAAAAACTTTAAGGTAGTTCCTCCGCGACAGTCCAGTCAAAAAGTTTTGGAATCGCACTATCGTTAAACACGTTTGTTTGTACTATGACTGTACGTTAAATTTGTTAACGTGAGTGTACTTCTATCCCTTAAATGTATACACATATACTGTGAAATATAATTCTGTTTGGAAATGTGGCAACGTCGCGTTATTTTTATTCTTATTTCTCCTAACCGCTGAAACTTACCTACTTATAGTTTATACTTTATACGTAAAGTATTGTAAACTTGCTATTTTTATTGCAAATTAACTTTTGAAACAGAAAAAACGACTTTTTAAAAACAATTTAAAATTACACAAGAGACTTTCTTACTGGAAAGTTAACAAAGATCTGATTTTATTTAACAAATTACTATAATTTATAATGTTGTATTAAAAGTATTGTCAGCGGTTTTGTATTCTGTATAGTCGGCGGGTTTCGTTCCATAACTCCTCCGGGGCAAGCTGAGAACTATGGGGTTTCTCCATGGTTCGATAGTAGAGGGAAGTTTCCTGGAATAGGGTCCATTTTTGTTTGTTGATTTGGTACCTCTCTTCTTTGTTGATTTCTTCTGATACAAAATTTGTAAAGAATGTACGTTCCTGTAAAAAGGACTGTAACATAGAGCAGTATTGTATAAAAGCTAATATTTTTAAAATGCACTGTAGGAATGTTTATATTTTTCAATTTTGTCTTCTGAGCTTCTAAAGTATTTTGAATAGTATTTAGTTCGTCAAATTTCACACTGTCTATTTGCACTGGGTTAAAATTAGAATTGTCTATTAGTGGATCATTTTTAAAGAAGTCTATATTTGGTAATTTAATTTGTTTATAATTTGGTTCTGAGGATTCGAGCGTTTTTAAAAGCACTTTGTCTATTTGCACATCACAATACTTGTTGATTTCTATGAGGTAACTTCCATTCAGTGGTATATTGTCTGTGGTTTTGATGTTTTTCCGAATCGCAACTGCATTACGTGGGGTGATAACCATCCATTGATTATTTTCTAACTTCTGGATTCTGGTGTCGTTGATTTTTGTTAAAATTTGGTTGCAGCGTTTCGTTGGTTCTGAATATTTTAGTAAATGAATTTCGCAGGGTGCATTTGTTTTAATTTCAAGTGGCTGAATATCTTTACAGAGAAATTCTTCTTTATTGATTAGTCGGCATGGAAGATCCGAAAATGCGTA
The DNA here is from genome assembly GCA_964028335.1 of Altica lythri. Taxonomy (NCBI): domain Eukaryota; kingdom Metazoa; phylum Arthropoda; class Insecta; order Coleoptera; family Chrysomelidae; genus Altica; species Altica lythri. Next base: position 45,222,704 of record OZ034807.1, read on the forward strand.
GTGTTGCTCATTTTTGAGGAGAAATTTGGATTTAGGAATAATAACTTTAAAGTTTTGATTGAATGGTGTAGGGAGAGGATACAGATGATAGTAGTCATAATCATTTGCTTCTACGATTGGGATTTCTAATATAAAATTAAATATATTGTGTTTAGAGTAAGCTTTGACTTCTAGTATTTTTTTCGAAAGACAAAATATTTTTTAAATTGGGGTCAAATGGAAATTTGATATTACTTTTGAGGGTTTTACTTATTGCCAATATTTCAGAAAGTAATTCTCTGGGGTCAGCTATTGCGTTATGAAATATGTTTAATTTTGAAAAACTAATGGCTATTTCTAGCGTTTCTAGTGCGTCGTGAATTATCTGATAGCTAGTAGAAAATTGTGAAACGAGTCTTTCCAGCGCGAAATAGTGAAGGGTTTCGACTTTGTCCAAACTTAGATTTTGTATTAACTCTTGTATTTCATTTATGCGAGAACTTAATATTAATTGATTTCGAGATAGTATTTTAGTTGTGTTTTCAAAATTTTGTATAGAGGATTGTAGTAGTGTGACTTGTTGTTCGATTATGGTTTTGATTTTATTCTGATTATTAGATAAGGAGGAGATAGCTTGATCATAACGTTTGGCATCGGTTTGATCGAGATTTCCTGTGAGGAACTTTATTGCCGAACCAACTCCATCAAATAATGATCGTTTAACTCTAGGGTTCCAAAAGGGGTTAAGTTGATTAAATTGAAGGATAATTTTGTTTTCTAATAATTGGATCCTGTGATAGGAATTTTGAAATTCTTCATCGAATCTAAAATGTTTTGATGAGTTTAGAAGAGTGTATTTTATGTCGAGGTATTGTCTCTTGAGTGTCAAAAATTGTTTCGTAATATTTGTTATATCATAGACATGTACGAAAGTCCAATAGTCAGTCTTAAGTTGTGCTTTTCCTAGATATAAAGGAAGAAGTCCCGGATTGTCGTTTAGGTTGTGGATTTGGCAAGGGTTTGGTCCTGCGCCTGTGGTATTTGTTCTCCAGATGAGGAGGAATCTGCAAGAGGAGGTTTCTTTAGTTCCTTAATGTGTACTATTTCGGTTTTTTCTGATAATTTTTTGTGTTTTATTAATTTCCGGCTTACTTTAACACGGTTTCTGTCAAGTAGTTCGATAATCCGATAAGGACCTAAGAACCTTTTGTCTTTTTTATTTCGTTTAGTAGGATTGGTTTTATAGACAGTTTGTCCTATTTTAAATTCGATATTCTCGTCGCCTTGATCGTTTCGTTTTTCAATAGTTTTAGTTTTTTGATCTATCAGTTTTTCATTTACATTTTGGTATACGTGTTTCAGTTTTTCTTTATGATTATTTGAATAGTCCGTGTAAAAGTTGTGGGGTAAAAATATTTCGTTAGGGCTTCTCGAGTCTGTATGTCCGAATGTTAGTTCAAAAGGGGAAAAATTAGTTGAGCTATGGATAGAACTATTGTAAGCAATTATTGCGTAGTCCATTAAGTCAGTTTCGTTAGGGTGAGTTTCTTGTAATATTCTTAGGTGTTCAATGAGCGTTGAGTGGAGTCTTTCTACTATAGAGTTTGATTCATGATGTGCTGTAGTCGTAAAATGTATTTTAATTTTATGTAGTCCTAAAAGGTCTTTAATAATTTCATTATTAAATTCTTTTCCTTTATCGACTGTTATTAGTTGTGGAACGCCAAAAGAAGTGAAAAATTTTAACAGAGCTTTACTAGTATGTACAGCTGTCTTACCGGGTAATAGAATTGCTTGAGCTAATTTAGTGAAGGCGTCTATTATTGTTAAATAAATTTTATTGTCGTAAGAAAATACGTCCATATGGATTATTTGAAATGGTTTAGTAGCTGTCTCAGTTAACATGAGCGGAACGTATGGGGTTTTCCTTGAATATTTATTTTTTTGACAAGTTGAGCAAGCATTAATATAGTTTGTGATTGATGTTTTCATATTTTTCCAATAATAATTTATTTTTAGTCGTTCGTAAGTTTCGGTAATACCTCGATGGTTGGTTTTACCTTCGTGATAGTTTTTTAACAAAAGCAGTTGTTCTTCTTTGTCCGCAACAGTGTTTATTAATTTAGTACATTTGATCATTTTTGGTATGTTCTCAGAAAAGTGTTGTAAACAAATTCGATTAAAATCCCTATAGAGGTTATCTTTATTGAAGTAAAAATAAAAAGTATTTTCTGAGTTGGTAAATTCTGTCAAAAATTCAAATATTAATTTGTCATTATTATTTTCGGGTATTTTTACTTTTATTATTTTTTTGTTTTCGTAAGTTTCATGTTTAACGTCAGTTTTGTGATGAACATTTGGGTAAACTAGGATTTGATGTGTTTTATTGTTTATAATGTCGTCTAAAATTGGTATGCCATTATTAGTGGTTTCATTGGCTGTCGAATGTTGTGTCGAGTCATTTGAAGAATCTAGATTGTCGAAGTTTGTTTTTTCGTTATTTTTATTTGAGTTAATGCAAATGTCAGAGAGAACTGTAATTTTGTTGTTATTAGGATTACTTGTTGAAGGTTGTGGATCTAGAGGAATATTTTCTGCAAGGTTTCTCAAATATTCTAAAATGTTTTCGTCAACGTCTCCGGGGTTGTTTATTATAGATTCGTCTTCTAATGCGTTTATGGATATTCGAGATAAACAGTCAGCGTTCGTATTATTTTTTCCTTTTTTGTATATAATTTTGTAGTCATATTCTTCCAATTTTAGCCTCCATCTAACCAATTTTGAATTAGGTTCTTTAAGGCTAAATAACCAGGATAATGGTTTGTGATCCGTATATATATAAAATTTCCTTCCATATAAATATGGTCGAAAATGTTTGCAGGCCCACACAATCGCAAGTAGTTCTTTCTCAATTGTTGAGTAATTAGTCTCCGAAGTGTTTAGGGTCCGTGATGCGTAAGCTATTGGTTTGTCGTTAGGTACGTTACCTTGTGATAAAACGGCACCTATTGCAAAGTTACTGGCATCTGTCGTTAAAATAAACGGTTTCGTAAAGTCAGGGTATTGTAATATCGGATCATTGGTTAAAATTTCTTTACACGTTTCAAAACAATTAATAAAATCTTGGTCATGAGTTATACGTGTCCCTTTTTTTAAACATTTAGTCATAGGTTTTGTGATTTTTGCGAAGTTAGGTATAAATCGTCTGTAATAACCTAGTAGTCCTAGGAAGCTTTTAATTTCTGTTGGGGATTTAGGAATGGGAAATTGTTTTATTGCTTTTATCTTGTCAGGATTGGGTTTTACTCCGTCAGGGGTAATGATATGTCCGAGGTACATGACAGTCTTCTGTAAAAATTCCGATTTGTCAAGTTGGACCTTTAAATTGTGTTCTCTAAGTCGATTAAACACTGTCTTTAAACGTTGTAGATGTTCCTGTAGAGATGAGCTATATATTAGAATGTCGTCTAAATATACTATACATGTTTCGTCAGTTAGTCCTCTTAATACATTGTCAATCACTCTTTGGAAGGTCGCTGGTGCGTTCTTGAGTCCAAAAGGCATTCGTTTAAATTGAAAATGTCCTTGGGGTGTAGTAAATGCGGTTTTCTCGATGTCATTAGGGTCTACTTCAATTTGGTGAAACCCACTGGCTAAGTCAAGTGTCGAAAAATAGTTTGCTCTACCTAGTCTGTCTAAAATTTCAGTTATGTTTGGTAATGGATATTTGTCATCAACAGTCTTTTCATTTAATTTCCTATAGTCGATTACTAATCGCCATTTTCGTTCACCTGTTGCGTCTAATTTTTTGGGAACAACCCAAATAGGCGAGGAAAAGGGAGAGTTTGAATTTTCTATTATACCTTCGCTTAACATTTTTGAAATTTGTTTCCTTACTTCTTGTCGGTGTACTTCAGGAAAGCGGTAATTTTTTGTGTAAATCGCGGAATCGTCTGTCAAATTAATTTTGTGTTTGATTTGATTAGTAAAACTCAAGGGTATTCCGTCGCAATAAAAAATGTCTCTGTATTCGTAACATAGTTTTCTTAAACTGTCCTTTTCTTCTTTGTTGCAATGGTCGAGTCTGATATTTTTCAAATTTTGTTTAAGTTTTATATCGTGAGTTTGTTCAAATTCCATGTCATTTTCTATTTTATCTAAGAAGTTTACTTCTACAGAATTTAGAGGTTCTATATCGAAAGGTTTGTTTATGTCTAATTTAACTGAGTTTTCGTTAATGTTAGTGATTGTCGTGATCGCGAAATTATTTGAAATATTAACTAGAGCTTTTGGCATTTCAAGCCCATTTCCAAAATTTTGATAATCAATTATACCTAATCCATTTTTTAAGTTGACTGGTATCTTGACTACCTTTTTACAACGGCCTGGTATGGTTATAGTATAATTTTTAATATTTTTATTTTTTACTTCTAAATCTAAAATTAGTGGTATTATGGCATTTGGGGTTTCTATTACATTTTTGTTAACATTTATATTTGCGTCTAATTGTTTAAGTAAATCTACACCTATAATTCCGTCAAATCTGTTGCTGAATTTAAATAAATAGAATTTATGAAACTCTGGTTGATTAAAAATTGAAAATAGTGGAATATAAGCAACTTTATCATGGTATGAAATATCATGTGCAGTTTGAATGTTAAAGTTTTCATTTAAAATAAATCTTTGATAAAACTTGTAAGCTAATTCTGGGTTAATTAAAGATTTTGAACTTCCGGTGTCAATTAAAAACTTTGCATTAATTTCTGGAATTTCGATGTATGGTAAATTTGCTTTAAGAGCATTAAGAGATATCATGTTAGGTTGTTGGAATTCAGTGTCTTGGGAAAATCCTGAATCGCGTTTTTTGTTTCGCTTGATTCCGAGTATATGTTATCGTTAGCGTTATCATTTACATGTGTTGGATTATAATAATTGTCTTGTAGGTATTGAGTTTCGTCTTGATATTCGTAACATGGTTCAGTGTACGTTTCATCGTAATAAAAATTTTGATTGTCAAATGGATTTTCGAATTCTGGATTTTGATTATTGTCATTAATCATTTGATTATACAATTCAGTTGAGATAAAGTTTGGCTTGGGTTGAATTTTTGAATTTCTTGTATTACCTGAAGAAGTATCCATTGGTTCAGGTTTAAAATTTTGGGAAGTGTTCGGACGGTTATTTTGAAAGTGGTTATTGAAATTTCTGGTTTGCATTGAATTATTATATTGATTTTGGAAAAAGGGGTGACGTTGGGTAGGAAAATTATTATTTGGTCTCCAATTTGGGAAGTTATTACTATTGTTTGGAAAAACTGGTTTTGGTTGAGAAAAATTATAAAAGTTAGGTCTTGTTACTTGGTTGGGTTGAAATTGGGGATAAAATTGTTGAGGGGGTTGAAATGAGTTGACGTTGTTAAAATTGGGGGTAAAAGTTGGATAACTTCGATGATTGGAATTCTTAGAAGGGGTTATTCTAAAACTAGGTTTAAACGATGCATTTGAATTAAGATTATTTGTTCTTTGAGTTGAGTATAAAAAGTTTTCTTCCTCTATTACTAAACTCATAGCTTTTTCTAAGCTATCAGGGGATCTTAATCTAACGTTAGTTTGTAGTGGTAATGGAAGGCCTCTGATAAATGTTTTTAGTGCCAAATCATTATAATTTTTAAGTTGAATTGTCCTTTCATTATCAATTATATTTAAAGTATTTAATTTTGAAATAATTAGACTCCTAGAATCCTGGCATCTCATACCAAAATTATAGGGAGACTCATTTTTAAGAGGTCTTAAATTTATAAGGTCTTGGACCAAACAATCTATGTTGCGTTGATCTCCGAAACTTAAATTTAAGGCTTCTTTTACTTCAGCCCATGTCTTAAGCTCTGTACGTGACCCGATTAATATTTGGGCTCGTCCTGTGAGCTTTCCAACTATGGCTTTTAATAGAAATGTGTTTAAAGCAATATCTGTGTTACTTGCAAATACTGAAATAAGACTTTCACAATTTCCAACAAAAATTGTTAAAGTATGCGGATTACCATCAAAAGCAGGAATTGAATCTAAGTATAGTTTAAGTAACTGATAATTTACGGATGCAGTAGTCATTGTATTATTTAAATATTCTTTGTTATTTTCTAAATTACTTAAATTATTTTCTGAAATTCTCGGCTTATTTTTTCTATTATCTAGCTTTAATCTATTTTCTAACAAGTCTGCTAATTTTTCTAAATCGTGTTCACTCATAAATTATACTACTATCTTCGGAAAAATGGGGTAAATGTGAAGGAAATAAAAATAAGCAAGCACTTACAATAAAAATGTTGTTTTCATCCTATACTATGTATCCTTAACTACTTCCTATAGGATTGGACGATGTGTGTTCCTATCCCAGGTTGTGTAATTTGCTAGTTTTTTTTTCGTTTTTCTGCTTTTGATGTCCAACTGGAACTGTCCACGCGAATTCGATATTCACTCGAACCGATAAACAATTCACAACTCGATATTCTCTCGAATTTACAGTTTTCCACCAAAATTTTCGGATTTCGGTTAATCGTTAAGACGAAAAAGTAACTCGTTCTATACGTGAAACTCCCGAAATATCCTACTGACTGCGCCAATTAACTTTTGAAACAGAAAAAACGACTTTTTAAAAACAATTTAAAATTACACAAGAGACTTTATTACTGGAAAGTTAACAAAGATCTGATTTTATTTAACAAATTACTATAATTTATAATGTTGTATTAAAAGTATTGTCAGCAGTTTTGTATTCTGTATAGTCGGCGGGTTTCGTTCCATAACTTGCAATAAAAAAATAAATAAATACTTACGGGTGATCGTATATCGTATTCGTCATAAAGTATTGCAATAATTAAAAATTTACTATCGTGAAAGTTTCGTTTTTAAATGTTTATTAATACCTATAATATTGTTGAATATATTTTGTATCTATTGTTATAAATAATAATAAATTACAAGATTGCTCTATAAGATTTATTCTCTCATTTTAATAATTATTAATAATTGTTACGATTTATTAAAAAAAAGTTGTGATATCCTTAAAAATATTAAATTCGTTTAAATTTCGCGGTATTTCTTTCTGTTCCACTGCTTACTTTCGTAAGACAAATAGATTTTTACTAAATATAGAAATAAAAATAAACTTTATTAAAATGTGTTTTATTAATAAAATATAATGACAAATAATACAAATTACATATTTAATTCATGTAAGAGCTCTACACACCTTTGATTTTACATTTAAATTATTTATTTTACTCATCTTTTGCTTATTTTTAGAGGTAACATCTGAATCTCCTAATGACAACTTCTAAAAATATTCACTCATGTTTATTTCTTTAGAACTTAACAATAAAAAAAGTCACTCAAACACTATTATAACTACACAATCGGCAACAAAAAGTTAGGAAAAGACAATTTAAACACGAAGTAACATGGATTTAAATACAAAACCAAAGTAAACACAACCTTTATTTGCCTCTCAGCGGCCATATTGGTAATAGAAACGTCAAAGTCAAGTCGCAAAGTCCTGTGACAACGTTGCCACATCGTTTTCATTTCATTAGTCTTTATATCCACTCCTTAGAAAATTATCGCTGAAACGAGTTGTTTATTTCAATTTTTTATCGAAACTACGAGGTAAATAATTTTTATTTATATAGTATTTTACCAAATATCAGTTTTTCATCGAGATGGTGAAAGTCATTCATTCATAAATTAAAATAAATTGATGTTTCCCACGCATCCCCCATGTTACATGTACAATTAATGTCATTTTTAATTGCAAATATCTCATATCTGATGAGGTAAATCGTCTTCAAATTTTAACAGTATGTGTATTATACATTTACGAGCTTATATTCTGAGTTTTGCGAAATTCTTGAAACATTGCATTCATAACCGTACTACCTTAAGTGAAAAAAATATTATATTGAATTACAATATCTAATTTTTGCGGTGATATTTTACGAAACAAGTAGTGCAAAGTGTAGTGTTACATTTTTTGCAGAAAGTTAAAGGACGACTTTTACAAGAGGCGTATTGGCATCTTCTTTGATTGGTCCTCTTTTCCAAAAAATGACCTTTTTCGTCAAGTCTAACATCATCTGATACTCGCGATTTTGAGGTAGATGGTAAGCTAAGCGGTCTACCTTTCATTATACTTTTCCCATGTCCGAGCTTAAGATACGTCACTGCAATTTGTCGCCTAAAATCTTTTAAATTTATTGATTTTTTTCCATTTACTCTTCTATATAAAAGAAAAGAATTAACTACTGCCATGTCTACCATTCTGGTAAATAAACACCAGTACCATTTTTTGCCTCGTATAGCGATGCTGTGTTTTTCTAGAAGCCAGTCATGGTGATCTACTCCTCCCATATATTGATTGTAGTTATAAATCAATCTTGGTTGAGGAACTGGCATGCGAGCTTTTTCTTTCTTGTTCTACCGTGGAACTGAAGCAAGAGGCTCGATATGATCAAAATTGGTGGCTACGGATACACACTTATTGTCATTCCATTTGACAATTAAAATTTCATTTTTGGTGTCAAATCTAAAATCATAGGATCCACGAGGCATTTTTTCCAATTCCTTTGGTGATTGTAATGGACACTGTGCAGTTCGGTTTTCCCTTATTGTGCCAGTAGCTCTAAATTTTAATTCTTTTAGCTTGTAAAATAAGTCATGGTTACTAAAGAAATTATCAAAATACACGCAGTAGCTCTTTGGACTTTCCACTATTGACAGCATTTCTAAAACCACCCTAGAACCTAAAGGCAATTTTTCTTGATTATCTTCTTTACCAGCATAAAGTGAAAAAGAAAAACAGTAACCATCTTCGCCACACATCGCCCACAACTTATACCCAAAACGGATTGGCTTTGTTTTGATAAATTGTTTCAACGAGTGTCGCCCGTAATATCTAACAATCATTTCATCAATTGACAGTTTTTCTTGGAAAATTCCAAATTTTTTAAAATTTGTATTTACTTTTTCAAACAATGGTCGTATTTTAAAATATTTATCATTTGTATTGTCTTTAGCTTTGGCATTGTCAACAAAATGAATACATGACTTTATTTCCAGGTAGGCATTTCTAGTAAAAGCATTTTTTACGATTGATTGACCCAAGTCGTCTTCATCGGACCAGTAATCTCTTTCAGAGGGCAGTGTATGGTAGCCACTAAATATCAGAAAACCAAGAAAAATTTTTATATCATCGTTTGATACTGCAAAACCATGTCTATTTTTCTGACTTACTGCATAGTTGGTAGTTTGTGCTACTATCATGGTAAAAATTTCATCATCGAAAAAATTTTCAAATATATCTACCGGAGATGAATTTTTCAATCTAGCTTTCATAATATTGTCAATTTCTAAAAAATCTTGTTCGGCTGTTACATTATATTTAGGATCAGTTTTTGTCCAATTCCATTCAAGCTTTTTCGGTTTTTCAACTTTGAGCTTCTTTTTCTTAGGAAGTAGTTGTGCCAATGATACGTTATTTTCTTGCTCGTTTTCTTCATCTTCATTTGTTACAATTTCCACATACCCAGTAACATCTGTTACGGTAGGGACTCCAGTCTCTTCATCGTTAAATAGCTCTTCATCTGTTAGTTCATCGACGACTTCTGGTGGCAGCGCTAATATATCGGCTTCTATTTGTTCTGAGTACAGGTACTCTACTGCATCTTCAAGATTTTTAAATTTTTCTCTTCTACTCATGTTAACACCTAAAATTAAAAAAAAAACATTATACTTTTCGTAATAAGTAGATTTCAAAAATTGTATACAAAACACGTGGTACCTCCCAGCGATCTATTTATAGATCGTCATAAAAAAACATAAGAAAAACAAACAAACAAAGCAATATTTATAACAATAGCCATTTAGTTACACTTATTGAACTCTTTCTACTATAAATGTAAAATATTATTAACTTACCTTTGCAATTTCACAAGATATCGAGAAAAATACTACTTGGTACACTTAACACAAAAAAAGTATTCACTAAAGGTCCAATAAAATAAACAGTATCACTCAGATAATCAAACTAAACATTCAGAGGATGATATTTGGCTTTCAACTAAATATTTCGGTACGTGCTGAAGTTTAAATTAAACAGGGAATGTTTTGATCACGTGTTTTATGTTGTGATCTATAAAAAGATCGCTGAGCGCTAATGGGTTAAGCCTTTTTCAATAAGGTATGAGAAATGTGCGAGTACCTACCTGATTCTGAATAATGAGTAATATTTTTTGTATTACACCATAAAATAAACTCTGCGTATGTTTTATTATATAAAGATTTGCTTTGATCAGGCAATAAATTTAATGACGTTTCAAATAAAATAGCATGATAAAAAAAACGCGACTGATCAAAAATATTGACATTGACAGATCTCAACATTAATAGCCTGTTAACGCTCTTGTTCGTTAATACGACTTATTAATGATCAATTTTAGACAATAGTTAGTACATTAACATTGTTATTAATGTAAAGTCGACGGAAAAGTAATTTAACTATTAGTGTTTGAAGGTGGGTGCATTCTTTAAAAAAATATGTATCTCATCAAAAAAAAATAATTGATTTTTTACTTTTTAAACCCTCAGATTTTCGTTTCAAAAAAGAAGGTAACTTGGGATATTTATACTGGTATCAATATTATTATTAATCGATAAAGTGGTTCTCAAATTTCAATACATGGACTATAGCGTCAATGACTTAAATTTTTTTGACAACTATCCAAAATATGAAAGCAGCACAGATTCCAAAATAGTTATTATCCTAACAAGTGCCGAAAGTTATACTTTCCCGTGAAGTGCCGATGCCCGAACGACACGAAGCGGAGTTCGGGCAAGCAGTTAAGTGCGGGAAAGTTAATTTTCGCAAGAGTTAGGATCAATATTTTTTCTACAAGCAAAATCACCTCGAAAATTATTTAGATATTTGAAAAGATGCGATTGTGACAATTAAATCTTTCATAGTGTCAATAAATACACGACTGTAGCTATATCAACCCTACTTAAACAGGTGAGTTTGTTGTTGCTTTGAGTAAGGTTTACAGGGGTGATTTAATAAATTATGAATTTTTTAAAAACAAACATTTTAAAAATCCCTATTTTCATGTAAAATAATCTTAATTTTTTTACTATTTTGTATGTAGTCCAACAAGATAAAGGTAATAATACAATAATTTGTCAAAAAGGTTATCGGAAAACATATTCAATTAACTAAAAAAAAATGCGTGCGGGAAAAAACCTTACTCACACTCCGTGCGGGAAAAAAATCTTACCCGCACTCCATGCGGTAAAGACATGTTTTCTGAATTAAAATGCGTGTGGGAAAGTGTTGTTTTACACAGGCTTGTAGAAAAATAAATTTTTATCACTCCGTGCGGAAAACACTGCTTTCGACCATGCAGGACCGTGTGGAAAGCAATGCTTTCTTCAACGTTACGAAATATAAAACTTTTAATCACTCCGTGCGGAAAGCACTGTTTTCGACCATGCAGGACCGTGCGGAAAGCAATGAATGTCCAAAAAAGAGTTGATAAGTGTTTCCCAATCAAAAATAAATGAGATAGAAAGTGAATTAAAAGAAATTAAGGATGAATTTTCTAATAGTTTTGCATCTGATAACGCGGTAGTAAATGCACCACGATCACTATACATAATTTTGTAATAAAAAAGTGTTTTTTTTAATAAAAATGTTATAATTTCTTAACACTAAAAATGTTTGTTTTAATGGGGGGGATCCGCCTCCCCCAACCCTCCTCAGCGCCTTCGCGGTGCAGGCGGATCAGACCTTATACTACTTTTATTATCTTCTTTTCTTTTATTTTAGACAAATTCAAGAGCTTTCCTCACGAAGTGATGAAAAATAGAATACGCAACTCGTGCGGTGTGTAGTTGATCCCATCACTTGTGATGGGATCACCTGCTTTCCGCACTCGTTACGTAATATACTATTTCGCCATTTTTAGCTTTCCACTCAATGAACTTTGCGTATATATATATATATATATATTCATTTCTCTTTTTAGATTTTACTGGTAATAAATCAAAAGAAGTTTCTTTTGCTTGATTTGCTATTTTTGCTGATGCATTTAAATAATCTGAATCACTGTCTAAATCAGAAATAGTGATAACTTAAACAACTAACAATGCTTTCAGTACAAACTAACAAGTCCTAACAATTAAAAATAAACGTCCAACTAATGAAACCAGGCAACTAAAGATAAATAATTTTTAATATAACTTTTATCACTAGTGATGAAAGTTAGCGTTATAAGAATTTTTGAAAGAAATCAATTTTCGCTGAAAGTTTTTTTTTCCAAAATGAGAACTTTTTGTCACAGTTAAAAAAAATATATTTTTTTTATTAACTAAACATTTATTGCAAACTATATTACTTTCTCTGTAGTAAATAAACGATGTGGAGAATTATATGTACTGCACTACCATAAGAGGTAAAGCAAAAATAAAAATTGATGTCGAACCACACAAGTTTAACTGTCAACCTAATCGTAAACGACAAATCAATACAATTTCTAGACTAGCTGCAGAAAAAAAAGACGAAAATAAGTAATTAAAGCGATTTTAAGTAAATCATCATTATAAACTTTCTTTTACTGTTTAAATACCGCTCTTATCATTGAGTTTTATATCACCAATAACCTCACCGTAAGTTTCAAGTAATACTCTAAAATTAATAAAATAATAGTTATATTTAATGGGGAATAAGTACTTTATTATTTTATCTAACTTACTTGAATGTTTTATTACCTGAAACTTAAGCTGAATCAAACCGAAAATTATTTTTCGAAAAAAAAAATATTATTAATACGTCAACATCCGGAATATGATCGAAATTTGCCTTTATAAATCCTTTATTAAACATTTTTGAATGGAATTTACTTCAAAACAATAGTATATTATATTATAAGGATTAAAAGTGCATATTTTTTTTACGAGCAATATTTGCAGTTGCAAGGCGGAGCGCAGCGCAGCCGAGCGAATGCAAAATTGCGAGTAAAAATAGGCACTTTTAGTCCGTATGATATATACTATTTTTTCTCCAACCAAGTCAAAATTAAAATAGATTTAGTTTTATTCAAAAATCGTTAATAATTTGGTAATAAATTTGAACACCTATTAATTATAACAGCGATAGCAAGTCGGTAGTCATGAATATCTGGTATTGTTGGTAAATATTGATTGTCAAGTAGACGTTAGTAGACGTACTAATCATATAATTTTTGTAGTAGTTTTTACGCTGCTTTTAAAATGAATCCTGAACACAATGAAAATATACCTGCGGATATATTGGAAAGTGCCGAAGCAGTATATCTAAATGTTTTGCCACCCAAATCTCGCCAAGTTTATGAAATTGCATATCAGCGATTCATGGATTGGTGTAAAGAAAAAAATGTGCAAAACTATGCGGAGAGTGTTCTTATGGTGTAATATAGTTGCCCAATTAGTTTGTTTCACTAAGTTTGTAAGAGACAATGTTTTTTTCTTCAAATTTCAATTAGAGAGCTCAAATGCAATTACTTTTAGTCCTAGGATTAAAAGTAGCGTTTTTAATCCTAGGATTAAAAGTGTTGCTAAGCAACGAGCAAATTTTTGTACGGTAAGGGAATTGATGGCTTTTGAACCTGAAAATAGTACAAAAATGTCAACATTTTTTGATGGTTGGAGAAAAAAAATATTTGGCACTACATTTCGTATATTCTTTGTCAATTCATATGCACTCGACGTAAACACTGTATTGTGAAAATACTTTAACGTTATGACGTCACTACACCATACGTTTGTTGTCAAGGGATATTTTTTTAAATTTTACCACTATTTAATTTTTTATAATTACTTAATTTTTTTTAGTTATTTGCTTTAAATATTAGTTTAATATATTAAGTTTTAAAATACCTACATACAAAAATCATTTTTTTTTTAATTTCTATTGTCAGTGAGTACTGGATTATCTTAAAGCATATTTTCTATCAAAGATCATTACTATGATACATAATGCTATAGTTATTACCCAGAACCAACAGTCAACGTAATTTAAGACGCCATCGTCACCCGCCCAAAATATATCGTCAAGTAAAATCAAATATCAAAATAATTTTAATTTGCTTTTTTGATGCCAAATGTGTGGTTTATTTCCTCACGTTCAGACGGTCACTCTAAACTTTTATTTAGTGTTCGTCAAAAAAGACACGATTTGTGGTAAACAGGCTTCCGATTTGACAACATAAAAGAGACAAAGCAAAAACAATAGTGAACGGTGGAACAAATATATATATATATATATATATATATATATATCTTACTAGGGAGTATTAAAAAGGAGATAAGGTTATTGTTTTGCAAAAAAATATTAAATAGCTTCTTAAAAAATAATTGCCTTTTTGGAATATCTCTTTGTAATACTCCTGAAAAATCTAATTAAATAAAACTGTTTTTACAACTTTAAATAAATTAATAAAGTAGCAGAATGAAAAATGTCAGAAAAAAAAAATGTTGAAACAGCTGTAACTTTCCAGTTCTTATTATGTGCCAATTTTACCCAATCCGATTTTATCCCATTGTTCCTACTGTATTTCTCTTTCCTTATATACTTTCTGCAGTCTTTCTCTTTGTTTAAATTTTTGTATTCTGGCTAAATTTGTGCTTAAACTACCATAGTTGTTGTCTTTCGATTATATCTTCTACTCCTTCTACTCCCGTTTCCTTTCTTGTCTCATCATTTTTAATATTATTTCGTTTGGTTATTCCTTTTAATTTTCGCGAACATTTTATTCGTTAAGTCTATATTTTAAATATTGTATAATAATATGTGCTGTACTAACTTTTAGTTCCAAACGTTAGTATGGGTCTGATGATTGATCTGACTTTCAGTGGTATGTAATTTATTTCAAATTATTTATTATTGCATGTTTCCTAACCCGTCTATATCCATGCTTACATATTTTAAGATGGTAAAATGTTTCTGCTATTTTACTTGGTTAAAAATGTTTCCAAATTCAAAAAGGTGATAATTTTATCTATAGATGCAATAAGACGGAGCTCATGATTTTTTATATTTAATACTTTAATTTGCTCCAAAATCTACTATTTATATTTTTAAACAAATTTCTAACCTTTAAAACGACTTATAGACACATAAAGATATTACAAGACAGTGCTTAAAGCTAACGTAAAAATTAAAATTGCAGGTAAAATAAAAGTTTAAAAAAAGTTTATTAAAGATACACACATACTATCACATATAGAAGAATAAATTAGCAACTAAACTAAAACCGGGTGTTATAAAAAATATATAGACTTGTTTTTTAAATTAATATATGCGTTAGCAAATATTTCTGATAGCAGTTAATAAGGTACGAGAGTTGTCTTTTTAGTTTTTAATATAGCTGCTTATAAGGCGACACCAATAGAATCTTTAAATACAAATCTAACCTTAATCTTTTGTTGACATAAATCCAGAGTTTCATTGCGATACAACAAGTTGTATAGGTATAGAGAATTTTTGATATTAGCAAATCGGTCGAAAAATGGCTCTTATTGTAGGATGAGAACAATTTAGAGCAATAATTTCTTACCATTTTCAGAGAGGATTATTGAGAATTTCAACGTGTTCGCTCCATTTTCAGCGAAGAATCCAGGCTAGGTCCGGAAGACAGAGGTATTTTTGGGTACTTTAAAGACACCAATCTAAAAGATACTACATGAAGCGGTTTTCGTTAATTGTTGCCGAAAAACGTTGGTACGGTTGAAAAAACGTTAATAGTATGGTTAGTGACGATGGATCTTGGATTTACTCCTACGAATCGGAAAATAAGTGACAATCCGCTCTGTGGGTGTCTCACGATGAGGAAAACCAACAAAAGTGATCCGTTCTCAAAGTGTGTTAAAGAAAATGGTTGCAACTTTTGTGTCAAAAGTTCGAAGAACGACTACTTCTGATTGGTATATAAACGTTTGTTTACTAGAAGTAATCACAAAACTCCGACAAAGAAACCAATTACGGCGAATTATCCTACATCAGTACAATGTAAGGACTCACACTGCCCAAACCACAATAGAGTTTTTAAAGCTTCAAAACATCCAATTGTTGGACCGTCCACCTTATAGTTCCGACCTAAGTCTCAACGACTTCTTTACGTTCCAAAAGATCAAGAATACAATGCGTGGGCACAGATGCCTTTAAAACAGCGATTTTGCAGTTGTCAACTGAAGACTGAAATAATTGTTTTACCAATTGGTTTAAAAGTATGCAAAATTGTAACGATCTTCGAACGACATATTTTGAAAAGCAAGAAAGTACTTTAAGTTTATTTATTTTTTGTCTTTATGGCTATATGCAAAACTAAAACACAACCCTTGTAAAGTTCTAATCTAAAAGCCTCTAATGAGTATATGCAATGAAAATATTAATTCAAAAGCTATTTCCCTTTTTTTTTTAGAAAGTTTTTAGAAAGTTTTTATATTTTCACCGTGTTCTTTGTCTCTGTGTCAGACCGTGGAATTTTGTAATCGAATTTAAACCTATTTCCCGACTTCCTAGAGCTCTGAAATTTTCAGGATAGCCAAGAACTGGATGACAATGCATGTTTCAAGTGTGTTTAGGCATATAAATAAATTTCGAAATTTATACTGAATTGATATGAAATATGATATAAATTGTGTATACTTGTTATCATTTTGAAAGTTTTTAAATATGTCGTTCGTAGCCTAGTTGAATAAGCGTCGGATATGAGTCAAGGTGACAGTTCTGTTATGTTATCATAATGGGATCGACTACGCGAGAGAGAAGTTTTTTTTTGTTCTACATGTGACAACAGTAATTATTATTTTAACTGTTAATAAAATAAACTAATTTAGAAAATTTTTAAAATTTTTTTTAGACTATACTGTGGATTATGCCGTAATCTATCTCGGTAAAGCGCTATTTGCCAAGGGAGTAATAATTTAATAATAGTAATATGACTTATAAATCACCAAAAAAAACTTTCTACTATAAAAAAATCTTTTTATATATTGTGATTATACAAAATTATAAGTAGGCGATTATAAATAGATTTTACTAAATGCTAATAAAATATTTAAGACTAGCTTTAAGAAACACTCATATAGTAATGATTAATATTCAAGAAATTAAAGAGAGTGCAAGAATGCAAAGTTTTAAATGTTAGTACAAGATTAAATTTATGTTCAAATGCCAATTATTTGTTCAGCAAAACTTTTAAAACATCAATTTATCATTGATTTAATATCATATAATTATCGCACTGAGTTCGGTTTTCAATATAATTGGTTTAACTATTGGTATAATTTCAAGGGCGCCGTATATAGTTCCAGTTTCTAAACTTTCTAGAGGCAAAGCAATTAGTTCGGGCTTTCGGCACCCAATGCACTTTGTTATAATTTACTGCGGCACTAACAATTTTCGATCGTATTGAGATAATTTTCCTATAATTTTCAGACAAAACTGATTGTGACTTACCGATACATTGTACAGTAATGACCGAAATAGCACAATTAGGACCAGAGAAATACGAAGTTTCGATTTTCACGATATTGTTATGCACCAGTAAACTTCGATAACTGTGTGAATTGATCTTTTGTATCGGATATTCAAGTTTAATATTATGATATTTAGATATCGAGAAGTTACTAGGTACCTTTATTTTTTATGGCTTATAAAATAATACACTTTTCTAGAATATATTGCTTTTTTCTGTTGACGCTAAGTAGCATTTTTTTACTCTTCCAGCATTAATGTTGTTTACTGTCTAAATAAGATCACAAAACTTTTTTAATTTTTCAAATATCATAATACACAACTAAGATATAGCGATTTTTCTCAAAAAAAAACGGACCACGATCAATTTTTTTTTAAAGTAAGATAACGATTTGTGTTTTTTTATATAATAAATAATCCAAATAAAATATTAAAAGTTAAAATGGTGACTTAATATTGGACGAACAGGAAATTTTGAACCGTTGCGTTGGAGCGAACAAGGAAAATTTTCTTGACCACTCTGCTATTGAACTAATTCCTTAATTCTTTCAAAGTTTATAGCCGTGTGTAAGAGCTTTTACAAAAACAACTACGCTAGTGTTCTTCGTAAGTAACCAGCCACTTCCATTTGCACACTGGCGTTCGACATGGTTGTGTATTTTCTTTTTAATATATATATATTTTTCCCACCACTCCTGGGCCTTCTCCAATATATATATATACATCCAACATAACGATGACGTCTAAC
Organism: Altica lythri; assembly: GCA_964028335.1. NCBI lineage: Eukaryota > Metazoa > Arthropoda > Insecta > Coleoptera > Chrysomelidae > Altica > Altica lythri. Next base: position 45,240,990 of record OZ034807.1, read on the forward strand.
TCAAAATGTATTTTTCAGCAGTTGTAAAGTGTTTCTAATTGTATTTTCTTCTGAAAAGTTTTATTAATAGTGATTGTTTTTAATATTTTATTTTCATCAAATATACGTCCTTCCAATTCCATCATTGGCTTCATCCTCATAAGATAACTTCCTGAAGATGTTAAAATATTTTTAACGAAATATTAAAGTAATTAAATCTTAAAGAGTACACTTCGCCTAATTTTTGCTAGATACCCACTATTTACCTCACTGTGTCTTAAATAATCAGCAAACGACTAAGAAGTACTTTATATATATATATATATATATATATATATATATATATATATATATATAAAGATGATACATAAAGTATCTAGTGCCTTACTGTCAAAAGTAATATTTCAGTTTTGAACTGAAATGGTGTCGGTTAGAAATTTCTAACACTTTAAAAGACCTGGATGCTGCGATATAAATAGATATAAATATCATTCAACCTATATCAGAGCAAAACCAAACTACAGACACGTGTTTCGCTCTTAGTTTGAGCTCGTCAGTGTAGTACAGGCTATGTCTCTCAAGTCACTAATCAAGAGACATCCCTGCTATAAATTGAACGATATCTATAGATGTCAAATTGCAAAACTGATAAACAGTCGCAAGTGGTTCCATCTTCACTCCAAAAATGGTATTTCAGTGGTAGCTTTGCATCTTGTATATAACCTTAGGCAAGGTAAAATGATAAAACGAACAGAGCGTTTTGTGACAGTCTAAGAATGTCCAAAGATGATACATAAAGTATCTAGTGCCTTACTGTCAAAAGTAATATTTCAGTTTTGAACTGAAATGGTGTCGGTTAGAAATTTCTAACACTTTAAAAGACACCTTGGATGCTGCGATATAAATAGATATAAATATCATTCAACCTATATCAGGGCAAAACCAAACTACAGACACGTGTTTCGCTCTTAGTTTGAGCTCGTCAGTGTAGTACAGGCTATGTCTCTCAAGTCACTAATCAAGAGACATCCCTGCTATAAATTGAACGATATCTATAGATGTCAAATTGCAAAACTGATAAACAGTCGCAAGTGGTTCCATCTTCACTCCAAAAATGGTATTTCAGTGGTAGCTTTGCATCTTGTATATAACCTTAGGCAAGGTAAAATGATAAAACGAACAGAGCGTTTTGTGACAGTCTAAGAATGTCCAAAGATGATACATAAAGTATCTAGTGCCTTACTGTCAAAAGTAATATTTCAGTTTTGAACTGAAATGGTGTCGGTTAGAAATTTCTAACACTTTAAAAGACACCTTGGATGCTGCGATATAAATAGATATAAATATCATTCAACCTATATCAGGGCAAAACCAAACTACAGACACGTGTTTCGCTCTTAGTTTGAGCTCGTCAGTGTAGTACAGGCTATGTCTCTCAAGTCACTAATCAAGAGACATCCCTGCTATAAATTGAACGATATCTATAGATGTCAAATTGCAAAACTGATAAACAGTCGCAAGTGGTTCCATCTTCACTCCAATTTATAGCAGGGATGTCTCTTGATTAGTGACTTGAGAGACATAGCCTGTACTACACTGACGAGCTCAAACTAAGAGCGAAACACGTGTCTGTAGTTTGGTTTTGCCCTGATATAGGTTGAATGATATTTATATCTATTTATATCGCAGCATCCAAGGTGTCTTTTAAAGTGTTAGAAATTTCTAACCGACACCATTTCAGTTCAAAACTGAAATATTACTTTTGACAGTAAGGCAATAGATACTTTATGTATCATCTTTGGACATTCTTAGACTGTCACAAAACGCTCTGTTCGTTTTATCATTTTACCTTGCCTAAGGTTATATACAAGATGCAAAGCTACCACTGAAATACCATTTTTGGAGTGAAGATGGAACCACTTGCGACTGTTTATCAGTTTTGCAATTTGACATCTATAGATATCGTTCAATTTATAGCAGGGATGTCTCTTGATTAGTGACTTGAGAGACATAGCCTGTACTACACTGACGAGCTCAAACTAAGAGCGAAACACGTGTCTGTAGTTTGGTTTTGCCCTGATATAGGTTGAATGATATTTATATCTATTTATATCGCAGCATCCAAGGTGTCTTTTAAAGTGTTAGAAATTTCTAACCGACACCATTTCAGTTCAAAACTGAAATATTACTTTTGACAGTAAGGCACTAGATACTTTATGTATCATCTTTGGACATTCTTAGACTGTCACAAAACGCTCTGTTCGTTTTATCATTTTACCTTGCCTAAGGTTATATACAAGATGCAAAGCTACCACTGAAATACCATTTTTGGAGTGAAGATGGAACCACTTGCGACTGTTTATCAGTTTTGCAATTTGACATCTATAGATATCGTTCAATTTATAGCAGGGATGTCTCTTGATTAGTGACTTGAGAGACATAGCCTGTACTACACTGACGAGCTCAAACTAAGAGCGAAACACGTGTCTGTAGTTTGGTTTTGCCCTGATATAGGTTGAATGATATTTATATCTATTTATATCGCAGCATCCAAGGTGTCTTTTAAAGTGTTAGAAATTTCTAACCGACACCATTTCAGTTCAAAACTGAAATATTACTTTTGACAGTAAGGCACTAGATACTTTATGTATCATCTTTGGACATTCTTAGACTGTCACAAAACGCTCTGTTCGTTTTATATATATATATATATATATATATATATATATATATATATATATATATATATATATATATATATATATATATAGAAGAGAAGGCCCAGGAGTGGTGGGAAAAATCACCGGGCAAGCGACAAGCCAAAGTCTTCATAAAAGGACACTCGGCGAAGTTTACTGCAGAGCTGCTAACACTAAGACGAAACGATGTCAGAGTGATTGTCAGTCTCTTGACAGGACATTGTAGGCTCAGGAAACACATGAGTCAGCTGAACTTAGCAGATGAAGACATCTGTCGATACTGCCAAGAGGAGGAGAAAACCGCATTTCATGTCCTATGCCAATGTGAAGGCCTTGCAAGGACGCGGTATCTAGTACTGGGAAAGGAGAAACCTGCTGCTCTAAGTTATGCGGATAGGCCACTGTCAAGGCTATTAATCAGGAGATTCTTAGAAGTGTCTGCCTATAAAGACTTAGATCTCTCATGCTCGCATACGTTGGGTGAGTCATATCTATAGATTGGGCGACAATCGACTAGAAAAATGTATACTTTTTGGAGAAACAAGCAAGAGAGTCCGTAGACAAGGAGGCCAGAAAAAACGTTATAAAGACGTTTTACACAATACATTGAAAACAGTCAACTTAGCAGGCAACTGGGAACGCCATGCAGCTAATAGGAGCAATTGGAGACTAAAGGCGAAAACATACTACCAAAACGTGACACGACGCCACGCCACCTGACGCATGTCAATACTTATCAATTCAATTTAATATAGTCAGAAGCGCATAGACAACACGCTATGTGACCACACGCCGCGACATAAATATATGGAATTGATAAGTACTGACATGCGGAACCCCGTCGTGGAGCATTTAGATACACACCTAGAAATTTTCTCGAAAAAAAACACAATCAACTTTTTTAAAAATTCATATAGCGAGTTGCGGTTTCTGTTATGTAAAAGATAATCTTAATCAGATCACAAATCTTTTTTAAATTTTGAAAATATCCAAATAAAAAACCGAAATACAACGATTGTTTTTAAAAAACAAAACGAGAATAAATTTTTAAATAAGATAGCTGTGTGAATTGATCTTTTGTTTTGGATAGTTAAGTTTAATATTAAAGTTAATATAAAAATAACGAGAAGTTACTACCTTTATTTTTTATAGCTCATGTAATAATACAGTTTTCTAGAATAAATAGCTTTTCCTGTTGACACTAAGTAGCAATTTTATTTACTATTTCGGCGATTGTTGTTTATTGTCTAAATACTGGCTAAGAATTATTTAATAATGTATTTATCCCCAAACTAATGATATTGTCGTAAACTCACGTCTTTTCTACAAGAAAACGTCACAAAACTTACAAAAAATTCCATTTTGTGGTAAATAATAATAAATTGGAAGAAAATCCAGAAAAATCGATTCTGTTTACGGAATTTTGCGTTTCCAATAAGTTTAATCCTGTAATTATTGTTTTCGTAACCTGTAATCGAGTTTATAATAATTTGTAAGTTTATAACCACTTCGCACTGAAAGTTTCGTCAACAGCATTCATTAAATCGTCTGTAATGCCTTATCCACACATAGCTCTAAAAAGTAAGAGACAAATGAGAAGGCGAGGAAAAAGGGTCATAATCACAGTTTCTATTTATACAGCTGAATTAGAAGAAAAAAAAAACAAAGTAAGAAACTATAAGGAAAAAAAGGAAGCAGAAAAACAAAACAAAAAATACTACAAACTTAAAGAAAAAGACAAAAAAGTAGATGCAGAATCGGAAAATGAGACAGATGACACAGAATGTTTGTATTGTCAGAAATTGTACTCCGAATCTAATGAAGGATGGGTCACATGTCAGGTATGAGGCAAATGAGTTCATTGCAGCTGTGATGAAGTAGAAGATAGCGACAATGAAGCTATCCATATTTGTCTAATTTGTGAAGATAGCAATTATCATACTTTTATACCCCATTTTACCTTAGTGTGGGACAAGAGTTTTTTTTTTAAATATGTTCAAGCAGAAATGTTATTTTAAATTAAAACTGATTATATTTAAAAAGAAGAAAGACTGATTCTTTGCTACTAATCGTTTCTTTCTACGTTCTATTAATTATGTATGTTTTTAATCAAACTGTTGTTATAAAAAAAAATTTATGCGAATTTAATTATGTTTAACACAATCTTAAAATCTTAAATCTTAAAATAAAGCTTTAGGAATGTGCTGTGTAAATAGAAACATTGTTTATTTTGGTATCAGGTGATACAAGTAAGTCTAAGGATGTTTTTAACAAATATTCTAGCAAGTATAATTCCTGGTTTTAACTAATATTATTCGGCACAGTTCATTATCTTGCAGCATCACTTTTACCATAGCTCAAAGCATCTCACAAATTATTTTTATAAAAAAAATCATAAATTTAATTATGCACCGGTGAAGTCGTGACGAGCGACCGTACCTAATATTCTAATTATATGAATTTAACGGTGCAATTTATGCAGAACTGGATGTGATCAATTTTATCTAATTTCGAATTCATCTCTGAAGAAGAAATATCTTATAGGCACCACCAGAGACGTTACAAACTAGTTTATATAGAACAAGTCCTAACTGAACTAAACCATTGTGGTCAAATAATGTGTAATTTTGCGAACAGAGATTACAAATGTCGGAGTTGGGAGTTTGGTCAAGGTATTTGCTTTAAAACTATTGTTAAACTTATGATAAGTTCAATGTAATTTGAAACTAACTATTAGTTTCAAAACGCGGAATTGGTTCGAGACTGCCTAAGTAGCTTCTGTTCATTGTTAGGAATATTATATTCAATTTATACCTACATTTATACAAACCTAATATATATTAAAATAACACACTTAAAGAAGAACCAATTAATCCAATAGAATGGCAATGAAATCATGCGAGGTTCTTCTCTGAGTTTTCTATTATAGGAACAAACAAAGGATAACAAATGGGAGAAAACCAACTTAGCATAATCTGCTATGCAAATAACGCAATACCCCTCTCTCAAACCGAAGATGATCTACAACGTTTGCTCCATCAGAAAATTGATTGAGTTTAAATACTTAGGAATTACACTGTCTAGTTGCGGAAACTTCGAAACGTAAGTGAAACGTCAAGTAAATAGAGCAAACAGAGCCACATTTACTTGTTGCTAGGAATATGATTAAAACGTTTTAATTAAAGTTTACTGTAAAATTAAATCATTTTTTATGAAGCGGTATATATTTCAAATTTTCCTAAAAGATAAAAAAAAGAGTGTGCGTGTAACCTTTACGTGCGATTGAAGTAAAACTTGTTGACGTACGTATCGGAAAATAAATATTTAATTACAATTCAATCATATTTATTGCCAATATACTTTACAAAAAAAAGGAGATGTTATATTTATATTATTCATTAGAAATAGGAATTTGAAAGTTATCATTATTTTTTTTATATATGAAATAATAGGTTTATGATAACTAAAATGTGAAACATAGATTTTAGTCTATAAATACCATTAATGTATTTGAAACCGTTTGAAAATTTCATAAATAAATTTCGGAAATTTAAACTCCTCCCATAGCTGAAATTATACAGTTACTTCCATCAGAATCTTCCGTTAGAATCTACCCCTAGTCGTGCCTAAAGAAGTTTTGCTTCAATAATAGGTAAACAATATTAAAAATATACACACATTACGTTTAGAATGTGTGATTTTGTAGCTATATCTACCTTATTGTAATACATCACAACACAAGAGCCTTCGATAGTTAGATAACCATTTCATTTTGTAGCATTTTATAGCATATTCCATAAAATTTAAAATCCTGAGTTAAGTTTGTTTCCTTCACGTCTACAAAGGATCTGTTATTGGTGGTAAAAGATCAGCCATCTTGACTAGTGGTTTTATGGCCTTTATGGCTACCCAACCAAACCTAAAATAAGTATAAGAAAGTGTTAAAATATTTTGAATATTATTATTTTATGAACAAAAACGTGCAACATGCTTCTTTACTCAACGTAAAGATTCCGTATAAACAATTATTTACTATCATAATATGTATGTATGTATATAAACTTACTTAATCAAATCATAATGAATGTGGCTGTTTCGTCATTTTTTCATTTTTGTCATTTTTCTTCAAATCTTTCTGGCGCTTATAATATCCCCTTTGACGTTCACAATTTCTTTTTCTTTTTAGCTCTTTAAGTCTATAAAACGAAAATAGCTAGGTATAAATAATAGGTATAAATAATTAGGTATAAATAGTGTAATTACACACCAAAAATAAAATTTATGCATATAGAGTACCTACCTATTCACTCATTTTCAATCAATATTTTTTCATCACTTTCTTCATTAATAAATCCACATTGTTTATTCATATTTAATACAAACACTTTATACACAAAAAACTATTTATATATTTCGATTGACAAGATGATCAGCTGTCAATTCATACAATTACAGATTTAATTTTATTTAATATAGGAGGCAAAATCGCATGAGCGCCGCCAGGATTATTTTCAGGGAGTGCATCTGCATCTACACACTATTATGATCTAATATATATATAGAATGTAGAATGATTTGGACAGCAACCGCGACGCCTTTAGTTTTTATTCAAACAATAATTTAATAAAAAAATTAAAAAAATATATAATTTTCTGGTAAATTCAGGTAATTTCTTTCATAGCAGGGGGGTGCAAGCGCACCCTCTTGCACCCTGCTGCCGGCGCCCATGCAAAATCGTGTCAGTATTAGGTTTTGTTTCCGGTTTCTGTTATTAGAATGACGTCACGTCCGTTAGAATAACTTTTTTACTCCTAGTCTCGCTAAAGAAGTTTTACTTCAAAAAATTAGTTTGTTGCTATTAATTGATCTCATTAAAAAAATAAGGTTCTGGTTAACTAGAAGCTCAGATATTGCAAAATTTTATAGTGAGCTTTAATTTGAAGTTGCAACCTTCAAAGTTGGCCACGTAAAACTGGAGCTCGAGCTGCTGCCGTCACCACTTCTCTCCGTAAAGTACATTTACATCTTTTTTAAAAGCTACATCTTAAGCACTACTTTTTAAACAAACCCACTATTTATTTAACTTATCTTTAAGAACGAGGTTTCAAAAATTCATTTCAGTTTTATAAATTATTCTTAAAGCATTTTGTATAACAAGTGTTTAAATTTTTTTTTAGTGAAAATGTGTAAAAATTGGATTTAAGAACTCTATTTGCTAAGAAATAGAAAATTATTACATTTGAAGTTTGGTGAATGTGAATGTAGAACTCATTATTTCGTCAACATTTCATTATTTCTATCAAGTTTAAAAACTAGCAAAACTGAATATTCCCAGGTTTAACAAAAAATAAATATAGTGGTGTAATAAACTAATTTTGAATAGTTTGTTCTACTGATAAAGATTAGAGAATAAATAGAACTTGTTCTAAAATGTCATATCCATGCTCTAATAGTAAAAGTACTTTTATTTTGAAAGAAGCAAAGACTGAATTGTTTGGTTATCCTTGTGATATTTGTAAAGAAATTACAGGCAAGAGCTCAATGATACTTCCATTCTTCTATCCCGTTTGTGTTTCCAGGATTAGTAATATTTTTGTTCTCGAACAAGATGTGCAGGATCTGAAAACAGGGGCAAGAGAAATAAAAAAAACAAATTTAGGAATTAAAAAATATGCAGATGCATTAAAAATCTGTCAAAATAATCCAAACACTTGAAAAGTGCAATGAACAAAATAGAAGAAAAAGTCAACATCACTAATAATATTGTTAATCAGTCAGCACCAAACACTAAAGAGCCCACAATTCCTGAACTTCAATAAAGACAGACGAGAGCAACAAATGTTATTTTATTTAAAATTAAAAAGAGCACCACTAAAGATACCGAAAATTGGATCAAAAGTGAAATGATCAGAACTTATATTAAAGTGAAACTATAGAACCGTACATAAAAGAGTAAGCAAAATCTCAACAGAAAATATGTAAACTTGGTCCCAAAAATAAAAAATACTCCAAAAAAACTATGTGGCGAACAGGAAATCTCCTTTGGTTTAATAGTCGTCAAATTAGATAAATTCAAAAAAGCATAAAAAATTTCAAGCATGTATTAATCATTTAAAAAAAGTGTTCTGCGCGGGGCATTATTATTTTCTGTTAATTTATGATGAGCTTAAGATACTGTAAGGCATGATGTTAAAAAATGAGAGTGTTTAATAAAGGAAATTGATTAAATGGAATAATGCCTTTAGGAAATCATTGTAGACCAATTTCAATAGAAAGGCATAGGAATCTAAGGGATGTAAAAATCCTCAAAAAAATTATAAAAAGAAAAGACTAAATATATATTTAAAATCTACACTTACTATTAAAATGTTAAATTAGGCGTTTCTTTAATTAACTTTAACCTATTAAACTTTATGACAAAAAATAAAGCTTTTAAAAACGAGAAAAACATATTATTATTTAACAGCAGCAGGAATTATAATCAATTATGGTATCTGTGACACAGTTTTTGTTCGCACAGTGTACTGCTCTACAATATTTATTTTGGGTTAGCAATGGGGTCTGTTATTTGTTTTAAAAATTAAGTTTAAACCGCAGGTGTTCTTTTTCAGAAATTCACACAAAAATTTAATCAAAAATGGTAAAAATATCTAGGCTCACTAATTATTTTTAAAGCAGAAAATACAGTTCAGTACGAAGTTGGACTGGTATGGCATATTATCTATATCTATTATTAAAAAAAAATAGATTGGAATTTAGAAAAACTCAGTATTTTATGTATAGATATGAAAATGTCCTTTAGCAAGATTTATTGAGAAATTGTTGAGGCGCATACTTGACAGGTAGACACTGTGTTATCCTTTGCCTGGTAAATCAGATGTTCACGTTTGTCCACACTTGCCTGAACAGGGAATTCATCATTCAATTCATCTTCTGCTATTTCCTGTTCGCTTCCAGAATTGTGATCGCTAAATTCTTCCAAGTCTGGATCGGCCACAGAATCATCCGAATCAGCAAAATTGTCTTCATCTGTGGAAACTTCTTCATACAATTTTTTGAGCCTTTTAACTTCTTTTTCGTAAGAATCCATTGTTCTTTTGAATAAATATTGAAAAATATGTTACTAAAATGAGTCAGCGAATTGATGAGAAAAACTTACAAGAATGAGCGCGTTGGTTCTGAGAGACCGAAAATCGATATAAAACACTTGTTGTTCACTACGCTGTACTAAAACCGGTTATGGCAGAGAGGTTCTACACTGCTTTAAAGGTACTGACATGCGCAATAATCCAAGCGACATAATTTTGAAGTAAATCAAGAATAAATTTACGGTTGGGCCTGAGAGACCCGACGCGCCAACTGAAGGGTTAACAATATAACAAGAGAGGGAATAAAAATATACGCCTGTTACTTTGTTTGATAAACTTTAAAACAATAAAACTTTTCTCTATTGACCTGAGAATTAAAACAATCAATATCTTTATTAATTTTTTTTTTGACAATTCGGTTAATAATGAGTAATAATCACTATAATAATATTAGGAATTTTTAAATTGATTTATTGGAGGATGATAAATCGGCAAATTTATGAATTATACCGTTGTATAAAATCTTGTTCGTTATTTTTAATTCAGTGTACAAAATAGCTAAAGCGTTTAAATTTTCTTTTAAAGTACCTAAATCGTAGACAATTTTTATCCACTTTCTGTCGTTATATAATGAGCCATTTTCCTGAAGTACGAAAAATTACTCACTAGCAGCGCTAGTAGTCCGGTAGGGACAAACACTGTCAAATCCTCATATAAACATATGGTAAAATCGAATAAAAAAAATATGTTTTTAACTGAAGAAAATGTTCCTGGAGCAAAACTAAAATTTGCAACTGTTAAAGATAACAATGTTGTAACATTAAAACGTTGGCTTGCATGTCTTAATTTAAAAGTAACTGAAAAAAAAAGTGAATTAATAGACAGGTTAGTATACAAACTCTAGTAAAACAGTAGCAATAGATTTAAAGTGTAATAAAAGAAATTTAAAATAATTATGAATTTCAGATTATTTCCGAGTGAAATATCTCACTCTAACCAATGGTAATTAACTGTGAAAAATTTACTATTCATTTCTTATTCATTTAATTAATTTTATAAATAATGTTGAAAACATATGTAAATGATGACTCAGTGATCAGTTTATCTGTTAGATGGTAAGTTAGTATTTAATATTTTAGTAATAGTTTATTGGTATGCATTAGGGTCAACGATTGTTTAAATAAAGGAAGAGAAGGAGTTGCAGAAACAGGATCTGGATTCTCCTCAGTAGGACCTTTTCCACCAACAAAATGTTTAGAGCACACATATGAACATTTATTTTTTGCACTGTTAAATCCACTCTTCTCAAAGCATGTATCCATTTCTTACATCTTACCTCATTAATATGAGGTTTTATAAATGGTATAAAAAACACGTTTTCTTCCGGATATCGATTATCCGACGTACAATTCGCAAAACAGCAATGCTCATCTTCGGTGACACGAATCCTGAATCCTATCACCACCTTGAGGAGCTAGTCACAGGACTCAAGTCTCTTATCAAGGGAACTGCTCTGTGGCAACAGTAACTCAAGGAATTTCGGACACCTGGATTCCAGCCTACCTGAAGATCAGCGTGACGATGATTTTCAGCTAAACAAACTAGAGTCCTAGTAAGGACTCTTGGTGCCGAACCTGGTCACAATATTCCCATAGGAAGCAGTGCTCAAACATGGGGCTCCACAGGAGAGACCATGCCAGGTTGTTTAGATTAGATTAGACCACCAAACAAACAATTCAACAAAAATTTTAACAAAAACCCTTCTAATAGAAATTCAAAACTTAAACTAGTAACCGATTTCTTTACGGGCGACACTTCCAGAAATCTATTGAAAGAGGAAAAATTCATAGTGAAAGAGGAAAAATTCATATTTTTATATATACCTACATATAAGAAAAAACAAATTAGTCCACATTTGCCGCCTTGTAAAAATTACCGCCTTAGGCCATAGTTTACTCATCCTATCCGGTAAATCTGCCTCTGAAAAAAAAATTGTCAATCAGACATTTTAAAATTCCATTTATTGATCTTGAGCCAGCTTATTATTTTTAAAGAATTTTAATTATAATTTATGAGGCAGGACTCTCGAAGATAAATCTTTAACGTTACAAATAATATAACCCGAATTCTTTAAAACATTGTTTACAACAGAAGTTAAATCAAGCTTGGACTTTAATACAACCCCTAGATCCTTAACATAGTTACACCTTGTCCAAATACTACCACCAACATAATAAGAAAAATCAAATACACTATTTATTCTTGCATTCTTGAACTCATGTTTAAACTGAGGCAGTTAATATCTAGCCAATATGACAACTCATTCATATCTCTCTGCAGCAAACTTGTATCACCAACACAACACACTGTATTGATGTCATCAGCATAAATCAACAATATTGAGTTCTTAATGTAATAGCCAAGGTCGTTCACAAAAATTACCAATAAAATGGGACCAAGATGACATCCCTGCAGAACCCCTGAAAGGACATTTATCTCATTTCATAAAGAACAATTAACCCTAACACATTGGCACCAGTCACTTTCCATCCAACTAAAAAACGACCCATTAAGACCTATAGCACTATTTTTTTTAATAAGTAACCTATAATTAACTCTGTCAAAAGCCTTCGAGAAATTTGTATATATACTGACGAACTGTAATCAGGCATTAAGTCTGTAATTGTGATAAACTAATAAGGATTTATTACATAAATGATGGATAGGTAATGTCAATGTGTTTACATAATTTTTTAATCAATGCCGAAGGAACGCTATCAGGACCAAAGGAATAATAAAGAGAGTTTTAATATAAAGCTTCAGTCGGTTAGTCTTACGACCGCCAAGTTTTTTGTTTTATAAAAGGTATTTTTAAAAATAATGTTAAAATTTCTATAAAGATAGCATTCAATAGTATCCTAAACAAACTTTTGTATTTAATTTAAATTAAGTTTTAACTAGACTAGAAAATCAGTTTAAGATAATGTTCCTGTTCTTGTCGTCATCCAACCGAGAAAGGCTAATCCTTTCCATTGCTATATTCTACCAATATAATATTGTAATATTTCATTAGTGCCGGTACATTTCACACGGAAACGGAAGCTCTTATCTAAAGGAAACGGTAACAATTCAGTGATTTATGGACGAGGATGTTTTCAAAAAAATATAACAAATTCACACAACGCGATAGAGGTGTATGTATGATGAAATGATTTGAGAATGCACAGTGTAGATTGTGTGATGTAGTGCAATTTATTTCATTTTCAATTCGGGTGCAATTTTTCAACAAGACAAAAAGTACCACAGAAGTTTCTTATTTTTATTTTATAGAAAATGTTACTATATAGCATAAAGATTTTAGATAACCACACGTTTGGTGTCGGTAATTTATTTTTTATTTAAAATTTAAAAAAATGCATGGTCTAAAAAAATTTAGAAATTACAAGAGTTAAAAAAATAGTTGTAATTGTAGTTACAAGCTTGAAGTCTATATAGAATAAAATAAAATAAGTAAAAAAGATACAGAACCTTAAATCAATCCCATTTTTAAGTATCCTTAATGTTGTATTTAAATATTTTCTATAACTTTGTTGTGGCATCAAACATCTATTTTCTTCTTTTATTTTTGCCACTAAAATAAAAATAATAAATTATTATTTTTATTTCAGTGGCAAAAGATCCCCAAATAAAAAAAAGGAACCCTTAAGGTTGTTTGTGTTTAAATAAATCCATGCGTTTGACAAACAAAAATTAATTAAACATAAAAAAGTCGATATTAAGGAAAACAAACGTTTTGCTATTTTTCAACTAAACATGAATATGAGGTCAGTTGACTAAAAGGCTTAACAAAAATCAAAAAAATTTGGGAAAACTTGATCATTTTGTAACAATTTTACGAACCCCAGAAAAATTCTATAAAAAGCAGAAAATTGTAAAAATAACTTTACAAAATTTCTACTTTAGTCTAAAAATAGATATGTCCGATTATTGTTTTTTTTTTGTTTTGTTTTTAATAACATATCTTTCCACATTAGGTAGAGAGATTATACGAAATCAAAACATTAAGCGAAGTCTTTGTGCTTTTTCGCTTTTGCTTTAAGCTTTGCCGTCAATTGATCTTAAATCTGTTTGTTATCAGCGACCAAAAAACACCCACAAGTAACATTTCTGTACCAAAAACTAAAAAGTTGGCAAGGTTGTAAAAAGAATAAAAACTGGTCAAGTTGGCAATAGGTATTAATTATTTTCCAGTTTTTTGTTGAGGTTTAGGTCAACTCACCTCAGATTTGTAATCAGCAACCAAAAAAACTTCCTAGATGCCATTTTTTATCCAGAAGTAAAAACCTGACAAAATTGGAACGTGTCCAAGTTAAAAATAATTTTTGTTTTAGTTAACTTTGCTTGCTAAATAACATTGAAATCTTATACAGTCCAGAATGAACTTAGGATTCATTAGACATCATATCAATAAGATTGATTCGAGCTTGTGTTAGAAATTCTAAAAGTTACTATTAATTCGTCATCAATACTAAGATAAATAAAAGGTGTCAAATGAGTTTTATTTAAAGGAACTAAAAACGAAATCAATTTTTCTTTTTGTTAGAAAATGGTCCAAGCTTTTCCTATTTTGTAACTAACCAAGTTTATTCTAAACAATATTTAATTAGTTTCAATAATATTAATTTTAATTAAATATAAAATAATCTTAGGTATCTATAGGTAAAATTAAAACTCGCTCATGTAAAAAATTTTGAAACATATATTTTTTAAACAACCTACGAGATTTTATTTAATTTAAACTTTTTCCTGTTGAAATGTTTTATCAAAGTAAAAGAATCCACACAAAATATTGCCCCGTGTGCCTCTCATCATTACAACTTTATGAGAGTAGAATTTTTCACTGCCAAAAACTTTTTCACTAAACAACCAAACAATATTGAGGCATGTCATAAAACATAGCAACAGAAAAGGAAACTTTATTGTAGACGGAATATAAAATATAATTTAGCAGTTCTTCTTTTGATACGTATAGCTAGCATAAAAAATATATGCCAGGCTCATATCTTTAAATTATATAACATGAAGTTAAATAGTGTTTGTAGAAAATACTCTTATATTTGATGAGAAGTAAATAGTATTTAACTCATGAATAGAAAAATAAGATCGATACAAGAGCGTAAAACGTATTAGAGATAAATAAAAAATGAGGATACAACACGAAGTTTCTTTTCCATTTATCCGAACTAAATCGAACACTGGGCTGGTCTAATCAAATGATTTAGTCTAAATTACGTGTAAGGATACATAGACTCCGTTTTCTGTGAAAATTATAATGTGTACACCTACTGATAAAATGTTAAAAATCGTAAACATTTTCTTGATTAATCTGGAAAAAAAGTTAAAATCCTGAAAAGTCAAAAATCATAAAAAAATGTTAACAAAAATGTCGAAGATTATAAAGAAATCCTGAAAAACTTGAATAATTGTAAGAATATTTTTACAATCGACAAATCGCGAAAAATCGTAAAAATTCTTAAAAAAATTTAAAGATGGTAATAAAATGTCGAAAATTATCTGAAATAAATGGATAATTTTTAACAGTCTTAAAAAATTAAAAAACAAATGTTCGAAATCCTAAGAAAATGTTAAAAATTTTAAAATAAAAATTGACAATCATGAAAATTTTAAAGATATATTAAAAATCCAAAAAGATTATTAAAAATCGTAAAAAACGTTGTAAATTGTAAAAGTTATAGTAGTTTACGTAACAAGTCCTGAAAGTGGTCTTTTACTGGACAAGTAGGCAAAATGCAGGGCGAGCCATAGGCGAGCCCTGCAAGCCTGCGAGTCCAGTAAAAGCACTTTTGGGACGTATTACGTACAATATTTTTTTTAAAACGGGCGTTGTTGTACCATAAACTTCATATTATTCAGTTTACCTTTTTATAACAAGAACTCTTTATTAACCAATTTTTACATTTTTTTTAACAAACTTTGCTTGGGTGGCTGCCTTAACAATTTCATCTGGTATAATTTCATCTTCCATTAATTCACAATCAAATGCATCATTTTAAATATGCATTTTATAATAAATTTCACGTTTTCAACTAAAGGTCAAAATATGTCAATAACTAATTTTAACATTTTTTTTAACAAACCTTGCTTGGGTGGCCGCCTTAACAATTTCATCTGGTATAATTTCATCTTACATTAATACACAATCAAATGCATAATTTTAAATATCCATTTTATAATAAATTTCACGTTTTCAACTAAACGTCAAAATATGTCAAGTTATTTTATAGTTTTAAATATATACAAAACTCGGTTACCATAGAATTGACCGCTATCTTAGACTAACTATTTTATTGTAAATGCTTCCGGTAAAAGCTTTTATTTCATCCTGTCCAGTAAATACACTTCCCTATAATCAATTTGGCGCCGGTAAGTAAAACATTACGGTATCAGGTACTGTAATGTGTTGCCTAGCAACGCTGCTCTGATTGCTTAAGGGAAGACAATTACTTTTAATTTTTGACATTTAAAAATACTATAATGACTATAAAATAAAAATAAAATAATTAATTACTTACTTTTACAACCATATTTAAAAGGAAGTCAATGTTATTCAATTTTATATTAACAATTAAACCTTAATAATAAAAAAATTATTTGACAGTGACAGATCGCTTTCAAGGTAATTTGACATAACTAATCAAGTTACGAACTATTTTTAGTCAAGGTACGAACTACTGTTAACATTTTTATGAATTTATTAATTTATAAAAACAGGATGAAATAAAATATAATACGATACATGGTCGTTAGGTGTTATTACAGTCCTCGTTTTCATTTCCAAACTCGGCTCCTACGTCGCCTCGTCCGTAAACTAACTCGTACTGTAATAAATCACCTACCGACCTTGTAACGTATAATACTATTATTTCATCCTGTCCAGTAAATACACTTCCCTATAATCAATTTGGCGCCGGTAAGTAAAACATTACGGTATCAGGTACTGTAGGTAATGTGTTGCCTAGCGACGCTGCTCTGATTGCTTAAGGGAAGACAATTACTTTTAATTTTTGACATTTAAAAATACTATAATGACTATAAAATAAAAATAAAATAATTAATTACTTACTTTTACAACCATATTTAAAAGGAAGTCAATGTTATTCAATTTTATATTAACAATTAAACCTTAATAATAAAAAAATTATTTGACAGTGACAGATCGCTTTCAAGGTAATTTGACATAACTAATCAAGTTACGAACTATTTTTAGTCAAGGTACGAACTACTGTTAACATTTTTATGAATTTATTAATTTATAAAAACAGGATGAAATAAAATATAATACGATACATGGTCGTTAGGTGTTATTACAGTCCTCGTTTTCATTTCCAAACTTGGCTCCTACGTCGCCTCGTCCGTAAACTAACTCGTACTGTAATAAATCACCTACCGACCTTGTAACGTATAATACTATTATTTCATCCTGTCCAGTAAATACACTTCCCTATAATCAATTTGGCGCCGGTAAGTAAAACATTACGGTATCAGGTACTGTAGGTAATGTGTTGCCTAGCGACGCTGCTCTGATTGCTTAAGGAAAGGCAATTACTTTTAATTTTCGACATTTAAAAATACTATAATGACTATAAAATAAAAATAAAATATTTAATTACTTACTTTTACATCCATATTTAAAAAGAAGTCAATGTTATTCAATTTTATATTAACAATTAAATCTTAATAATAAAAAAATTATTTGACAGTGACAGATCGCTTTCAAGGTAATTTGACATAACTAATCAAGTTACGAACTATTTTTAGTCAAGGTACGAACTACTGTTAACATTTTTATGAATTTATTAATTTATAAAAACAGGATGAAATAAAATATAATACGATACATGGTCGTTAGGTGTTATTACAGTCCTCGTTTTCATTTCCAAACTCGGCTCCTACGTCGCCTCGTCCGTAAACTAACTCGTACTGTAATAAATCACCTACCGACCTTGTAACGTATAATACTATTATTTCATCCTGTCCAGTAAATACACTTCCCTATAATTAATTTGGCGCCGGTAAGTAAAACATTACGGTATCAGGTACTGTAGGTAATATGTTGCCTAGCGACGCTGCTCTGATTGCTTAAGGAAAGGCAATTACTTTTAATTTTTGACATTTAAAAATACTATAATGACTATAAAATAAAAATAAAATATTTAATTACTTACTTTTACATCCATATTTAAAAAGAAGTCAATGTTATTCAATTTTATATTAACAATTAAATCTTAATAATAAAAAAATTATTTGACAGTGACAGATGGCTTTCAAGGTAATTTGACCTAACTAATCAAGTTACGAACTATTTTTAGTCAAGTTACGAACTACTGTTAAAATTTTTATAAATTTATTAATTTATAAAAACAGTATGAAATAAAATATAATACGATACATGGTCGTTAGGTGTTATTACAGTACTCGTTTTTATTTCCGGACTTTGCTCCTACGTCGCCTCGTCCGTAAACTAACTCGTACTGTAATAAGTCACCTACCGACCTTGTTACGTATAAAACTATTACCGGACTCATTTTTATTTTCTGGCCTTGTCCGACAAAATGAGATTTTCTGACCTAAAAATAAACCGGAAAGTATTAATTTCTGGCCGGTTTAAAAAAAAATATTTAAAAATCTTATACTAATAAACGTGAAAAATTATGTTAAAAATATTGAAATAACATTGAATATCGTAAAAACTGTTGGCATCTTAAAACATTGTTAAAAATGGTAAAAAACCTGTCAAAAATAATAAAAAAATGAAATAAAATCGTAAAAATTGTTAATAATTATGGAAATTAGTTAGAATCATAAAAACATGTAAATCCGAAAAATATTATTGAATAATTTAAACAATAAAGAATGTTAAAAATGATAAAAAATTATTAAAAATCGTGAAAAATTGTGAAAAATGTAAAAAATAAATAAAAAAGTTGGTAAATTAAAAGTAGGATTAAAAAAAAATGAAAAAAAAAGAAAAGATAAAAACTAGCAAAAATTGAAAAAAAATAGAAAAAAAACTTTATCACACAAATTCTAAACAAAAGAAAAATATAAAAAATCGAAAAAAAAAACAACTTTAAAAGAGAACAAAAGTGTAAATAATACAAAATACAATAAAAAACCTGTAAATATACAAAAAAATATAAGAAAATGATTAATAATTTTTAAAAATCGATCAAAACTATACATTTTACTTAAATCAATACATACAGAGTATGTCATCAAGTCAAGCTAGCGGCCATATCACAGAAACTACGGGACATAGAAAAAAATATTATTATAAAATAACGAGCCACTAAGTTTTACAATTTCCTCGAGAGGGCGCAATCGAAAGTTAATTTGTTAAATTTCAAATTTCTCCGAAAATTTCCACGTTAAGGTATAATTTTGGTAACATATTTATAAGAAAGCTTAGAGAATTCTGCATGAATTTAAACTAAGGCTTATTAGTGTACCGACGTTACTAAGAGTGGGGAAAGCTATTAAAAGCGTACCTAATCTTTTAAATCGCTGTAGCCACTAAACAGCTTATCTGATTTTAGAGAACAAAAGCTTGTTTGGTAGGAGAAACTATTCATTTATTATGACATTATGACCGACGTATTTTAAAATTTTCAATGACATAATAACAGCTTTTTAAATTTTGTTTAAAAAATTTAATTCATACGGAATATGTTAGGAGTTAAAAAAAGAAGTAAATCAATTTTGCAACAAAAAACGTAAATATCACAATCTAATAGCTTTTTTTTGTTCGTTATGACGTGACTTTTGATTGAACCCTCTTGTGGTGAATTGCAGGAGTTAGAAATAATTTCCAAGGATTTCTCAAGGTCGCTGTTATATTAATATTTTTTCCTTAACTTTCTAGGTCGTGTAGTTTCTGAAATATGGCCGCTGTCCAGCCTTAATGAAATACCCTGTACATCTACTTGTTAATAAATAAAAAAGCGCACATCAAAGTTTTATAAGTAATATTTTATGGAACAGATGCAACAAAAGAGATTCCTAACATCAAATATTTGGTGGTACTAAATTTTGCCATTGTTACTAATGTTAAGTGTTGTGTAGAAACTGGCCAACCCAAAAATTATATTCTTGGACACCACAAGCTGGTCATTGAATTCGACGTGCGCTTTCTTATGAACAAAGCAGCACGTTGACGGTGCTTTTAACATTAATTCAGAGTGATCTTTTAATTTAGTAGATTTAGTAGAAAGCTTACGTGACCGTATCAAGAAGTCCTAGTAAAGAAGTGCTTTTTTTGGACCTTTTTTTCACAGTCTTAGAAAAATATGGTTGAAAAAATACAAAAGTTATAAACAATTAAACAACGGGTTTGGTTTTTTTGAAAATATCTCAAAAACAAATTGAAATTTTTTAATAAATAATTGGTATTGTTTTTTAAATATACTAATTATTTTTTTTTAATTAAAAGCTACATAATAAACATTTTTTCAAATTTTTATCTTTTATTGTTTAGTTTTTTTTATATATAAACAAATACAGTGTTTATAACATAATATTTTTTTAAATCTTTGTCGTTAATAAAAATCAAGGGTTAAAAAGTCTTTGAAGTCACCCCTGGGAACAGCGGTCGGTCCATAAATCCGACCGTTCTCTCGACCCTTCAAATACTGTTTAAACAAATCAAAATTAAAAAACGTTACCCTAAAAAAATGTAATTAAAGAAAACGCATTTGTTAATTAGCATTTTTTTTTACTTATTAATATTAAGAAACATTTTTTTTTTAATTATTAACAAGTCTGTTTGTATATATTACTTTTTTTTTAATTTTTCATTGTTTATTAAATAAAAAAATTGTTATTAACAAATAAATTTTCCCGACATATTTTTTTTCTTGTTCTACTTATCGAAAGAAAAACAAACATGTATTAAATTTTTTTATATATTGTTTTATTATTACGCTATATTACTCAAATTATAATCACCTAATTTTTGGATTATTTAAAAAATATAAATTATTAATTCTCCATTAATTAAAAAACATCCATAGTTAAGAAAATATCAGCCTTGCAATATTGATGATAGAGCAATAAAAAATTGTTAATTAACTGCCGCATAATTGATTGATCACTTGCGATAAAAATTGTTTGCCTACGAATTTTTAATTCGTCTGTCTGGTATTTCTCGTTTTTTTTTTAGTTTCTTAATTTTCATATTTGATATGTTAAAAAAAAATATTGCAAAAATGGCCCAAACAGGCATGACTATTTTCACTTTAAATTTTAGTCATTTATAATAAAGCAATAAATCATATTTCTGGTATAGATTAGACGTAAAACCTGTGAATTTTATGTGATTATTTTAATAAAACACTCGTCAAAAAAACACCACTTACCTACATTCTCATTAATAAATAGAGATTCATATTAATAAAGAAAGATACTTGAAAAACAGCAACAAAAATATATCACCTTAGGTTTTTTAAATAAATCAAATATAAACTTTTATTTACAATCGTTTAAAAATAGATGGTTTTCCACCCTAAAAAACAGTTGGAAAGTAAACAATAATTGTAAAGTGGTCACTTACCACCTGTTACTCTTGGTTAAGGCCTTCACAGATAGAGATCATTAAAATTGGCAAATATGACAAACGTATTATATCGGTATTGGTATATAGGCAACCAGTCTAACGACAAGAACCAAAACGAAACTTTACTACAATAAAATTTCTGTGAAAACATATCTATGTACCTACTGAAAAAAACCTTGGTAAAAAAGATTGAGATAAGTCTATATTGAGTGAAACCAACAACCGGCACCCGAAGAAAGAATAAAGTAAACAATAAGAATAAGCCGAGTACACATCTGAAAGAAAGGACAAAAACTAACCTAAAAAGTTTACAATTAATACGTTTTGTAACGATTACAGATTCCAAAATAATAACAACGAATTGTATTTTAGAATAAACGATTGTGTAGACGTTATACATTATTATTAATTCCCGGGGAATTTATTATTAAGAGAAACGTAACAATAACAACAACAGATCAAACAATAGGTAGGTACCAGGCAGGTAAATATTTTAATAGTTAACATAAAATTAAACACAATTAAAAGCGTTAGAATCACTATAGAAGTAAAAATATATCGTAGAATTGTCGTGGCTTTGATTGTTAATTGTTATTCCCTCTTTAATGATTTTATTGAAGAAAGAATATTTTTGTGTGCTGGATGTTGAAGGACCAGAAATAGGTTCTTTTCGATCATGACTTAACATGCCCGCAATTTTTGTTGGGCTGTCTAGTGAATTTTCAACATAAACTTCAGCAGCAGCACCTCCTAAGCGTTTTAAACTGTGAACATCTCCACCATTATTTACAAAAAAAGGAGTTGCCGTTCGACGAAAACAATCACCAGTATATCTTTCTATCTTGTCTATTTGTAAATAAGTGGCAATTTTTATGGGAAATTTAGCTACAGAATTGTGGCTGTTTTGCTAATTTTCCATGTTTGACTTGCAGAAAAAATCTATCTCCTTTTATATTTTTATGAAGGTTAGTATATTCTGTAATTATTTGTATTCAATACTTGTTAATGAGAAAAGCTTTCGACTGATGCATTTTTGTGACAGAAATAACAATGACACATTTTTCTTATTGTAGATTCACATAATCTATTTTTATGTTGGATAGTTCATGAGCTCGACAATTATTAAAAGATTTATGAATGAAATTATACATACTTATAGGCAATAATTTGCAAGCTATACATACCCTTTGAAGAAAAAAATCAAAAGGTTTATCCTGTAAAAATGTTTCAATTTCTTGTTTTTTAAATACACTGGATTTTTAAGGTTTATATACTCCGGTCAAAATGGACATTGAAGGTTACATTAATTCGCACCTTGCTAAAAATTGGTATGAATGTTGGGAACCCTATTATACACAATTTGTCAATTATCCACATCAATGCAAAGTGTGGAAAAAAAATTATTCAAGCTCAAATGTTGCAAAAATCGGTTTTTTGAGTTTTCCAGCTAAACGGTAAGTTTTATAATAAAAATAGGTAAGACAAAAACTATTTATTATGCAATTATCTATAGAAATTGTTCTTACACTTTTTGTCCTAAGAATCACCATGTCGGAGATACAGCGATGCAAAATGTTGAAAAAGTTGTATTCTTCATAATACCTATGCACACGTTTCCGCGCCACCCGTGCGGTAGTGTACAATAGTGTACATGGCGCGTTTTTTTTTTACGTGGTTTCCCCGGTAGGCCTATTCCACGATCTATTGTGCTTCTGTTGAGTTAAAAAGCTATTGTATTAAATTGAAAATGGTACTATTGTAAATAACAAGAGCGGTGTAAGTAATGCGTAAATTGAGAAAATTATTCGTCTGATCAATACATAATCCATACTGTCTTGCTCTTCTTCTTCTCCTTCTCCTTTTTCTTCTTCTTCTCCTTCTTCTTCTTTTTCTTTCTGCTAGGTACAAATACATTGTTCAAAGAGCGATGCATCCTCTTCTACTGGCAATTCAACATTTGAGCACGATTGGCCTCGACAACTGATACATGCTAATGAACAAAAGAAAACAACTTTTTGACAGCCGCATTTAGCATTACACCCCGTTTTTCAATTGCAAAAAATTGAATTAAGGAGTTTTTCCGGTGCAGGAGGGAGTAAAGTCTGTACTGGTTCCAATATATTGTCAATTAACTTACAACCCCAGTCTTCTGGGTTTAGTTTATTACCAAGCAATACTTGAACTTTATAACATACCCGAAATAGATGTTGATGAGCAGAAGCAGAGGTTGGAGGAAGACAAGCTAATTGTACTTGTTTCTTTTTATACCTACATATTTTTTGCAAAAGATAAGTATCGAAACTTATCTAAGCACGTAATTTTTTTAAAGCTCCGTAAATTGAAAGAAGAAAGCAAATTCCGTTGGTGATTACAGCTTGTGGAGTAGAGGTACTTTCTTTGAAAAGGTCAGCACATTCAACTAAATCTTGTCTCTCAAACAATTTCAAAACTGTTTTTTTACCTTTCCTGAAAAATGCTGATGTCGTGTCGCAACCAGTTACTGCATGTAGAAATAAGAGATGATTTTGGCATTTTGAAAAAGCAGATAAACTCTTGGATGAATATATTTTTGATTGTTGTTGAGCCTTCCCAGGTTTTAAAAAATAAATAATTTTTTCAGTTGGCGTTCGAGCAGTAAGTAATACCAACAAATCATCATCTTCACCAACAAGAATAGTTGGATTTGTCAAGTTAAATTGTTCTATTGCTGTTTCAACTATCAGGACATCAACATCATTATCAGTTTGCTTTACAGAGATATTTTCAGACGGGTTTTTCTTTCGAGTTTATATTTTTACAACTGTATAATATGTATGTATAAGCTACGAAAATTATTATTTTTGCTTATATTATCGTTCTGTAACGTATATTACGGTAATTGACATGCATATTATGAAGAATACAACTTTTTCAACATTTTGCATTGCTGTATCTCCGACATGGTAATTCTTGGGAAAAAAAGTGTAAGAACAATTTTTATAGATAATTGCATGATGAATAATTTTTGTTTCAACTATTTTTATTATAAAACTTACCGTTTAGCTGGAAAACTCAAAAAACCGATTTTTGCAACATTTGATCTTGAATAATTTTTTTCCACACTTCGCATTAATGTGGATAATTGACAAATTGTGTATAATAGGGTTCCCAACATTCATGCCAATTGTTAGCAAGGTGCGAATTAATGTAACCTTACTCCTATTTTTGATGCTAACTTGACCGGATTAATCGACTAATAACCCACACTTTGTTTTTTTAACTACGATATTATTTTTTCATATTTTGATACACCAATATTATGTTTTATTCGCATTGTATCCTTTAGCATTGAATAAATAGAGGAAAGGCAGAAACGTTTCTTTTTTTAAACAACAATATTGGCGAAATAAGCCAATAAGCAATTTTCAGAAGTTTCGGTTTGAACTCCTTTTTTAATACACCACTCGTGATAAATTTTGTATGTTTTCTCATACCTTTTTTTTACTTTTGTCAGGTAAGAGATTAAACTTTACCGCTTGTGCAGCCTCACGTATTTCTAGGGGTGTACAATCTTCTTCATTGTCGGACATATTGCAATACTCTCAATTACAAAAGAATAAACCACGAGTTATTATAGAAATAAATTTCAAGTCAATGGTAACTATCAAATTTTTCAGAGATTACTAGACAGGAAAATTAGTCTGAAATAAATGTTTCTCATAATTGATTACTTTATTTATTAATTGCATCATATTATTTTTAAATGATTGTGAATAAAATAGTATACAGAGCTCGGTGGAAGTACCATTTTTCTCTCGAGAAATATTTTTCACTTGAGAAAAATAAAGTACTTTTCACCTCGGTATGTAATATACTATTACATACATGATTAGTCCTGTTTTCGACGAACCTGCTTGAATATAAAGCTATAAAAAATAATATTGATTGTTAATCTTTCCCTTTATTCCTTAGTCCCAGCGACAAAACTAGCGCGCATATTATTCAATCACACCACTTAAAAGTTAGTTTTATTCAAATTTAGAACCGCAGATGGTTACAAAGTTCGGTTGTGGAATAGTAAATGAAGACAAGGGCGTTCTACAGTGTTGGAAAGATGAATAATAGATGGTGTCTAATTTATACTGCTGATTTCCAATTTTTATAATGTAAAAATGGAAGTATTTTCTTCTTTTATTAGGAGAACTTTTGCCCTTAAAATAAAAATAATAAATCAATATTTTAAAAATGACCCTTGCTTATATATTTAATGTATACTGATTGATATGTCAAATTTGTCAAGAGCCGTCTTTGAAAACTAGAAATGCCTACTAAAATTTAAAAATTTATAAAAATGTTTAAAAATTTTTTCTTCTTAGCATTCGACACCAGGTTATCGTTTTCAGAGATGAAAAATAACATAGTAATTCTTCTATTAATAGTTTTTTTTTAGATTTTAAATTTTTGAGATTTTTTCTTTAGACACATGGATTATCATTTCATTCTTTTTTAACTTCCCGCTAAAAATTTTTTTAATTTTTTTAAAATCGGGAAGTTATTGTTTTTACCCCGTTTTTCAAAAATCGAGTTTTCATCGGATCTCAACGTTTTTAGGTCTTTGGAACCTCCCCTGACTATTTTTACGACGGTGTCAGTATGTGTGTGTGTGTGTGTGTGTGTGTGTGTGTGTGTGTGTAGATGTATGTAAACCTCCAATAACTTTTAAACGGCTTAACCGATCGGAATGAACTAAAAAGCGTTCCAAAGAGTTCCATCAAACTTAGATTCCCAGTAAGTTTGAACCGATTCGGACCGGTAGATTTCGAGAAATTTTAAAATAACAAAAAAAAACAGTTGGTAAAAATTATGTTTTTTAGGCATATCTTTTAGGCTATTACATCCATCAATTTCATAACCTAATCAGCTCTCAAACTTAAAAAACCACGTCGAATGCCGTTTTGCAAATTAAAATTGGTTGATTTGTTCGTGAGATATCGTTGTCGAAAAATTTCAAAAAATTTTTTTTTCAAAAAAATTTAAAAAATTTTTTTTTTTTTGATATTTTTGTGATTTTTTACTAATTAATTTTGCACTTCATATAACATTTTTATGTCTTAAAACTGCGTCAAATGCCGTCTTGAACATCAAAATCGAATAACGCGTTAAAAAGGTATGGCTTTTTAAACATTCCAAAAAAAAACTCAAAAACGTCAAAATAGCTTTACGGTTAAAATTAGCGGGAAGTTGCAAGGATGGCCTTCAAGGTCAACCTCTTATCGAATTTTTTTAAAGTAGTTAGCCAAGATTTAAGAAAATATTCTTTCAATTTTCTTTTAATAGAATTTCGTTCTTTGCATAAAATTTTTGTGTTATTTGCAAAAGTTTCCCTAATAAAAGAAGAAAATATAATATATTTTACCAATAACAGTAATATTAGATATAGTCCATTTCACCGTTTTTGGCCGATGACAGAAATCATACTCGAAGTAAATTTAGAGTTACATCTCTTTCAGATACAGGCAAGTTAGAAATTTAAATGAGGATGTTTGTTTTTTAATACAACACTTACGTAACTGCATCTTGTTTCACCGGTAGATAAAAAGTATTCAATACGGAAGTCTTGACTTAATTCACATTCCTAGTAACCGTCATATACGGCTCGTTGTTGAAGGATTGAATTTAATAATTATTAATGTCATATTTTTGTAGATGTCAAACCACACTGATAGTTTCAGAAACTTACGACCTAATTTAGAAAAATAAACTCTCCGCCATTGGTAACTTGGATGACAGTTTAATCTTATTTCAGTGGTTTCTAATATCAAATCGGCCAAAAACGATGAAATGGACTATATGTTGAAAACATAAATTTACACTATTTAAATATTCTTTGTAGCTTCTTGGCATAATAACATTTATTTACTTCTTTAGTTAGGGATCTTTTGCCTCTAAAAACAAACTAATAAAAAATTTAAATCAATATTTTGAAAATGCTTATTAATCTTGATGGATAAGTCAAATTTGTTAAGGGTCGTTTTTTAAAACTGAAGTGCCTAACAAAAATGAAAATAATTTTTTTTTTAAATGATTCTTAGCTTTCGATAACTAGATCGGTTGTCGTTTTCAAAGCTGATAAAAAATTCTAATGTATACTTCTTAATGCAGGTAACAAGTAAAAATATATCAAAGTCTCGGTCTCAATAAAAGTAATCTTTATATATAATTCTTTAGCGACGCGTTTCGCTCATACGAGCATCGTCAGACCTATTTAACATACATCTCAGTGACAAATCACAAACATAATTTTTAGGTTAAATTAATATAAACAATATTATATTAATTCAACCTAAAAATTATGTTTGTGATTTGTCAGTGAGATGTATGTTAAATAGGTCCGATGATGCTCATATGAGCGAAACGCTTCACTAAAGAATCTACTCGTATATATATAAAAAAGGATGTGTTTTTATGTAAGAAATTTATGGACTCAAAAACTACTGGACCGATTAATATGAAAATTGGTATTTATATGTATTTTTGC
This sequence comes from Altica lythri, assembly GCA_964028335.1. NCBI lineage: Eukaryota > Metazoa > Arthropoda > Insecta > Coleoptera > Chrysomelidae > Altica > Altica lythri. Next base: position 45,268,905 of record OZ034807.1, read on the forward strand.
ACGGAGAAGGTTTATATGATATGCTCATTGATGCCACTCGCCACCAGGTGGCGCTGCAAAGTAGCAACTTCTGTCCCGTTCAACCGATTGTCATGAAAATTAGTATGTATATGTATTTTTTCACGCAGAAAACGAATATGCTATGCTCATTAATGCCACTGGCCACCAGGTGGCGCTGCAGAGTAGCAACTTTTGTCCTGTTCAACCGATTGTCATGAAAATTGGTATGTATATGTATGTTTTCACGGAGAAAACGAATATGCTATGCACATTGATGCCACTCGCCACCAGGTGGCGCTGCAGAGTAGCAACTTCTGCCCCGTTCAACCGATTGTCATGAAAATTGGTAGGTATATGTATTTTTTCACGGAGAAAACGAATATGCTTTGCACATTGATGTAACTCGCCACTAGGTGGCGCTGCAGAGTGATAACTTTTGCCCCGTTCAACCGATTGTCATGAAAATTGGTATGTATATGTATTTTTTCACGGAGAAGGTTTGTATGATATGCTTATTGATGCCACTCGCCACCAGGTGGCGCTGCAGAGTGACAACTTCTGCCCTGTGCAACTGATTGTCATGAAAATCAGTAGGATGCTGTATTTTTAATGGTTAATATGAATGTAATATTCGTATTAATGTAAGTTACCACCAGATGTTGATTCCACTAAACGAGCAACCATTACTTATTTGATTACTTGATATCACGCCACCGTAAGGTGGCGCAGTTTATATCACATATATTTAAACGAGCAATCCTTATCTTCTGTTTATATATATAAAAAAGGATGTTTGTATGTATGAAATCGATAGACTCAGAAACTATTTGACCGATCAATATTAAAATTGGTATGTACATGTATTTATCCACGGAGAAGCTTTATATGCTATGCCCATTGATGTAACTCGCTATCAAGCGGCGCTGTAAAGTATAGACTTCCGCCCCGTTCAACCGATTGTCATGAAAATCAGTATGATGATGTATTTTTAATGGGTAAGATGAGTATGATATTCGTATTATTGGAAGTTACTACCAAAAGGCGCTTCCATTAAACGAGCAACCACTACTTATTTGATTACTTTATATCACGCCACCGTAAGGTGGCGCAGTTAATATCACATATATTTAAACGAGCAATCCTTACTTATGTATTGTGACGCCACCGGAAGGTGGCGCAGTTAATATCACTTATTTTTAAACGAGAAATTCTTACTAAATTAAGTATTGTTATCATCTAATATATTTTATCGATAAACTACAAAATATAACAAAAAAAAAGTATAAACCTGATAACTTACGAGAAAATATGATGAAAACGATAAAATCAAAATAAATTGAAAAAACGAAAAATTAAAGAATGACATAAATGATTTGCGGTACGAAGTCCGCCGGGTCAGCTAGTTATATATAAAGATTACTTTTATTGAGACCGAGACTTTGATATATTTTTACTTGTTATTTACATATTCCGGTCTCTTTGAGAAATATAGACGAATTTTTTAAATTTCTTAATGCAAGCTTGGGTTTTAAAATTTTTTTGGTTTCTACAGAATTTTCTTCTTTCCATACAATTTTTGTGTCATTCCACTTTATTTCTTGCTTCAGAAAATTCACTGCATGTTCACAAATCTTAGATTTATCCATATCTCCTTTTTTAGATCATTTTTGTGTTCATTGAGGCGAACTTCAAGAGGTCCTCCTGATTCCCCAATGTAGACTTTGCCACAATCACATGGTATACTATATACCTACACAATTTTTTGTAATGCTTTTAATATAAAAATAAAAAAATTCAAACGAATAATACAATTAGAAAAACCAATTAATTTGGATCAAAAAACAAAAAGTTGTGTATATGGTATACTATGTGATTGTGGCAAAGTCTACATTGGGGAATCAGGAAGACCTGTTGACGTTCGCCTCAATGAACACAAAAATTATCTAAAAAAATCTGGTGTGGGCACCACAGGACCTTCCTAACAGTAGCATGTATAATAACAAGTAGTGAAAGAGCGAATCCACAATTTTTATTTCACATATTTCCAGTTTTTGATAAAAGGGTCAATATCTCGAAAACTAATGAAAATATCAAAAAAATGTATTCTTTCAAAAATGTCGGAAATTACATGTTCTTTCCACAAAGTATAAATATTTTGCCAGTAACTATATGAAAACCCAATATTTTCAAAAAATTCCATTTTTTGATAAGAGTAAACTTCCACTTCCGGTCGGCCGATTTTACTCAAATTCTATCAGATTCCTCCGATGGTGATTATAAGTAAGGTTTTATAGTTTCATTCCGATCCGATTAGTAGTTTAGCCGCAAATGTGTTCACAGACACACAGACAGATACACAGACAGACAGACAGACAGACATTTTTTATTTTTGGGTTTTTAGGCTCAAGGTTCAGAGATCGAAATTTTTCGCGATCACAATACCTTCCTCTAACAGCGTTGCTGTTTGGAAGGTAAAAAGGAGATATAGATAAATCTAAGATTTGTGAACATGCTGTGAATTTTTTGAATCACGAAATAAAGTGGAATGACAGAAAAATTTTATGCAAAGAAGAAAATTCTATAAAAAGAAAATTAAAACAAACAGCACACATTTTAATAAATCAAAATAAATGTATTTCCAATTTTACTTTGGATTTATTTAGATCTTGGCTAACCACCTTAAAAAAAGAATGAGTTGATAATCTATATATCTTTAGAAACCAAAAAAACAAACCAAAAAAAAAACCCAAACTTGCATTAAGAAGTATACATTAGAAATTTTTACCATCTTTGAAAACGACAACCGATCTGGTTGTCGAAAGCTAAGAGTCATTTGAAAAAAAAAATAGTTAAATTTTTGTTAGGCATTTTCAGTTTAAAAAAACGACCCTTGACAAATTTGACATATCCATCAAGATTAATAAGGAAGGGTCATTTTCAAAATATTGATTTAAATTTTTTATTAGTTTGTTTTTAGTGTTAAAAGATCCCTAACTAAAGAAGTGAATATAAAGTTAAACTGCTTTATTATTTAATAATAGTATATTAAGTATGGGGAACGGTAAGGGTTTTATACCGATCGAAGACAATTGTTTGGAGGAAGAGCGGAGCGACGACTCCAATTATTGTCTGAGTACGGTTACCCTTAACGTTCGACATGCTTATAACGTTTTTTGCACGATTGATACCATTATAAATTATAAAATTAAACATTTTCGTCATATTGACTAGTTTCAATAATTTTATCAAGATAGATACTTTGGTTGTTAGGTAGTAACTAGGGTGCATAACAACAATGGAGAATTGAGTTTTTATTTTGTTGTCAATAATTTTAAGTATCTACAATTTTGATTATTATAAATTATAATATGAGCGAAAGTGAATTTGAAGAAATTGAACGGGCTTGGGAAGAAGGGTGTTCCGCAATTATTACCGAAAAATCCAAAATCCGTTATCAAAATACCTACCAAAGTTTGAAAAAATGGTGCGAAGGCAAGAATTAAAGAATCAATGAAAAGACTCTATTGGCATATTTCGTTCAAAGACATATGCAGTTGAAAGCTCCTGGAAGCCTCTGGGCAGAATATTCAATGATTAAATCTACCGTTTTTCTTTATGATGGCATTGATATTTCCAAATTTTCAACTTTGATCGCGTATTTGAAGAGAAAAAATGTTGGCTATAGGCCTAAGAAAGCGAGCATTTTTACACGGGAGCAATTTGAAAAATTTCTGATGGAAGCACCGGATGAAGAATTTCTAATTCACAAGGTAATGTAAGCTAGTTTAGGTAAAAGAAATACTCTAATAAAGATTTTTTCATAATTTGTAGGTCGCAATGATATTTGGAATATCTGGTGCCTGTAGAAGAGACGAATTATATAATATTACTATGAATGACATCCAACAAACCGATGGTTTAATGATTGTAAAAGTACCCAATACAAAAACGAACATCCAGCGTACTTTTACAGTCGTTAATAAACCAGACGATAAAATTCCATATTTAGAAATTCTGCAAAAGTATATAAAATTTCGTCCATTACAAGTAAAATCAAATCATTTGTTCTTAAGATACGCCAAAGGAAAATGTTGTGCTCAAGTAATAGGGAAAGGGACAATCGGGGGCTGGCCTTCTCAAATTGCCAAATTCTTAAATTTGCCCAATCCCGAGAACTATACTGGCCATTCGTTCAGGAGGACATCAGCAACGCTTTTGGCTAATAAAGGTGTTGATGTCCTCGGATTAAAGCGTCATGGAGGTTGGCGTTCATCGACAGTGGCAGAAAGCTATATAGAAGATTCTCTTCAAAATAAAATAGATTTTGCCGGAAAAATATTGTGCAATACTAGTAATACTACTAATGTATGCGATTCTGCAGGAGTTTCTGTTAGAAGTGAAACCACAGCCCAAACACGTGGGATGTCATTAAATAATTTAATAAATTGTACCATAAGTTTCAATATTAATAAATAATTCGTTAGTTTTCTTTATTCTTTCCAAAAATAAATTAAAATTAAGAGATTTTTTAACTCGACGGTAAGTGAATTACTTACCGTCGAGTTGGAGTATTTACCGTCGAGTTGGAGTACTTACCGTCGAGTTGGATTACTTACCGTCGAGTTGCTAGTAAATGTCACCTACTGACGTAAAATCTGTCACGGTAAACAGTCAAAAATGATCAATCGTGCAAAAAATTATATTAAGTAATAAAAACTTGGAACAGCAATGTCATGACAGTTGAAATTACTTCTTTAATAACCTCATTATTTTTGGGCTTTGGAAAATTAAGGATAATTAAATGTGTCTAAATTTCATCTTGTGTGAAGTGAAATGTATCGCAACCAATTTATTAAAGGGTTGTTGTAACAAATAACGATCGATATATACAAGTTCCAAAAGCTTGTACAATCTGTCAAGACGAATTTTAATGGAAAACCTTTAAACGATTGGTAAACGCTGACATAATTTTGTTGTCGACGATGAGTTATCGGATAAGCAATTTGAAGAGACAACAGCTGTTCTAAATTTAATGGAATAATTTTAATAAGGCTTCTAATGAAAAATAATATTTACGTTCGACCAATAATAATTTAGATATTTTTCTAAATAAATTTTTCATAATTTGCTTTAACAGTATTTTAAATAACAGCAGTTGTATAAATACACTTCGTGCAAAGAAGATGTATTTAATAAGTTATCTTATTTGTATTCTCTTTATATCCGCTTTCGCATAAGACCTTCATTAATAATTTTAAGAAGCTTCATGTACATTAATTTCTGGAGTTTGTTTTGTAAAATAAAAGATAAATATACTTAATTTTGCATTGCTGAGTATTGCTTGTTCGAAAGAAGCCACCTAGATCAGCCTTTTTTAAACAGTGGTTTGTGATCGCATATTAGTACAGTCATGAAAGCAAAAATAGGATAATATTTTTATTCTAATGCATAGATTTTGATGAAATTTTGAGAATAGGCTCAATTACCTTTTAATTCAAAGTCTACGCTATGCCGATATATACTTATCGTTTTTTAGGGGTGAAAAATATGTCTTATTGCCAAAATTGAATAAAAAAATTCGAAAAGAGGTTGACCTTAAAGGCCATCCTTGCAACTTCCCGCTAGTTTTAACCGCAAAGCTATAGTAACGTGACGTATTTTGACGTTTTTGACTTTTTTTGAAATGTTTAAAAAGCCATAACTTTTTAACGCCTTATTCGATTTTGATGTTCAAGATGGCACTCGACGCAGTTTTTTGAGACCTAAAAACGTTACCGGAAGTGCAAAATCGGTTAGTCAAAAAATCTCTAAGTTATTGAAAAAAAAACACTTTTTTTGAAATTTTTTGACAACGATATCTCACGAACGAATCAACCGATTTTAATTTGCAAAACGGCATTCGACGTGGCTTTTTAAGCTTAAGAGCTGATTAGGTTATGAAATTGATCGATGCAATAGCCAAAAAGATATGCACAAAAAACATCATTTTTACCAATTGTTTTTTTCGGTTATTTTGAAATTTCTCGAAATCTACCGGCTCGAATCGGTTCAAACTTACAGGGAATCTAAGTCAGATGGAACTCTTTGGAATGCTTTTTATTTCATGCCGATCCGTCAAGCCGTTCAAAAGTTATAAGAGGTTAACATACATCCACACACACACACACACATCCACACGTACATACAGACATACAGACACCCTCGTAAAAATAGTCAGGGGAGGTTCCTAAGACCTCAAAACGTTGAGATCCGATGAAAACTCAATTTTCGAAAAACGGGGTGAAACCAATAACTTCCCGATTTTAAAAAAAAATTTAATTTTTTTTAGCGGGAAGTTAAAAATGTTTTAACGTAAATCAAAGTACTTTGTAGGCTTTTATAACGTTTGATGAAATGAAATAAAGGGTTTCTTATACTGTAAGACATTATTGTTGGTTGACTAAATAATTTAATTATAAACTACCCCTTTAATTATAAAATGTGTAAAAAAAGTGATTTATTAACATTTTTATATACATTTAATATCTAATTTACATCAATCTTCTAGCGGTAATTTGGGTCAGGGTTATTTTTTGTTTTTTCATTTTTTAACCCTTACAAGCAACTCCTATCTTTACAAACAAAATAAACATTCCCTTAAAAATATCATTTATTCATCTTATTATTTACATAATATGGATACTTTGATAAAAGAAACATATAACAAACGCATCGTCTCAAGATAGAAACCAGATAAATTACGAATAACAAACCCGAGTCTGGTCATAAATCTAGAAACCAAAGCATTAACATGCCGGACAAAGGTCATACCAGAATCAAGAATAACTCCCAGATCATTAATAGTATTTACTCTGTCTAAAATCATGCCATCAATACAATAATCAAACAAAATCGGTTCCTTACGGTGAGAAAATGTAATACAATGACATTAACCAATGTAACCTGAAGATTATAACAATTGTTACTATTGTCAATTCTCAGGTATATTTTTAAGTCCTCTGCAAAGAATAAATACCAGACAGAAACACTTAGGAAGCTCTAAAATAAAAAGTAATATAATATTGAGCCACAAGGGCATAGAATGTATTTTATAGAATCGTCGAAAATTATGAATTCATGACAAACGGAGTTTTCGCTAATACCCAGTCACTGTATTTATGTGTTTTTTACTTAAATAACGTGTGTATAAAAAAGAGTTTCAGCGAATAAATTGTGTATCTATGCCCGCAAAGCTAAAATAGTATACATTTTTTTCCTTAAATGTAATATGTGGTTTTCCAGAATAGCTAATGTGAACGTGAAGCCTGAGCTTTTGGTAGGTCATGTCAAAAGTGATACATAACTATGCATTTCTCGTGCAGCAATGCAAGGCGTGCAGCTAAATCATCGAGCACAGCAAGCTAGATAAAAAATTAAATACATTAACTATCAAGTCTTATTTCACGATTTCAGTGCCATTTATTGTGCCACACGATTCGTTAAATAAATAAATAAATAAATAAATAAATAAATAAATAAATAAATAAATAAATAAATAAATAAATAAATAAATAAATAAATAAATAAATAAATAAATAAATAAATAAATAAATAAATAAATAAATAAATAAATAAATAAATAAATAAATAAATAAATAAATAAATAAATAAATAAATAAATAAATAAATAAATAAATAAATAAATAAATATGGTTTTGCTACAAAACCTAAAGTACAAGTGCCCTGTTTGTTTTGCTCGCTGGTATGCTGTTTAGAATTTTGGAGTAAAACAGAGTCTGCATCTACTATAATAAGAAATTTAGGTCTATCAAGCTGACAGTGAAAAGTCGGCAGAAACCATCGAAATATGAGTGGGAATTTGTAGCTAAATAGTTGCCAATTAGTTGTTGAAATCACGATTTTGTAGCTCTATTCAGTTTCACAGAGAGTCAGCAACAAAATAAAAATTAAAAATCGACACTAGGAGTTAGATACCGGTCACCCGAATGGGCCGATTTTTAATTTTTATTTTGTTGCTGGCTCTCTGGGCTCTGCTGATGCCATCTGCGACCAGCAACAAAATCCATAACATCAATGTGTCAATACAAACTGTATATTACGATAGCAGGGACACTGGTTGGTACTTATTATTAACAATTTTTAGCTGATTCTAGGGTTTTTCGAATTTTTTCCTGTACTGGTTTAGAGCAACAAATTAGCACCAAATTCACACGCATTAGTCCATTTTTTCTGGGCCAGTCCTGTCATTTTACTGCTAGCTTGTTGTAAAGATAGCAGTAATTTGTTTTTTGTGGAACTGAATAGAGCTACAAAATCGTGATTTTAGCAACTAATTAGCAACTATTTAGCTACAAATTCCCACTCATATTTCGATGGTTTCTGCCGACTTTTCACTGCCAGCTTGATAGACCTAAGAAACTCAGTGAGCGCGGAAAACTACATCTGAACACTTTAGTCTTACATGTGCCATTCGATTAATTAACACGAGTTGTAATTTGCAATTTTTTTTATCCATAAATGACCTTATTAACTTTGGTCATTCTAATTCCCATTTTTTTAAAGTAGCGTCATCTTCGGTTTAAAGTTAAGAATTTTTTTCTCAGTTTCTCGCATTGAAAAACCAGTTATGCAAATATCTTATATCACAAATAGATTTTATAAAATTACATATATTTGAGCTAGAAACCATTTTAATTGATTGAATTAATTATATTTATCCGTCTTGTTGGTAAAGCTTTTTTTTTTATTTTGGTGTAAATATAATTATAAACTATCTTTATTTAATACTTAATATCAAGAAAGCGTTTGTATGTTTGTCCGTCTTTCACATTAAAGCGAAGCAACGGATTTGTATGTTTTTTATGTCAATTTATAGTAGAAGAGCTGGAGATTGACATAGGCTACTTTTGGTCCCTTTCCATTCCCCATCCCCATAAAATAGAAGTGGAATTTTGTAAGAAGCATTCCGCAATTTGCAAGACAGAAAGTAACAACGTGGTATGCAGACTCTGTTGCTAACGAACACTACGTGCCTATTTGTTTTTTTGAAACCTGCTCCCATCTTCTTTAAACGGGAGGAGAAATTTTGTGTTGGGCTTTATGCAGTGGTCAAGATAAAATTACATAAACTCGTATAAGGACTATATGCTACTAAAAAAATATGTTTATCATTTTTTTAAATCTGCTCCCAATTTCTAAAAGAGGGGTGACATACTAATATTATTAATGTAAAAGTTTGTTGGTGAGTATGTGTGTTCGTATGTTTGTTCGTCTTTTACGTCAAAACGGAGCAACGGATTGGTGGGATTTTGTGTCTTTTTCTATTCCCCTCCACTCAACTTAAATAGAGGGTGCAACTTTGTATGAAGCATTTTTTAATTTTTAAGGTAAAAAATTAAAACATGGTTTGCTGAATTATTGAACGTTATGAACAATACGTGTATAATTTTCCATCCCCTTATAAGAGTGAAATTTTGTATTGAACTTTTCGTAGGTAGGAAGCCAAAAATTGGTATGCAGACTATTTGTTACTTGTTTATCATTTATCACGCTCCAAGTCCCTAAAAGAGGAAGTGATAGTTTGTATGTGACTTTCCTCAGTTGTTAAGGTAAAAAGCTAAAAATCGGTATACAGACGTGTTGTTATAAACGAAAGTTACTCCTATTAGGATTTTTTAAAAATATTTCCCCAGACTCCCAAAAATGGAACCAGAAGTTTGTAGGGGACTTACCGCAATTTTCAATATGAAAAGCTGAATACCAGTGAACAGGCTCTTTGTTAGAAACGAATAAGACAATAATTAAAATAAAACTATATAATTAGACAACTTTAAAAAAAATATCAACATCCTTGGCCTCTGATAAATGGTATTACTAAAACGCTAACGCGGTGTTCTTGATATGTACTTTAGTCCAGGCATCGGACCGAGCTAAGTGTTCTGTTGCGAAATTTCTTCAACATTCTGTTCTGTATTCTGTATAAAGAAAGGTTGTCACGGGTCAAAATTTACTATAGTAACTAACGAAATTGCTTACCTTAATTTGTTATCATTGTAGTGTTTATTCAAGTAAGAAATCGGTTGATTTAAGTTGTTTATAGTTAGTTATCAATTTATAAATATATTCAGTAGTTGCTAAAATCGATTTTATTTGTTATTATGGTTTGAATTATTGACATTTCATTTACATCTGTCTTGTAAGCGCAACTTCGTTCTTTTGTCAATAGTCCGACGGTAGTGTATTGCAGCCAATGATCAGTCGCATTTTTAACTTTATTGTTAGTATCAAAAATAAATAGGGAAACTAAGTAATGTTGGGTTATTTATTGTTAGTTAATTAAAATAATAAGATTAAATGTATCAGATAACCTCTGTTTGTTCATGAGTGGCTGGCTGAATTAACCATGGTTATTGTCAGTATCGTAGTAGAGGCCATCATGTTTCGTACTGAAGTGTGTCAAATCTAAGTGAAGTTTGATAATCGAAGTCCCTCTTTCTTTTTGACTCCTGTCTCTCGTAGTGAACGCGTGTTAATCAGAAAATTTTTGGGAACTTGATTGCATCCCTGTACATCGGGGGCGACGTAGGTTGGATTTGTGTAATTAAGTTCCATCTGTCTCCATCGAAAACTGTGTAGAAGGTATTTTGCTGGATTTTGGTGAATTTGTTGGAGATTTCGGCTTGTCCGGATTTTTATTGAGATTTTCTATTGGTAAGTAAGTCATGCTTCAGTATTCATGTGATTATTTGATCTTTATGTTCCTTTTTGTCCCTTATGAAACAGACAGTAGCGGGGTCTGGTATTTTTGGAACCTTTCTTTTTTTTTTTGGATAACCATCGTGGTTGGAGCTTGTACGACATTGCATTTAGCAGCGAGGAAATTGTTTTCTTTTGTCCTAAAACTTACCCAACTATCAACTGGGATATCGTCTCACGAAAAAAGAACCCTATTTTGTTTTAAATAGGTAAGTTATATAATTACGTTTTAATAATTTAATGACGCCATATAATCAATTTTTGGTTAAAATTCCTATTTTATATGAATATTTCTTTTGTATCGTCCACAGGGTTTTATTTTGTTTAACTAGACTCCTTTTAGTTTTTTTTTACTATCGAAATTGATTTTTGTACTATTACGAATTAATTTTATGTGAACTTTGATTTAAAGTTATAGTTATAATTTTGTAAGGACTAGCCAGTAAAAATTAAGTTTGTTAAGCACATTTTGATTATTAGTTTTGATCATTAATTATAAATTCAGTAAAATCCGCTTCTAAATGTTGTAAAACTCATTTAAATTCACTTTTGTTCTTTCATTGTTATACAAGTATCAGTCAATATGTCTAAATTGTATTTAAGTCAGTAAAGTAAAGTAATGTTATTAAATCAGATTAATTCAAGGAGTCATTCAAATCTTTTTAACCTAATGTTAATGCTTAATTACGATTTTAGGGTTTTTAGTTACCGGCTACAGTTTTTAGTTACGGGCATAAGTCCCTGAGTCAGGCAGAATTCTGGTTGCTGACCTAATACTTGGTACGAGCTTTGGTTATTGTGTTTGGAGCAAGCCTTTTGGTTTGGATAAGGCTTAAATTTTGGAACTGACCCAAGTATTGGTGAAGCCTAGGACTGTGGCAAATCATTAAACTTACAGATAAGCTATTAGTTTTAAGTCGGGCTTAATTTTAGTTAAAGCTATTTTTCCTTGTTTTTGTGTTGCGTGTGATCACACCTTTTTGATAAATTTTTTTTTTTATTGTTCATATAATTTACTTTTATATAGTTATCAATTGTGTTGTCAGGCACGAGGCTTGACAGTCTGTATTCTAGAACTTATTTATTAAAGAAGAGTCTAGTGGATATTTTAGTTTTATTTAGCTCACTTATCATTATTTACAGTTATAACTTAATTCAGTTAGAACCGTTAAATATTCTAAATTTACTTGATTATCTCCAGTGGGTGAAGTGGTGCCTGGGACATCAGGGGTTTCCGATTTTAACCGTCTAAATCGGTGGCGCGACTCACTAGTATTTGTTTACTTACCTCTACGGCTGAGCTGGGCACTAATTTGCCAGTAGAGAGACCACTACCGAACTCAGCTGGAGCTGTATTTCTTTTAGTTAATTTTCTATATTATTCTTAATTTGATTTATGTTTTAAATTCATTAAAATACGTGGCAAATTTTTGATACGATTAAAATAACGACAATTCACCAAAATTCAACAATAAACGAATAAGTGACAACTACAAACTTTTCAACAAATAATCAACAACTTGTGGTTCGGTATCAGTTAGCAACGATGGATAATGTTAAATAACTTACGAATGATATATATATAAAAAAAAAACATAAGAAAATATGCAACTATGTAAATCGTTTCACGTTTGGTGTGATCAGATGTTAATAACGCCAATAATTAAAATATATATAAAAAAAGTTACTACTTAGCTCACTTATATAAACGCGATAATAAACAATAAAAAAAAAACTATCAATTACTCGCCCAATTAAACAAATATATGCCCCACGTTGGGCGCCAAAAATTTGCCACGTATTTTAATGAATTTAAAACATAAATCAAATTAAGAATAATATAGAAAATTAACTAAAAGAAATACAGCTCCAGCTGAGTTCGGTAGTGGTCTCTCTACTGGCAAATTAGTGCCCAGCTCAGCCGTAGAGGTAAGTAAACAAATACTAGTGAGTCGCGCCACCGATTTAGACGGTTAAAATCGGAAACCCCTGATGTCCCAGGCACCACTTCACCCACTGGAGATAATCAAGTAAATTTAGAATATTTAACGGTTCTAACTGAATTAAGTTATAACTGTAAATAATGATAAGTGAGCTAAATAAAACTAAAATATCCACTAGACTCTTCTTTAATAAATAAGTTCTAGAATACAGACTGTCAAGCCTCGTGCCTGACAACACAATTGATAACTATATAAAAGTAAATTATATGAACAATAAAAAAAAAAAAAATTTATCAAAAAGGTGTGATCACACGCAACACAAAAACAAGGAAAAATAGCTTTAACTAAAATTAAGCCCGACTTAAAACTAATAGCTTATCTGTAAGTTTAATGATTTGCCACAGTCCTAGGCTTCACCAATACTTGGGTCAGTTCCAAAATTTAAGCCTTATCCAAACCAAAAGGCTTGCTCCAAACACAATAACCAAAGCTCGTACCAAGTATTAGGTCAGCAACCAGAATTCTGCCTGACTCAGGGACTTATGCCCGTAACTAAAAACTGTAGCCGGTAACTAAAAACCCTAAAATCGTAATTAAGCATTAACATTAGGTTAAAAAGATTTGAATGACTCCTTGAATTAATCTGATTTAATAACATTACTCTACTTTACTGACTTAAATACAATTTAGACATATTGACTGATACTTGTATAACAATGAAAGAACAAAAGTGAATTTAAATGAGTTTTACAACATTTAGAAGCGGATTTTACTGAATTTATAATTAATGATCAAAACTAATAATCAAAATGTGCTTAACAAACTTAATTTTTACTGGCTAGTCCTTACAAAATTATAACTATAACTTTAAATCAAAGTTCACATAAAATTAATTCGTAATAGTACAAAAATCAATTTCGATAGTAAAAAAAACTAAAAGGAGTCTAGTTAAACAAAATAAAACCCTGTGGACGATACAAAAGAAATATTCATATAAAATAGGAATTTTAACCAAAAATTGATTATATGGCGTCATTAAATTATTAAAACGTAATTATATAACTTACCTATTTAAAACAAAATAGGGTTCTTTTTTCGTGAGACGATATCCCAGTTGATAGTTGGGTAAGTTTTAGGACAAAAGAAAACAATTTCCTCGCTGCTAAATGCAATGTCGTACAAGCTCCAACCACGATGGTTATCCAAAAAAAAAAGAAAGGTTCCAAAAATACCAGACCCCGCTACTGTCTGTTTCATAAGGGACAAAAAGGAACATAAAGATCAAATAATCACATGAATACTGAAGCATGACTTACTTACCAATAGAAAATCTTTGGTAGGGAACACAAACTTTATGGAACGGATTACGAGGATAAACTTCGGACGGACCCAATCGAAATCAATGATTATGCTAAAAACCGTCGTGAGAGTTTCGCGAAGTTATATCAGCAAGTTCGTCAGCGTATAGAGTCCGCAAGAGTGCAAAATGCAAATCGGTATAATCTGCGACGTAGACCTCTATCTTTTAGTTGTGGGGATAAGGTTTGGAGAAAGAATAAAGTCTTGTCGGATGCTCTGAAATTCTATTCGGCGAAGTTAGCACCCGCATATCTCGGTCCTTTTGTTGTAAAGCGTAGGTGTGGTTCTTGGTCCTATGAACTCCAGGACGAGTTAGGGAATTCGAAAGGAATTTGGCATGTTCAGGATTTGAAGCCTTATTATGAATCACTCGCTCCAGACGACAATTCCTTGTAGTATGTTTGAATCTTTGGTTGTTTCTCTTTTGTGATTTTCGTTATTTCTTTTATTGTTCTCACTTTTCTGTTTGGTGTTTTGTGTTTCGGCCTTGTGGCTGGAGGCCTTAGAATTTCACCACCCGAGGATACTCCAGGCGGAGCGGGTAAAAGTCCCCTAACCTTAACACTTCTGGGTTCAAGTTTCGTTATACCTTGGGTTGTTTTACTGTTATTCCATCTTACCTATCGTCACTTGAATCCAACCTTTTCAACAATTCCATCGTTGATTTCTTGTTTCGGCCTTGTGGCTGGAGGCCTTAGAATTTCACCACCCGAGGATACTCCAGGCGGAGCGGGTAAAAGTCCCCTAACCTTAACACTTCTGGGTTCAAGTTTCGTTATACCTTGGGTTGTTTTACTGTTATTCCATCTTACCTATCGTCACTTGAATCCAACCTTTTCAACAATTCCATCGTTGATTTCTTGTTTCGGCCTTGTGGCTGGAGGCCTTAGAATTTCACCACCCGAGGATACTCCAGGCGGAGCGGGTAAAAGTCCCCTAACCTCAACACTTTTTGGATTCAAGTTCGTTACTTTGGGTTGGTTTATTGTAATCCCATCTTACCCGTCGTCACTTGAATCCAACCCTTTCAGCAAGTCCATCGTTGATTTCTACCTAACCTTAACACTTTCTGGATCCAAATTTCGTTCTGCCTTAGTAAACTTATCTTTACCATTATCTATATTTAGTTACATCGTTTTCCTGCTTGTTTGGCTTTAGAATGACCTTATGGTTTTGGCTTTATTTGTAGTGGTTCTACGGCACGTTTTGTGTGGATTTCGAGGCCAAACCTTTTATTTTCCGACCGGGCCATTGGTTGTTGAGTGCCCGGTGGAAAAACCATTTGTTGGGATTTATTGAGGGAATTTTCAGTCTGTTTGGCAGGAACTTAGGTTTTGTAAACTTATGGTATCTTTCGTTATTTGGATTCAAACCTTGTCAACACGACCATCGTTGAGCCTTTTGTGCCTTGTGGCTGGAGGCCAAAGAATTTCACCACCCGAGGATATTCCAGGCGGAGCGGGTAAGAGTCCCCTAACCTTAACACTTCTGGATTCAAGTAATTTCCTTATCTTTGCCTTGACTTCCCTTACCTTTATCTTACCTTATCTTACCTTTTATGTTGTTGCTTGCTTCGTCGACTTTAATTACCCTCATGGTTTGGGTCTCTCTTTTTTGGCCGTGGTGCTATTTTCACGTTTTGTGTGGATTTTGGAGGCCAAACCTTTTGTTTTCCGACCGGGCCATTGGTTGTTAAGTGCCCGGTGGAAAAAACCACGTGGTGGGATTTGTCGAGGAGTTTTGGTCGACTTAGTGAGTAACATGTGTTCGTTACCTTCTCTACCCTTTGCTACATTACTTGAATCCAGTCAACTTATCAACAACCATCGTTGATACTCTTTTTGTGTTTTTCTGTTGTTGGTTTGTTTGTTGTTTTTCTTTCTTTGGTTTTGTTGTGTTGTTAGTTCGTATTCTTTACGAAATGGTATATGGCGTTTTATTGGCTTGGCTGTTACAGCAATTTGTCGTTAGCTATTGTATGGGTTTGTTGTCCCTTTCATTGTGACTGTTGGCTTATTTAGCACTATGGCGTTATCGTCGAAAATCTTCGGTAGATTTTCTCCTTTCTTAGGGGAGGGGATGTTGTCACGGGTCAAAATTTACTATAGTAACTAACGAAATTGCTTACCTTAATTTGTTATCATTGTAGTGTTTATTCAAGTAAGAAATCGGTTGATTTAAGTTGTTTATAGTTAGTTATCAATTTATAAATATATTCAGTAGTTGCTAAAATCGATTTTATTTGTTATTATGGTTTGAATTATTGACATTTCATTTACATCTGTCTTGTAAGCGCAACTTCGTTCTTTTGTCAATAGTCCGACGGTAGTGTATTGCAGCCAATGATCAGTCGCATTTTTAACTTTATTGTTAGTATCAAAAATAAATAGGGAAACTAAGTAATGTTGGGTTATTTATTGTTAGTTAATTAAAATAATAAGATTAAATGTATCAGATAACCTCTGTTTGTTCATGAGTGGCTGGCTGAATTAACCATGGTTATTGTCAGTATCGTAGTAGAGGCCATCATGTTTCGTACTGAAGTGTGTCAAATCTAAGTGAAGTTTGATAATCGAAGTCCCTCTTTCTTTTTGACTCCTGTCTCTCGTAGTGAACGCGTGTTAATCAGAAAATTTTTGGGAACTTGATTGCATCCCTGTACATCGGGGGCGACGTAGGTTGGATTTGTGTAATTAAGTTCCATCTGTCTCCATCGAAAACTGTGTAGAAGGTATTTTGCTGGATTTTGGTGAATTTGTTGGAGATTTCGGCTTGTCCGGATTTTTATTGAGATTTTCTATTGGTAAGTAAGTCATGCTTCAGTATTCATGTGATTATTTGATCTTTATGTTCCTTTTTGTCCCTTATGAAACAGACAGTAGCGGGGTCTGGTATTTTTGGAACCTTTCTTTTTTTTTTTGGATAACCATCGTGGTTGGAGCTTGTACGACATTGCATTTAGCAGCGAGGAAATTGTTTTCTTTTGTCCTAAAACTTACCCAACTATCAACTGGGATATCGTCTCACGAAAAAAGAACCCTATTTTGTTTTAAATAGGTAAGTTATATAATTACGTTTTAATAATTTAATGACGCCATATAATCAATTTTTGGTTAAAATTCCTATTTTATATGAATATTTCTTTTGTATCGTCCACAGGGTTTTATTTTGTTTAACTAGACTCCTTTTAGTTTTTTTTTACTATCGAAATTGATTTTTGTACTATTACGAATTAATTTTATGTGAACTTTGATTTAAAGTTATAGTTATAATTTTGTAAGGACTAGCCAGTAAAAATTAAGTTTGTTAAGCACATTTTGATTATTAGTTTTGATCATTAATTATAAATTCAGTAAAATCCGCTTCTAAATGTTGTAAAACTCATTTAAATTCACTTTTGTTCTTTCATTGTTATACAAGTATCAGTCAATATGTCTAAATTGTATTTAAGTCAGTAAAGTAGAGTAATGTTATTAAATCAGATTAATTCAAGGAGTCATTCAAATCTTTTTAACCTAATGTTAATGCTTAATTACGATTTTAGGGTTTTTAGTTACCGGCTACAGTTTTTAGTTACGGGCATAAGTCCCTGAGTCAGGCAGAATTCTGGTTGCTGACCTAATACTTGGTACGAGCTTTGGTTATTGTGTTTGGAGCAAGCCTTTTGATTTGGATAAGGCTTAAATTTTGGAACTGACCCAAGTATTGGTGAAGCCTAGGACTGTGGCAAATCATTAAACTTACAGATAAGCTATTAGTTTTAAGTCGGGCTTAATTTTAGTTAAAGCTATTTTTCCTTGTTTTTGTGTTGCGTGTGATCACACCTTTTTGATAAATTTTTTTTTTTTTTATTGTTCATATAATTTACTTTTATATAGTTATCAATTGTGTTGTCAGGCACGAGGCTTGACAGTCTGTATTCTAGAACTTATTTATTAAAGAAGAGTCTAGTGGATATTTTAGTTTTATTTAGCTCACTTATCATTATTTACAGTTATAACTTAATTCAGTTAGAACCGTTAAATATTCTAAATTTACTTGATTATCTCCAGTGGGTGAAGTGGTGCCTGGGACATCAGGGGTTTCCGATTTTAACCGTCTAAATCGGTGGCGCGACTCACTAGTATTTGTTTACTTACCTCTACGGCTGAGCTGGGCACTAATTTGCCAGTAGAGAGACCACTACCGAACTCAGCTGGAGCTGTATTTCTTTTAGTTAATTTTCTATATTATTCTTAATTTGATTTATGTTTTAAATTCATTAAAATACGTGGCAAGGTGAACTGTGTTACCCCGAATTTGACGTCTTGTAACTTTGGACCAAAAGCTCTTTTAATATCGCTTCATGAGATCTTATTATTAAAGACCTAAAATACCGATTAATACTAGTAACTAGTAATCATGATTTACTACTACTGACGGACCAGCATCAAACGTCAGAAGCACTTGCACAACATGGAAATGCGCGTACCATGGTCCCTCTGGAATGTCCTATATAATAGAGTCCTCAGATTTTATCTGGGAAAACAAAAGCAGACGATATGCTTTAGCTTTTCTTGTTAGAGCACCTAATCATAAGATGCTAAAATACACTAAAAATGAAGCGCTTAAAAGAATTAAAAATTGGATAACGAACAACCCCTGGAAACTGGCTAAGAAACAAACAGAAGCTGTTATCTTAACAGCGCATGCTTGGAAAAAAAAGGGCAAAGGTGTTCTTCTACCTAGAACAACCTAGTAAAACCCCGAAAAACTATCGCATACTTGGGTATTAACTATACTAATTTATAAATCATTTGGGAAACATATCAAAAAAGTTGCGGTAAAAGCGGAAAAGTGAATAAATATCAAGAATCTTTAGTTTCTTAACGCAAAATAAGCAGATATTTTTGTCACTATTTTAGATTTTAAACTTCGTTAAAATTAAATAAGTACACGTAATTTAACTAATAAGTTTGTTATTAGGTCGAAAGAAGGTTAGTTACAAATATTTTCATATAATTTGACGATAGACCGTCGCGTTAAGAAAAAAACTCGTACATAGACGAAACAGTTGTCGCATATCCAGCTTATTATATATACATACCTACAGATACCAATACAATTGTGTTTAAAACGGTTTTTATTGGATGTTTTGACGATGTTAAAGAAACGATACTAAAAAGTGTTACACTCCTTGTAATACTTAATTTTGTTTAATAAACTTTGAAAAACTGGAAAGAACTTGAAAAGTTACGGAAAACTAAAAAATGTTGCAAAACTAAAAAAAGTATAAAAAGTAAGAAAAAAATTATTGTTAGTGTAAAAACTTTCGGTCAATCCTATGTCTGTCATGTTTTTTTTATTTTCAATACACGTAGGTACATCACAATTCTCACCAGTGAGATTTAAGTAGAAAATATATAAAAAAATTTCAGGTAGAAAAAATAAGAATATTTCTGTCACATGTTTGTTTTCAAATTCAACAAGATTTTTTTGTAATATGTATTGTATAACATAGCTAACAAGAATTAGTCCTTAAAGAGAAATGGCGACACGAGCCACTCAGACACATCAAAGAAAAGAGTCAAAATAACTTATTTTTACCATTTTCAAGTAGATATAATAACTTCAGGACCATCTGATGTCACGTAACCTCAAGTATTAGCCCTCAAAGTGACAAGACGAAAAATGCACGGCTGGAATTCTCAATTGACATCGCATCATCTTCGATCAGGATAATCCCTTATGGGAGTCTCTACGTCTTGTTCCCCGTTCCTTCATGTACGTGACCACAATAACGATACATCCGCCAATTAGGTAGGAATCTCATATAAGGCTGAAGCTCAGTTCAGAACTGAGTTTGAACTTGGACTTTCTGTTAGGCAGCGAAGGTAACAATACTCAGTGGCATATAAAATAAATTTACTACAACTAATTTTATTAAATTATATTATTAAGTTTTTGAGTTACTATTTTAAGCAATATGCAAAAAGAATTAAACGGCAAATAGTACACAAATAATAATTTTGTGAAATATTGATGATAAAAAAGGAAATATTGATATACAGTACTATAAAACATTTTAAAACGTTTTAAAGGTAACTCAACTGCATTTATGATAGTAGTAAACATTATTATAAGGAATTATTACGATAAGACCTAAAAGTTATGTAATTTAATCTATAAACAATAAAAATCTGGTAATATGTCTCAGGTATTACAGACAAACCTAAAATTAAACATAACATGCAAATAAGGTAAAAATAGAAAAAACACCCAGTAAAGAGAAAATCAGAATTCTTTTTCGGTGTACTGGGCGGCAAATTTAAAAGATTGTAAGATTAAAACGTCCTAAAGGCGCTAGCTCGCTAGCTCGCTAAATCGTGGGTTACTTTTTAATAGTATTACCAGCCTCCCCCAAACATGAAATTAAGGGTCCCAAAGTACAAACAAATTTTACTAAAAAAAAAACAATTATTAAAATAAATAAGAATATTGAAAACTACATATTATACCAAACAATATTAATTATGTTTATTCAAGAATTAATTATTATCTCATTTCATTAATGGAAGTCTTCGTAAACTCGTGAATTGACTCATATGTATTGGTGTCTATTGTATAGGAACCATTTTTTTCCCATTTCCAATAGTCATGACTAGACTTCGGCAAATATGCAAATAAAAATGTAGAAAATATGCGCATAAATATGCACGTGTTTACCCGAAAATATGCAAATATTTTACAAAATATGCATACAAATAAATAAAAAAAATCGTAAAATAGTAACACTTTTATTTTAAAAAGAGTGTACATAACTAAATATTTCCTACTATTCATTAAGATTAACATTTATTTTAAGTAACTACATCATTTTTAAGTATGAATAAACTTATTTAGAATTATGGTATAACAATAAATGACCAAGTGGTGTTCAAAATTTTCTGAGTACATATATTTATAAATAGAAAAACTTCGTTCAACATCAACTGATGTAACGGGAGCATTTTTTAAACTAACCAAAACATTTGGTTCTAAATTAATTGTTTCCGAAAAATTTCCAGCTAGAACACTGGCTACTTCAGAAAGAATATGGTAACCTTTATTTTTTTCTATATTAGCTTCAAATTTTTCCAAAACATCTTTTCCAATATTACCTCTAACGTTCCGACAACATGACGCAAATTCTTTTATTAATGCTGTACTTTCGAACAATGACAGTTTTGGTGATGCTAACTGAGTAATAGTTTTTTGAACAAAACTAAAATTTGATTTTATGAATGAAAGTTCTTGTTGAAGCAAGTTCCTGTGAAAAGTTTGTTTAGAATCCAAAAGAGATTGGGAACTTTCATCCGTTAACGTATCAATTATGTTTTTTATTTTAACAAAATGATCTGCATAAAAATTAGCTACTTCTAACCATGTTCCCATCGCGTTAAAATAGGTTGTGGTGGAAGAGGAATGTTAGGTAGCATTTCTTTATAAAGTTGAATTCTTATCGGAGATTTAAGAAATACTTTTTTGACACTGGATATCAAGGTATTTACAAGAGGAAACTTTTCTCGTATTTCCTCTGCAACTCTGTTTAATCCATGCGCTACACAAGTAACATGTATTAAATTTGGGAAAAATATTTTTAAATTTTGTCCTGCTTTCACCATATAAGGAGCAGCAGCAGATAAAATAAGCAGTAATTTATTAGAAGGAATAGTTGTTGGAAAAAAAAGTTGCTAATGTTTCTTGTATAAAACGCGAAATTATTAAAGCATTTGTTTTCTCAAGTTGCTTGCATGAAATTAGATGAGATTTTGGTAAGGTATCTTCTTTAAGAACACCAATCAATAAATGAGCAATATACTTTCCTGAGGAATCAGTGGTTTCGTCTACAGATATGTAAAAATAATTATCTGCAATTTCTTCCTTAATATTAATTAACACCGACGAGTATAGCCCGTTCACATTATTTCTTCTTAGAGACCGATAACTTGGAACATTAAGTTTGCAATATTTTTTTAGAAACGAACTAAAATTTACATTTGCTAATTTTGAAAGAGGTAGGTATGTTCGCAGACACTAATGCGCGACACAAGTCTTCATTAAAAGTTTCTTACTCATCTAATTTTTTTGAAGTAGATTGGAAACATTTAGCCATTGAAGTTTGATGTTTTCCTCCTATTTTTCCTTTTTTTGCAATGTGTGAAGCAGTTCTCACATGTTGGTCTATCTGAAATTTCTTCTCACATGCTATCTATAAATAAATATAAAAACCTTTATTTTAACCCAACCTTTAAAATATAAAAATATACAAGGTTTTTTTGGTTAATAAAATAACTGGTTTGGAAAAAAAACACTCACTAAGTGTTTTAAATGCAGTATTAATCCACAAATTAGTTTTTGTTACTAACCATTAGTACATCATAGAACTTATTTTAAAATTCAACAAAAATTTTTTTTTGTTAATTCAATTACAATGGACAATTTTTTCTCACTAAAGGAAGCTATTTTTTATTTAAAAACAACAAAGAATTTAATTTTTTTTAATTCTAACACCCTGTATCTCGAAAAGTAAATAAGTTTGACCCCTCATTAACTATATCGTTTTGTTCAACTTTTCGAGAAGTATCTACAGTCAAACGTTGTAAGTGTCATTTGGAAACACCCTGTATGTATGAAATATTAGATATTTAATAGAAAATATTGGATACTTACAATTTTGCCACAGACTGAACAGTAGATTTTTCCCATATCCATAGACAGCTCTTTAAAAGGTTTAATCCAAGTTGAAGCACTGGTTGCTTTAGGCATTTTAAAATCACAATCTTCCTTTTTGTTACGCACAACGAGTGTTTACGCTTTGAATATCAAAACACAAATGATTTACAAATCTGAGCATCAAATTAGAAATGTTTAGGTATTCTACCTAATTCAATAAACTGGGAGATTTTGGAAAATCCCTAAATTAGGAACAATACTATTAGCCGTTTACCTGCTGTTAAGATACAATAAATTGTAGATAGATTTGGGGATTAGAATAAATCGGATTTTCCTGAGATGATTTTAATATTAATATTAAAAATCTGAACTTTTATGCACTTTATGCAAACTTTTATACAAATATCCAAAATATGAAATATTTGCATAAAATATGCACATTATGCAAAATATGCATATTTGCCTAAGTCTAGTCATGACGAAATTTGGGATTAAAATACACTTTCTTTTAAATTTCCCCTTAAAAAATAATCGAGTGGGCTAAAATTTTATCTATTAATAAGTTTAATATTAAAAAGCTTATTTAGGTATTGTCTTGCATAACTTGAACTATGGGAGGTATATATTATAACAATTAGTGCCTTCATGACCGAGCTTTGCTCGTGAAATTTAAAATATAAAAAAAGTCTATACTTACTTGTAGCCGGTATTTTGAAGATTGTAGACTATAAGTGCGATTGATTGGCTCTGGTGGAATTAGTACATTGTGAAAAAAAATATTTTGTGAATACACTACGTCTAATTATGAGTCAATAAGGTTTGTAACCCGATCATGCATTAAGTAGACCTGTCCCAGATATTTGAGAAATTTGCATCCTTACATACATAATCTGCATGTTTCACGGTCCACTATGCATATTTAACAGAGGTGGTACCTTAGAGAACAGTGTCTTGTAAGAATTCCTGCGATTACTCTAATTCGGGTTTTAAAAGTTTTAAAATAATGTACAGTAGCGCTGTGAAGGCCGCAGTAACCTTTTTGCTTGCCTTTGGCTAAAGTGTTTTTCAAGTAGACTGCATAACTCTACATTTTGTAATGCTGTAAAAAGGATCAAACTGTTAGCAATAGTTTTTCCGACAATAAATTTATGCACTGGTACCCACAGCCAAGTTACTTTGTTGTGTTTAGATAGTTAAAAGACTTTGCACTTAGACTACTTTGGACTTGAACGTGTTAAATTGTAGAGCTTTCTGAATAGCTTGGCTTTTAGAGAAAACAAATATTCTGGTTGAAGTAAGACGTTTTTAAGGCACAAAAACCGAAGCCTATTGCTAAAATAAATCTCCGCTTGTAAAATTAAAGAAGTGTTTCCCTGGGCTATTGAAACCTTAACGTTAGGATCTGGAACTCGTGGTGTTTTAGACGCATCAGTATCAGTAAGGGCTTCTTTTGTAAGTTGAGCAATTTTGTTTTGTGTTAACTAACATAACTGTTAATTTTATATATGTATTAATAATGTTTTTACCTAAGTCTTATTTAAATGAATTACGTTCTTTAACTCGTTCGTCTTACATCATATTATCAAATTTTCGAAAATTATTCGGGATAAATCAATATAATTCCTAGGTTGCAATTTTAAAGTAAACCTTTTTGGTATGGATATACCGATTTCCCATATTATATAAAGTCACGTCAGTGAATCAGCTCCATACGTGCGAAAAACATTGCGAGTTTATAGGAATTGATTTTCAGCATTTTCTGTAGCACACTCTGTTTCTTTCAATACGACAGTAATATTGACAGTTTATGCTTTAAATTCGTTACATGTTTTTTACGTGTATATAAGCTTATCACCCCATCATGTGTACATATATATAAAGGTATATATCTCTTCAAGCGATGTAGGAGGTGAATTTGCTCCATTTAATATTCAGCCCGCCAAATTCAATTTTTCACTAGTATGCTTCTGAAAACGAAATCCGTTGGGGGAAAAATCAGCGGAGTTGTACGTAGCAATCCAAACCGCTTCTGCTCAAGTTATATTTGCGTATTAAAGAAAACTGAGCTCCATTCTTTATATCTCATAAAAATTACGCCTTTAAATTTATTTAAATTTATTGTTATATACCTGCTTTTGAATTTCTGAATAAGTATCTCAATAAATCATAAACTTTAAATAATACACAAAGTCACTTTTATATGTATGTAGTTAAAAAATCCGTGTTAGTATTATAGCATTATAATCCGGATTATACCAGAAGAGCGGAGATAAGTAGGAAAATAGTAATAAAAATTAATAAAAAAACTCAAAAAGTGGGGAAAAATATTAATCTTATACCATCTTCTTTACCAGATATACAAAAAAGTGGAATAAATCAGAATAGACTCACCTAACCTACATACACAAATACGATTCAGAAAATTTTCGTATCCAAATCTACAAATCAGCAGCGATTTTTCAGCATATATTGCAACACTTGTGGGGACTTCAACACACTTTATTTATCACAATTGTTGCAGATACACTAGAACTCTGCTGGATAAAGTTTTACACAGATTTACAATAACAATGAACTGTTTAAACTTCCCTTAACTGCTTATTAAAACGAATATTCTAGCATTTTCGAGTAACATGTGTACTTACTGTTATGTAGATTTTGTATTACCCTAGAAATTTTGAACTTTTATATTTAACAAATATCATTTTATTATAAACTTAAAAATGTATTCAGATAAAATCGTAGAAATTGCTAAGAAAATGTTAACCTAAAAGGAGTAAGTTTAAATTTTCTTTTTTAAAAAATACTTATTTGTATGTAACAATGTTTTTTTAACTTGTAGAAAGTCTTGATAAAGAATTAAATAAAATTCGGAAGCTAGACAAACACTTCAAAGAGTTTTCTTATAAAAGCCTAACTTGACTACATATCCAAGAATTATAATCTTTAGATTTAAACAGTCACTAATACCTTCACGTATATATATATATAAAAATAAAGGAGGATAACGGGAATCAACGCAACAAGGATCATGGTTACAAGTAGGAATGGTAACCGCAGACATGCATGTTTCTGGCTCATTAGCCGTCATCAGTGCGGCATAACCAAGAAGAGTATTGCACTTGGCTAGCAAAAGTGTTGGGTACTTGGGAGCAAAGGATGTTGGGGAAACATGTGTCAAGAAACACAAAAACAACGAACGCTCACACAGGAGTCCTATCGCCATTTTGTGCTTACGGCCAGCTGTGCCAATGGGTTTTCGGCTAGCAACCAGCGTCGCCACGTTGGCGAAACGGACTCATTGTGTTTGAGTCGTTCTAGCCCAGGAAATGCAATAAACAAAGTGCCAAGAAAACGCGTATTAATATAAAAATAAAGGAGGATAACGGGAATCAACGCAACAAGGATCATGGTTACAAGTAGGAATGGTAACCGCAGACATGCATGTTTCTGGCTCATTAGCCGTCATCAGTGCGGCATAACCAAGAAGAGTATTGCACTTGGCTAGCAAAAGTGTTGGGTACTTGGGAGCAAAGGATGTTGGGGAAACATGTGTCAAGAAACACAAAAACAACGAACACTCACACAGGAGTCCTATCGCCATTTTGTGCTTACGGCCAGCTGTGCCAATGGGTTTTCGGCTAGCAACCAGCGTCGCATGTCTGCGGTTACCATTCCTACTTGTAACCATGATCCTTGTTGCGTTGATTCCCGTTATCCTCCTTTATTTTTATATTAATACGCGTTTTCTTGGCACTTTGTTTATATATATATATATATATATATATATATATATATATATATATATATATATATAATAAACAAAATGGCGATAGGACTCCTGTGTGAGCTTTCGTTGTTTTTGTGTTTTTATGTTTCTTTACACATGTTTCCCCAACATCCTTTGCTCCCAAGTACCCAACACTTTTGCTAGCCAAGTGCAATGCCCTACTTGGTTATGCCGCACTGATGACGGCTAATGAGCCAGAAACATGCATGTCTGCGGTTACCATTCTTACTCGTAATCCTATGATCCTTTTTGCGTACATGCCCAATAATTTTCCCCTTTTGTATATATATATATATATATATATGTGAGCCAGAAACATGCATGTCTGCGGTTACCATTCCTACTCGTGGCCTTATTGATCCTTTTTGCGTACATGCCCAATAATTTTCCCCTTTTGTTTATATTAATACGCATTTTCTTGGCACTATATATTTATATATATATATATATATATATATATATATATATATATATATATATATATATAAAGGAGGATAACGGGAATCAACGCAACAAGGATCATGGTTACAAGTAGGAATGGTAACCGCAGACATGCATGTTTCTGGCTCATTAGCCGTCATCAGTGCGGCATAACCAAGAAGAGTATTGCTCTTGGCTAGCAAATGTGTTGGGTACTTGGGAGCAAAGGATGTTGGGGAAACATGTGTCAAGAACCACAAAAACAACGAACGCTCACACAGGAGTCCTATCGCCATTTTGTGCTTACGGCCAGCTGTGCCAATGGGTTTTCGGCTAGCAACCAGCGTCGCCACGTTGGCGAAACGGACTCATTGTGTTTGAGTCGTTCTAGCCCAGGAGATGAAATAAACAAAGTGCCAAGAAAACGCGTTTTTTTTATGTACAGGGCGAAATTTATTACATTAACAATGCCTACTTTAGTATTTTTAAACTTGGAATGATGTATAACAAGTGATTGTCCGTACTATTCCGACTTGCCCAATCACTTTTCACTTTTTGATCGGTCTTGCTGAAGGTTTCACAATGGAACTATTGCTTAGCAAATTAATCTCTCGTAGTCCAAGCATATTTTAAAAGAATGTAAACGTGCGAACTCTTAAATTTACTTAATAAAAAATACATTTTTAAACGTCTTCTTTACATATTAAATTCTGCTTTACAAAATATATAAAGCCTTATCTGGAGTATACTGCAGCAGTGTGGTTTCCAATACCTAAACACGATCAAACTATGCTAAAAAGCCTTTTTTCGTCTTTCGCCCCCAACCATTGTATACTGAAAGACTAGATACTGAAAACATTTTACCATTTGACCAACGTCGTTTAGGAGACAATTCGATTATGATCTATCGTAAAACACGACCACAGCAACCTTACAAACATTTTTATAATAAACCAAAATAGACGTTTAAGTGGTCATTCATTAAAACTTAAAAAAGAAAACTTTTAAACAAAGCAATGCCAACACTATCTTACTACCAGAAGCAGTGATGTGTGGAATAGTTTACCTGTAGTGGCTTTCCATGCATCTATAAATTACTTTAAAAACAGTCTGGATGAACTATTGTTTAACTAATTACAATTTTTCGTTGTATACTAGTTATTTATTTTATTGTACTCGTATAATGTTAGATTGGTAGGATTTTTTCTCTACCTTTTTTTCATAAGTAGGTAATAATTTCAGTAATAATAATGATAATAATAATATTAATAATAATAATAATAAGGTATGTTACGTGATTTTTTCTACACGACGTGATTTTTTCTACACGAAAGTTCAACCTCAAGCTCCATAACACCATTGCAATTATTACATTCATTAATGGTCGTGGAGAAAAACTATACCCCTCTTAATCTTACCTTTACTGATGTAACGATAAATTACCGAAAGCTTGAAAATCAGTAGAAAAACACCAAAAAAAAAATTACACAGTGTTCTATATGAATGGTATGTTTTTGATACCTTCCTTTGTTGATAGTTTTTCATATCTGGATCTGTTTTGATAAATGTGCTTAGATATTGGAGAATTTATGAACGTATAAAAATTTTGTTTCTTTAATTTTACTTTTCCACCAATCCTTATATATTATGTGTTGTTGTATGCCAAACGTTTATGTCTCTGATGATTGGTGACGTAATTTTTGCATTAATTGAGCATTTCGGAAACTGATTTTATTCTATATGTTTGCTTAGGTAAATTATATTTTTTAGGAATCTATAATTAATTAGTGATTTTTAAGTATTTATGTAGATAAATAAATAAAATTAAACTAACTGTGCGTAACTGTAACAGAGATGGTTTCTAGAAGAATACGATGATAAAGTTGAATTGAAATATATCAGTAAAAAACAAATAGGTACTAGGCTGTAAAATTTTTAATAACAAACCAAAAAAATATAAAAATCCAAAATATATTTAAATATTCATTGCTAACCTGCTCTAATTTTTTTTTGTTACAATAAAGTATTATATTAAAAAAATTTCTGTCTGTGGTGCACAAAATTATCAGAGTAAATTTATTTTTATGAGAATTTTTCCGTAAATATAATATTTACAAATTGAATTTTGAAACAACCTGTTAAAAAATTCAAGCTATCGCACACTCCTGAAGATCAAAGTAAATATAATAAGACATCGAATAAGTATTTCCTAATATTAAAGCGGAGGCTTATATACTAACAAAATTATTTAAAAGAATAAAATAAATAATTTAATTGAAATGTTATTTTCTGGATGTTATAGAATTTAATCTAATGATGGCTATTAATATTTAATATCTGGGGATCGCACTTGATAGGTTTGCTTGTTGTACATTTTAAATGAAGAAAAATATTTATATTGAATTTGACTAATTTGCTTATGTAAATCCTAAAATAAAAAAACAAAACCAAAAATAAATGCTATTTGAAATTAAATTTGTTAAGTTAATGATATACTCTTTCGAATCTAAATGTGAAATTCTTTGCTCTTTGTCTAAATTTTAATGCCTTTGATGGCATTGCCGACAATTGGCGTGGAATTAAATAAAACGGGTTCATAAATTTTTATTAATTTTTGTTTTAAAAACGGTTTTTGTATATTTGTAAATTTTGTATCAATTTAAAAACTGTCAAATAACAAATTAATTCTTTCAAATTAAAACTTGTTAATTTTAGTTATTAATAAGAACATTTGACTCATTATTCAAATAGTACATAACTTATAATATTTGTGTACAAATAATACTCATTTTGTCAGACAATCTTAAAAGATTGTCTGTCCAGCAAGGACCACGAGGAGGTGTGAGCCTTCCTTGCCTGGAAAGGAAAGGGTTGGGTATGTTAGTAAAAATATAAAATTAGTTTGTTTTTGAAAACAAGTTTTCAAGATACATCACGAATAGAATAGAATCGGTCCCTGGTTGAATAACTGATGCTGCTATTAGCGATACAACATGATATTCCTTTTCTATTTTTATAACATGAGCTTCGCAATTTTGCCATACATCGCTATTAATGCCACTAATTAAATTACCTCTCGAATATTATCAAGAACAATTGCGCTTAAGGTTGTTGACTAATTATATTTTGGTAAACGTTTTTTTACAGTACTCCAAACCATTTCGATTGGATTAAAAATACAGTTGTATGGGGGTAAACGCAAAAGGGCATGACCGTGTCTGCTACAAATGGTGTCAATGACGTATTCATTTTGAAAATTCTGACTTTTGATCATTCTTAATTCCTTCTTTACTGGAACCTTTTTAGGAACAGTGATATTTTTGATTGCCATAAATCTTAAAATTTGATTCATTTTCGTGTTATTATTAGGTATTTTGTTTAATATGCGGAAATGATACGACGCATCGTCCATAACAATTACCGAATTCGGCGATATGTTAGGCAAGAACTGTTCGACAAACTACTTTTCAAATAAATCGGCTGTCATATCTTCGTGATAATCGGCAGAAGACTTTGTTATATTTTTGGCCGAAATAGCAACGCATAAGTTGCTTCTGGCATGAAGAATAATAACACGTTGTTTGTTGTTCTCTTGTTTTCTTCTAAGAGACGTGTATAGTTTAGTTCTACGAATTCCTAATAGATCACAGTTTAAGTTAATTGAAGTAACTCTATACACCTTTGACATGTAGGTTAGATAGACACCTGGTAGATGGTACTGTGTTGTGATTTCTAGATTATTCAACATTTAGGTTGCAAGAAAACCCAATGGATAGTGTTGAGTTTCGATTCATAAATAAATAAACGAAAAGAAAATGGAAAATTAAAAACAGAAAAAATGCGGAAAAAATAAAGTCAAAAACTAGCTTTCCAAATCAAATAATATAACGCCAACGTAAGGTGCCGCAGTTATTATCTCATATATTTAAAAGAGAAATTCTTACTAAATTAAGTATTATGAAGCCCACCGTAAGGTAGTGCCGCGGATATCTAATATAAAAAATCAATGAAAACAAAAAAATGGTCCTTGGTAAGCCAGGCGCATCAGTAGATTTATATTAATTGAATATATTAAAAGTATACGTTTTAGAAAAAAAATGTTTTAGATAAAAGTTGTAGGTCTCTTTAAGACAAACAAAAAAGTCCTGTAACATTTTTTTGTACAGGGTGAAGTAAAAAAGTTACGAATTTTTTTCCATTTTGATTTAATGTCACGCCCAAACGGCCTTACCGATTTGGCCCATAAACGAACTCGACCGAGATTTTTGGACGATTGATTTTTGTAGCAAATTTCATTTTGATCCGTTAAAAAATGCGACCGCTATCGTGTCCACAGATTTCGTTATATCGGAACTGTATATATATATATATATATATATATATATATATATATATATATATATATATATATATATATATATAAACTTTTGAACGGAAGGTGTTTTTGAGGTCAGGGGGGCCCAAAACGAAAAACTGTAGTAAAATTTTCCCGAAGTCGTGACTTGCGAACCAGCTGAATAGTACATATAAATCTACTAAAAAGCAAAATGGTAAAAATTCCTAAAAACGAAAAATGGAAAAAAGACACGACGCTACTGTTTAGTGTAATCGGCACAAGTGTAAGCCCGGTACTCACCTAATGTCGCATTTTGTGTCTTTGATGTTTCGTTTGTATATGACCGACTCTTCGGCATTTCTTTAAATTTATATCTAAAGAGCCGGCAAAAAAATTGAAAAAATAATCAATTTTGCCATTATTTAAAAATTTCTTTAAGTATAAGTAATATATACAAAAAATATACAAAAAATTGATTTCATTAGTGAAAACTGTTTAAATATGAAGAACCTAGTTAATTAATTTAAGTATGTATATATTTTTTAAGAATATTTTCATATTATCTTTCTTAGAGTCATTGACGAACAATTGAAGAGTAAAGTAGAGAGAAAATTTTCAAAATATATAAACTTCGGAATATTTGGAAATATATCTGGCAACCTAGATTCGAAAGTCGGTTCCTTTGTTGGGGTTAAAAGGCGTGGTTGTCTTTTCACATTAATATTAGTTAAACTATACCATAATAGTATTATACGTTACAAGGTCGGTAGGTGACTTACAGTACGAGTTAGTTTACGGACGAGGCGACGTAGGAGCCGAGTTTGGAAATGAAAACGAGGACTGTAATAACACCTAACGACCATGTATCGTATTATATTTTATTTCATCCTGTTTTTATAAATTAATAAATTCATAAAAATTTTAAAAATAGTTCGTGACTTGACTAGTTACGTCAACTTACCTTAAGCGTCAGTTACTGTCAAATTTTGATTTTATAGTTATTATAGTGTTTTTAAATGCCAAAATTAAAAGTAATTGTTTTCCTTAAAGCAATCAGAGCAGAGTTGCTAGGCAACACATCACATTACAGTACATGATACCGTAATGTTCTACTTACCGGCGCCAAATTGATTATAGGGAAGTTTATTTACTGGACAGGATGAAATAAATACTATATTACGTTTTATTTATTTAAGAAAAGCCAAAATAATAAAAGTCTGAGATAAGTTTTTTTAAAATCAGGAAAAATTGTGGATCGTAAGAGTTATGCGTGACACTAAAAATAATCTGCTGTAAACTCTATAACTCTACAACAATTGTAAGATAGATAGATATTTATTGAATTGGCTGTTAGCCTGTATCACTGCGACCTTAACAGATCTATTGTGAACACCCATCTTATCTGAAATAGGATTAGAGCACCTTGTCTAGTCCTGTTCACTTAATAAGACTTTTATAGCCTTAACAAATGCCACTCGTCCTGTAATATTTTTCTAGATAAATTTTTATTTTCCAGACTCAAACTTTTTTAATTTAGGCAAAACTACTCAAACAAACTGAATATGATAAAATCACTCGTCCTACGGACTCGTGATTTTATCACATTTCAGTTTGTTTTCGTATTTTTGCCAAATAAAAAAGTTTTCGTGGAAACTAAAAATTTATTGATCAAATTTTAAGGACTCGTGGTATTACCTTTGACAATACGTAATATTTCAGCGACAAAATTATGACAGATCCGTTACTAAGGTGTCTGGTATTTCTATAGTTGTCAGTTTCACAAACGTCATTGAAGATTATGTTTCGTTGATATTGTCTTGTTTTTCTCGTGAAATAGTCTTGTCGAATACCATTCGAGAGAAAAAATTTTCCCGGCCAAATTTTCTTCTGGTTTTATTCAAGTTTGTTGCTTTTTGGCAATTTACGCGAATGAAATTTCATGAGCAACAAACTTTCATATCAGTCGAAAATTTTAGCGGCAAAATTTTCTCTCTTATGATATTATACACGATAAAATAATTTAAGTTAGTCTTTATAAAAGACTTTATGATATTAAGTAAGTCTTTATAAAACAATCTAGTATATTTAATTTATTGGTAACAAGTTCCTAGAAAGTTGATAACAATTTAGATTTTAACATTAAATCCAAATTATGTTGAACGTTTCTATTATTAGTCTGGTTCACATGTACTTTTTTGTGTGAAATTTTCCATCCCTGTCCAAAAATTACGACCAAGATGTCATTCGATTCGTATTTTTAACTAGAAAGTGTAACGAATGGTCCGAAAACGCGCTGATAAAAATTTCAAAAGTTATAAACAATTAAGTGAAATAAAAAATGGGAAATGGGAAATTTTGGAAATTTGAAAAAAGATTTGAAATGATCAATAAATTTGCGTAAAAAAAGTCCGGACTCCCGAAACTGTATCTCAATTATTTATAATTTTTACAGAGCCCTGAAAATACAGCCAAAAACGGGTAGTCTGGCTTCCGCGCGCATTCTGTCACATCGACATAAAAACAAAAACAATTATTTAAACATATTAAATGTAAATATTAAGGAATGAAAAAATTCATTTAATGTTGGGATACAGCAATAAATAATAATCCGCAGTCAAAATATATTTATCTCAATTTCAACGTTAATTATAAATTTGTTAATTATTAACTTTTTCTTAATTGAATGTTAATATAAAAACCCCTATAATTATTAAACTAAAACCCTGGAATTTTTTTCCTTTGGTGAAGTTATTCTTAATAGGCCAAAAAATAGATTATAATAAAATTTATGATTTAAAAAAAAAGGTTTTTTAATTTTAATATTTAGTTGCAAAAAACAATTGTTAATTAACAAACGCCGCTAAAAAAAATTAAAATTTTTTTTAAAATCGGGAAGTTATTGGTTTCACCCCGTTTTTCGAAAATCGAGTTTTCATCGGATCTCAACGTTTTGAGGTCTTAGGAACCTTCCCTGACTATTTTTACGAGGGTGTCTGTATGTCTGTATGTACGTGTGGATGTGTGTGTGTGTGTGTGTGTGTGTGTGTGTGGATGTATGTAAACCTCTTATAACTTTTGAACGGCTTGACCGATCGGAATGAAATAAAAAGCATTCCAAAGAGTTCTATCTAAATTAGATTCCCTGTAAGTTTAAACCGATTCAAGCCGGTAGATTTCGAGAAATTTTAAAATAACCGAAAAAAACAATTGGTAAAAATGATGTTTTTTGGGCATATCTTTTTGGCAATGTTTTGCAAATTAAAATCGGTTGATTCGTTCGTGAGATATCGTTGTCGAAAAATTTCAAAAAAATTTTTTTTTAATAACTTAGAGATTTTTTGACTTACCGATTTTGCACTCCCGGTAACGTTTTTAGGTCTCAAAAAACTGCGTCGAATGCCATCTTGAACATCAAAATCGAATAAGGCGTTAAAAAGTTATGGCTTTTTAAACATTTCAAAAAAACTCAAAAACGTCAAAATACGTCACGTTACTATAGCTTTGCGGTTAAAACTAGCGGGAAGTTGCAAGGATGGCCTTTAAGGTCAACCTCTTTTCGAATTTTTTTTATGTCGATGTGACAGAATGCGCGCGGAAGCCAGACTACCCATTTTTGGCTGTATTTTCAGGGCTCTGTAAAAATTATAAAAAATTGAGATACAGTTTCGGGAGCGAGACTTTTTTTACGCAAACCCATTGATCTTTTCAAATCTTTTTTCAAATTTCCAAAATTTTAAAATGTTTCCGAGATATTAAAAAAAAAATTAAAGTCCCATTTTTTTTTTCACTTAATTGTTTATAACTTTTGTAATTTTTATCAGCGCGTTTTCGGACCTTCCCTTAAACTTTGTAGGTAAAAATACGAATCGAATGACATTTTAGTTGTAATTTTTGGACAGGGCTGAAAAATGTCACTAAAAAGAGCAAAATTGAGTACATGTGAACCAGACTATATGAAGAATAGATACTTTTAAATTTTTTGTTTGTGTTCGGCTTTAAGTTATACGTCTACACGAGAATTGTTTTTAGTAGAAGCTAGTTAAAAATCTCGTGGGCTATGGCCTTGAAAATGTATGCGCCGAACTAAATGGCATCAATGGTCAGAATTATTAAAATGCAATCTGAAAACGTTGACTCAATTGCACGTTAAATTCAATAGCACAGTCGAAGTTGGTTGATTATACAATTTTTTATTTTATAAAAATTATACATTATATAGATAAATAGATTTATTTAATTACATTACAAATAAATATAAAAGTCAAAATACACAAAAATACAAATCACAACAATGGTTGACAACCCAAATCATCTTCATTGTTTTCATATTCCTATTCGCTCTCGCTGCTCTCGTTTCCTATATTTATTACTTAATTGTGCACATCATCCATAATATACTCTCTTTCCATGTATTCGTTTTCAACTTTATTAACATGGGGGGAAATATTCTCCCAATTTTCTAATTTTACATTGGCAAATTGGCAAAGATATGCTTTTTGATAAAAAAAACAGTTTAAGACACTTGTTAAATAAACTACTTACTTGACAGTTTGGGAAATTCAACCAGCACTTAAGACTAAAATTCACTTAAGTCTTTACTAAAAATACAACTAACTAATAAAATACTAATGTTTAAATACAAAGCCACAAAAATAAACTCACTATTACAATACTAAAACTTCGACTGTACTAATAGGTACTCCGTATGCGACAAGATGTTGAATCACTGGCAATTCAGTTTAGACTAAAATTTATTTACTAATGTATTCACAATTGTTAATAGGGTTTCTTAGTAATAGAATCGTGTAGACTGCGCAAGGGTGACTCATAGCCCATGAGATTTTCAACTGCCACTTATTTAATTTTGCTGGTTTCTGGCGTTTCCTCAAAAAAGAAAATTCCAGATCTGATCGGAAAAGCACTTAGATCTTGTAAGACCATCTTTAGACTACGTGGAGGCTTTTCCTTAGACATATTAATAAGGCAAGGTAATGACCGGTCGTTATAGTATGACAAAACAATAAATTCCAATCGGACTTCTCTATCTCTGTCGAAAAAACGCGTACGATGTTTCGTAAGTAAGATAGATAGACCTCTATATATTTAAACTACTTCTTTCACTCATCGGTCGGCTTTACCTAGTCTATTTTTAGTATAAGTATGGGTTTGCTTTAGTTTTGTATCACCTTTCTGAAACTGGTAGAATGTATCGTACCGAATTAGGCCAGCCTGGATTGATGTACGCCAACCGCTGTTGCAAACCTTGGACTAATTTTCATCGCCATTTGCAAGAAGTAAATTAAAAGTTAATATATTTTTTAAAGAAATATAACTATTTAACCATGCAAGACTCACCTAAATAAAATCTTGACCTATTTAACAATATAAAATAACTGAAGTTAATCAATCAGTTAAATCCAGATTGGATTTGATTTGGGATGTTTTTACTGGGCGCATTATTTCTTCAAATAATGTAAATCAAATTAAAAATTAAACCACAACAATTGAGCTAAAAGTTTTTGTCAGATTTTTTAAAAATAATTTTTTATAATATAGTATACTAACTGAAAAACTGGTTATATAGCAATATAAGCTTGTTCTTTTATTTCCATAACAATACAAACATGTCGATTTACTCTGATACGACCATTAATTCTTTAATACATTTAATTAAATTCTAATGTTTAAGTAAAAACAATTTAAAACCTTCATCAAATGTCAAACAAATCACTAAATGTATTCCTTCTGCATTTAAGTTAAATCTCTTTGAAAGCAAAGTCGTTCTCAAAACAAATTTTACTAGGAATTTATAATCGCAGTGTAAAGTAGTAGAGAAGACTGTCTTTTCAAGTAGTTTTTTACTCAACTTTATCCTTTAACAAACAAACTTTTCCTAGGTCGATTATTAGGTGTTTGATATCCCGGTTTAAAAGTTGAAATTAAAAAAGTTCCTTTTATAAAAATAAAGCAGGTTAATTTCATGTTATTCAATAGGAACTTCCATTTACAAACTTTTACTTTTATATTGGCTATATTTTAGGAGGGAAAACGCATTTTTCTCTTATGGTTTTTATGTTTTGTACGTTTCTTCCATATCAACCTTTTGCAAACCAATGACTCTCCACAAGATCATGTTTTATAAATCAGAAAAAAAGAATGAGGATTCAGAAAAAAAAGGATTCTTGCTCTTAAGAGGAATTGTTTTTCTTACCTGGTGATAGTTTTAATTAAACTACCAAAGTAAAGGCGCAAAAACTTATTTTATGTAAATTTAACAAAATAGGTGTGGTGCATGTGACGGTTACATAATTTTTGTTTTAATAAAGTTACATTCGGCGATCTTCAATTTAACTTCAACAATGATAACCTAAAAGGCTTTGAAATGCAAATATTAATGTCTTGGTATCAATTCTTTACTAAGTTGATTTTATTATTCAAATTAAATATACTATAAAATCATAGATTTCATCTACAGTCGAACAGCAGTCATTTTTCTGAATTGGTCATTCAGAGCTCAATGTATTAAATTTACAACCATTAAATAACACATTTAATTATTATTAATTATATTATTATTATTATAATTATTTAATTATGTCTTTAAACAAAAAATTAGAAATTTGTTTAATTATTTTGCAACTAATAAATTACGAGTATATTAATATAAAAATCAACATAAATAATAAACAAGTCTTATCGCAATAAAGATAACAGACTTAGAAATATTTTAAATTAGTTTATTCCAAAAGAATTTTATGTTTGACGTATTGTTTTAACGGGTAATGGTGTAGGGTAAGATGAAGCGTCAAAAAGTCCTTATTGATAGTGCCAAAAGACATTATAACTATATCTCGTGAATGGCACAACGAATTTTCTGTGTTTGCCTAAAATTTTTATGTATACAATAAATTTTTTATCTGAAACTATGGTGTATTATTTCTTTTTAATATGTTCCGTTGAAACGACCAAAAAAAAACGTTCAAATTCATCGTGTTGACGTCTATTTTTTGACACTTTGACGTTTATGAATTTAGGAACGATAAAAAAGCGAAAACTGACCCAATTTTGACACTTTGAAATTATGTTTTTCCATAAGAAATACATGTAAATCGAAAATTTCTTTTTATCAATTTTTTAATATGTTATTGCGACAAATTTTAACGCTATCTAGACGTTTGGATGTTTCACATTTTGGAACTGTGACGTTCATAAATTTTGTAACGGTAAAATAACATTTTTTGACGCTATAATTATCGATTTTGAAATAAAAGTCATTATTTTTTATAAAAGTTTATTACATTATCTTTATAAAATAAAAAACAATAAAGTTTATAAAATATTAGATTTTTCGATCCAGCTATTATGCGAATTATCGAACCCCAGCCATTTAACGTAGATTTTATTGCCTTTTTTCCTTAGCACTTTTTCAACAAGGTAAACATCAGGATTTTTTGACTTTTGTAGCTCTTCCTCGTAAAATGCTCCTTTAATTGGTGATCCATGTAAATCTTCCAACATGTATGTTACGGGATTAGTTATGTTCACTTTGGTAATTTTAAACAGCTCCGTAGTCCAATTAAGTGTATATCCTTTATCGAATAGATGCTTTGCCTTGCTTATGCGCACCACATCTCCAATTTTATATTTTTGCGGGCCTGCTATTTTCAAATGATTATAATGTTGCTTCAGAATCTCTTTTTCATTGGACTTGTTTACCTGAGACGGCTTTTGACCAATCGTTCTATGTTTGCTTTCGTTGTACTCTTTTGTAATTTTCGGTAACACATCTATCCACCTGTACGTACCGTTTAAGCTAAAATGCTTGTACAATTTCGTTTTCAGCGTTCTAATAACTCTTTCCGCCATACTTGCTTTCATCTTGGTAAATGTACTATAATGATTTATGCCATGTTTCTGCATTAGATTTTGAAATTTTGTGTTGTAAAACTCTTTGCCCTGATTAGATTGAAGATTTTTCGGTTTGCGTTTTCCTATAATATCGGCAAAAGCTTTCGTGATTTCTTCGCCAGTTTTCGATTTCAACGGTCGAGTCCAGAGAAATTTCGAGAAGCAGTCAATTACCACTAGAATCATTTTAAACGATCGATTTTGAGTTGCGTAAGAACTCATTTCAGCCAAATCAATTTGCCATAAATCATCCAAACCTTTGATAATTGTTCGTCGTCGAGCTCATTAACGACTTGAACCTTCTCTTTCGAATACATAACTGCGACTAAATCTAATGTTTAGGGATTTTGTACTAACCGATTCTCCAATGCTTTAATAATATTTACAACATTTCGCAGATTATTTTGATTTATAGTTATTGTATTAGTTAAATCAGCAATGTTTTTTTCAATAGCCAAAATTTTTCCAGAGAGTACATTAACATTTTTCGTTACAGAGTCAGTTCTTTTAAGAATCTCATCGAACAAATCTTGTCGTATATCTGGAATATCCTGATTATATAATTTTATTATTACTTTCTCGATTTAATCTTTTAAGTTTTCTACCGTATTTGTTTGATTTACAGCTAACTGTGCAGAGTTTGCATTAATCGTTGCTATTTGTGATTCTAAACTTTTAAGCGAATTTGTAATATCTCCTCGTAGGTACTGTTTTGCGGTGACAATTGATTCATCTACATACTTTTTATTAGCCATATGTTTGCTGGCTAACGGAGGATCTCTTGATATAAAAGTGTTTATGGCCATCAAGTCATTATTAAATGTAAGTTTAATAGCATTTATGTTTTCAGTCAACTTTTGCAAATTATTATCCATATATTTTTTATTGACGGCATCGCTATCTAAATCAGGATCTTTAACATTACAAAGTTTTAAATTTTTAAAATCAATATCACCGTTTGCAGTATGGGCTAAGCTTGGTTTGGACATTAGCAATAGTTTTTTATTGCCTACATCATGTTTAGTACGTCCGGATTTGTCGACACTCATTGTGGTAATGATGTTTAG
The DNA here is from genome assembly GCA_964028335.1 of Altica lythri. Classification (NCBI taxonomy): domain Eukaryota; kingdom Metazoa; phylum Arthropoda; class Insecta; order Coleoptera; family Chrysomelidae; genus Altica; species Altica lythri. Next base: position 45,309,177 of record OZ034807.1, read on the forward strand.
GCAATAATGCGTGCTTCTTTTAATTCCCCAATAATTGCAACAATTTCATTATCATTCGAAGTATTTCCTGCTTCTTTTGATGCTATTAAAAGCCGAAGCCTGTCAACAAGTTCGTTTGGATCGTCCCAATATTGAAGGTCAATTTTATTATCGTTGTAAACCATTTGCATCCCAGTGCCCGAAGGTTTTCGTAAGTGAGAGGTAGCCAGAGGTTTTATGATATGTGTGTATTTAAATCGTTGTGTTCCTTTAAGGTGTCCTTTAATGTTTTTATGAGGATTTGTTAATTCTAGGATTGTTCCATAACGCTTTAAATCATCATCATTGTAATTTTCAGGTTCATCATTAAAAATTAATTCATATAGACCCGGTGTACCTCTTATCTGTTTGCCTTCTGTAGTAATAAATCCATGAGTTTAATTAAAGTCGATTTGTTTGCCACCCAGAAACCATTTAGAAGTATGAGCATCGTAAGTAGGGCCATAAACCGGGTCTATATTATCTTTTTTCGCCCAAGGATCCATAATATATGGATGAACCATTGGGGGATACTGATCCAAGTATTCCCTAATAACCTCTTCTGAATTGTTTAGATCTTTAACAACCTGTTCATCGTCTTCATAGAATACTTCATCATCATCATCACTAGTAGTTTCGGCAACATCTTCGAGTTTTACAAGTTCAGGTATACTCAATTGCTCTTTTTGTTTAGGTGATTCTTTTTTTTGTTTGGGCGGCTCTTCTTCTTGTTTAGGTGGTTTCTCTTTTTGTTTAGATGGTTCTTTTTTAGGCTCTAGCTCGTTGACTGGTTGAGGATGAGAGATCACTGTTTGGTTTAGAGAAGATTTTACAATTTTGTGTAGTTGTTCCGTCACAGGTTTAAACAATTTATTTAGTGTCTCATCCGTTTCAACTCTACCCAATTGTAACGCTTTATATTTTTTTCAAATCGATCGAGCAAGTTCGGCAATTTTTCTCTTACGAACGGCAATGTCAACTGGATTGCACGACATGTTGTTGAATAATGAGGATAACCTTACAATTTTATGTACCTATTTATCGAAACCGATTCGATATCGACCGTTGTTTAAATCAAAGTCTTTTGCAATAACCATTATCCCATACTTTTCTTGCCAACATTTCGAACACAACTGTTTGAATTCTTCAAAACTCATATCCGGTGACACGTGTTCATTAAAGACATGTTTCAAATTGATAGCATCTTGTTTAAAAAGTACAATTAGGTTACTGTTATCTCTACAAATTTGTTTACAGCATTTCGAGTAGGTTTGTGAAAGAAATGCGCTATCTATATCCCGATGTCGGCCCATGCTGTAGTATTCTCGAATCTTTTGTTGGTTCTCACATATGACGTCATCAAAAATAAAAATTGAATTTGGTTTAGCATCATTTGGGCTAATTATTTCATCGTTTTCTTTAAACGGAAAATATCCCACTCCTTCAACTTTCGACAGCACTTCTTCCAACAATTTATACTTGGGCTGATATAATGACTTTGAATAAACGTAAACATTTTTAAACTTCGCGCCATGTGGATGAAACAGTAACGATAACATAACGTCTGTTTTGCCACACCCACTGGGTCCACAGATTAGCGCCCGAAACGAATTTGGTAGCAATGGTCCATGTTTACTGGCAGCGATTCGATCGTTTCCTTCATCTAAATTTTCAATCGGTAGCGTCTGGTCTTGTTGAATGATCTTTATTGTTTAACATGTTTTTTAATGTTTCAATGTATAAGTAGAGTAGTAATTCTTAAATCATTTCATTTCTCATGTTGGTGTTTGAAGGTGAAGGTGTGCTCAACAGCCTTATCAATAATCTGCCGTTTGAGTTACATTATCCCAGTTACAACTTTTTGGGTCCAGGCACCAAATTACATAAAAGACTTGCACGTGGAGATACGGGGGTTAACCTGCTGGACGACGCAGCCAGAGAACACGACATTGCATATTCTAAACATAAAGATTTAGCGGAAAGACATAAAGCAGACGAGATTCTGGAGAATAAAGCGTGGGAAATAGTAAAGTCCAAGGACGCTTCAATTGGTGAAAAAGCCGCAGCTTGGTTAACTACCACCGCAATGAAAGCTAAACGTAAACTTGGCATGGGTGTTAGCAAAGCCAAATCGTTTAAACGCAATATTATAAGTAAAATACAAAGAGATATAAAAAAAGCTGGTCCTTCGGCTACATTAAAACGAGCAACCAGTATTGCTCTAAAAGCAGCCAGGGTAGCTGTTCAAAATGCTGGTGGAAAAAACAGGCTTTTTACCGTTAATTCGGTTATTTGCTGGACTAAGTGCACTCGGGGCGTTGTCTGGCGGAGCTGCTGGAATCGCTAAAACTGTAATTGATGCAAAAAATGCACAGAAAAAATTAGAAGAAGAGCATCGACATAACAAAGCTATGGAATCTCTCGGTAAAGGACTATATTTACGAAAAAATGCTAGAGGAGGCTTTGGTCTCTTTCTAAAGAAGCAAAAAAACTAATTACGCTACCCAATCGAGGATTGTATGATTACGAACTAAAACGATATGCTAAACGTCTAAAAATCCCAAATTTTAGAGGTGTATTTATGCGAGACACATTGCCTAAAACCGGTCCTGTTCAACGCGAATGCGCAATCATAAATTTGGATGAAAGCAAAAATCATGGAACTCATTGGGTGGCGTATCGGAAGATTAACAATAACGTTGAATATTTCGATTCATTTGGCAAGTTGAAACCGCCGAAAGAACTTGTACAGTATCTGGAACCTGCAACGAAAATTGTTTACAACCACGATCCTTACCAGACTTTTAATCAAATCAATTGCGGCCATCTTTGTTTAGAATTTCTATACGATGGAGGCTGTTTTGGCGTACATTAATCGTGAAAAGAACCTGATTGACTTTACTGAACAGGAATTGGCTTGTTTTCCTATATGTTATTTGAAAAGGTACGCAAAACCTTGTGAATTATTACAAGTTTGGTGCAAGTTGCCGCTTGAATATAGATCGGATTTTGAATTGCGAACCTGCCTGCCCTGCTTTGTTCATCATAATCGTCCTGAATGGACCACCCATGTTGATGGACCTGCGCAATCACAAGGAAATTGCAATATATGTAAACTAGGTTTAGAAAAATGTAATGAGCTTGTAAAAAATTATTTAAATAAATGTTAAAGATATACAATTTTATTTCTTTGTTCAACCTCCAACAGTTATGTTGTTAACGTTAGAGAGTCGTGATTATCAATTTGATTGGATTCCTCCGGTTCCGTTGAGTTTAGATCCAACGAAACAATACAAGTTGGCATTTCTGTTTTTCTTTTCGTACAACAGTATACCAAATGTAGAGAATGGTAGTAATGCTTTTTACTATTACGAAAATAACAATAAAACTAAATTGCAGAAAATAACCTTAAATACTGGTTGCTATGATATTTCCGATATTGAAGAGACGATTCGAAATTTAATAAATATACCACCAAATGCAAAGATTGAAGACGTTTTTTCATTAAAGCCCAACAATAATACACTAAAGTGTGAAATATTCAGTAGTCAACATGCAATAAATTTCGAGCGTGAAGACAGTATAGGTAGAATGTTGGGTTTCTCAAAGAGGATTCTGGAACCGAACGTAAGACATAGTTCCGATCTACCTGTGGAAATTGTTAAAGTACGAACAATTCGTTTCGAAACAAACATTACCACCGGAGCCTTCTACAACAACAGACCTACTCACACTATCCACGAGTTTGGTATATCCGTAGACCCTGGTTACGCTATCGACGAAATTCCAAAAAATATCACGTATTTGCCGGTGATTGATATACCTGAGATTACAAATATTACTATACTGGCATTGGATCAAAATTCAAGACCTGTAAATTTTCAAGGTAAAAGAAGCATATTGGGTTTGGAGTTGAAAGAATGGGATTAATCTTCAACTATATAGCACCTTCATATTTTCAGAAGCCTGCAGTATTGAACAAGTCGTTAAAGTGTTCAGTAGGACGACTACGATAACAACTTACTAGAGACAACGTTTTATTTTTAAAAGCTCTTGGTTTTAAAGTTATTAACAATAATAATAATGAATCGGATACGAACAATTCAAGATCCAATGTTTGATCTCTATCGAGAACCGACTCAGGATGAATCGATTAGAAAATCCGAATACCGATCTTACACACCATTCATCAAATCGTTTAGCTGCAGCGACATTGTAGAATTTAGTGTAAATCAGGTTGACCCATTCTTTGCAATGCATGATACGCTGTTGGCTATTAAAGGAAAATTGGATGTAACTGGTAATGGCGATGTTAGTTTGACACCAAACTTTGGAACATTTCTATTCGACTCGTGTACGTATAGCGAAAGTGCAAGAGAGATAGAAACAGTTCGAGATCCTGGAATTGTTAGCACTGTAAGAGCTTTAACATGTTACAATGAAGAAGATTCTCGTCACCTCGCCATTGCGATCAAAGCGATCGTCCAATCGTAATTCCGTTTAGAAAATGGGAACTACATGAGCTACCATCTTTGACTACAGGAGCAAAACAAGAAATTTGGGCTGTTAAAACGACGTCTGCATTAGAGAAACCTCGATATGTTATTGTATTTTTCCAAACTAATAGGAGAAATCTGAAAATTGCAGATCCTTCTTTATTTGATCACGTAAATCTACAAGGTCTCAGACTCGCATTGAATGGTGAATATTTTTCCAATGAAAGGATGCAACTTGATTTTGACAAAGGCGATTTTGCGCTAGCTCATTACAACTACAGCGAATTCAATTCCAGTTACAACAGAGTATCAATGAAACGACCATTAATGGATTTTCTAGCATTTCGAACTCGTGCTTTGTTTGTTATCGATTGTTCTAAGCAAGAAGAATCGATGAAATCATCGACTGTTGATGTACGATTAGAAATTGATGCTGACACAGGATTTCCCAAAAATACTAAAGCATATTGTATCATAATTCATGATTGTTTATTGGAGCATTATCCCCTAACGGAAGTAGTTAAAAATATAATATAAGCTGCTAACTATTTAGTATTTGCTCGGCTTTCAAAGAAGTTTCATCGTCGTCATCATGAGAATTGCAGTAGTCGACATTCAAGGATTTATAATCGATGAAGTTTTTTATCCAAAAGAAGTCGCTATTCAGATTGGTGGTATAAAATCGAATTTTTTATTTAAACCACCAAAACCATTTCACGAGTTGACTGCTAAAGACAAGAAAACTACGCGGTATTTGGAAAATTTTTTGCATGGAATACGATACGATTCTGGAGATGTAGATTATTCCGATGTCAATGCAATTTTGGAGAAACACCTACTTGGCAACGTTGATTTGATTTATGTTAGAGGAAATCAAAAAATTGACTTTTTAAAAGCAAAATGCGAAGAACTTGGACTCCATGTATTAATTTATAATGTTGCAAATTATGATGGGACACCCTGTGCAACGAAAAATTTTGAAGCTGTATATTCAGGATGTCCTCACCACGCCAACGGTAAATTTATGTGTGCATATAATAATATTCTTTCTTTGTATAATTGGTTGTATTATACTGTATTACCTAAATAAAGGTATAAAACAAAAATTAAGGTTTTTTATTAAAACACCTTTTACAAGTTTACAAATATTTATTGTTATTATTATTTAAAAATACATTTCATCGCTTCATTCTTCTTTTTACCTCTTTTGATATAATTTTGAGAATTAATAAGTAAACTCCTACTAACGTTGCCCATTCTATTTGTACGATTTGGCACATTTTCTTTTGCATTGGATCCTCCATAGTAATTTCTAGTTGTTGCATTGGGATTTGAAGATTTGATCGCCACTCGCCCACTCCTACAAAGTTATTTTAAAAAATTAATTTTAGCTTGTAGTTGAGAGGTGTTAAATTCAATGCAAACACCGGCATTTTTCCATCATTGACTGTTGACAGACTCATCATTTGCCATGTATTGCACTCTTGTTTTGTTTCGTTTGTGTCTAAACACACACCAATATGTGCAACGTTTTGTGGAACGTTAACATAAAGCATGTTATTTAATATTGCTGTTAAAAGAACAAAATTCGCTTTTAGCAAGGCCATGGTTTTATTCGTCTTGTGGGCGTTGATGATGTTGGTAAATATGTTTCAAAAACTTTGTCCCACAAACTTAAATTTTCAATTTTTTTTAACACTTCTTTTTGGTCTTCGTACATACAAATTTGTTTATTTAATTTTCTTATATTTTCACAAAACTCTTCAAGTTTTTGACTGTATTCTCTCGAAGCCATTCTAAAACTAAATATTTTCCATGATATGTTTTATTCTTAATTGCGAAAGCAAAGTCTGTTATCACTCTAACACATCAGTCGATTACGTCACACATCGCGAAACTGCTAATGCACCAAGGTCACGCGCTTTTAATATTTTAGAAGATTTGAACACTTCATCTTACCCTATACAGCAACCCCTTTACAATGATACGTCATACGTCGAAATCCGTTCGGCCGTTTACGAGGTACAACATTAATGCCCTTTTGGCAGCATAAATACGGTCTTTTTGACGCTTCATCTTACCCTAGACAGCAACCGCTTTACAACGATACGTCATACGTCGAAATCCATTCGGCGGTTTACGAGATACAACATTAATGCCCTTTTGCCATTCAAAAAAGAAGAGTTGGCTGCTTGCGCTAAATGCCAAAGGCCATTTGAAAATAGAAGAATTGACTGCTTGCGCCAAATGTCAAAGGCCACTCGATTAAACAGCAGATTACAGCGCCGCCACCTGTGGCACCATCTAGCGGTGAAATTTGGAAGTAGTGAGCCCGTGCTGTCTTTGCTTCACTACTGGGGATGAAAGTTTGTATGAGACATTGTCAATTTTAAACCGATCGGGCTAAAACTTTGCATGCATATGTAAGCATCCCCTAAGAAAGGATTTTGATTAATTCCACCCCCAAGGGGATAAAATAGGGGATGAAAGTTTGTATAAAACTTTGTTAATTTTAAACCGATCGGGCTGAGATTTTGCATGCATATAGCTACTATGACGTAGGCATCCCTTAAGAAAGGATTTTAATAAATTTCACCCCTAAGGGGATAAAATAGGGGATGAAAGTTTGTATGAAACTTTGTCAATTTCAAACCGTTTGGGCTGAGATTATGCATGCATATAGCTACTATGACGTAGGCATCCCCTAAGAAAGGATTTTAATTAATTCTACCCCTAAGGGGATAAAGTAGGGGATAAAAGTTTTTATGAAACTTTGTCAATTTTAAACCGATTGGGCTGAGATTTTGCAGGCATATAGCTATTATGACGTAGGCATCCCTTAAGAAAGGATTTTAATAAAATCCACCCCTAAGGTGATAAAATAGGCGATGAAAGTTTGTATGGAAGTTTTTCGATTTTAAACCGATGGGGCTGAGATTTTGCATGCATATAGCTACTATGGCGTAGGCATTCTCTAAGAAAGGATTTTATTTAATTGTACCCCTAAGGGGATAAAATAGGGAATGAAAGTTTGTATGAAACTTTTTAGATTTTCGACTGATTGAACTGTAATTAAAGATTGAAGCAACTATGATGAAGACTTCCGCTTAAATAGGATTTTGATAAATTGAACCCCATGGGGATAAAATAGGGGTTGATGGAGGATGTAAGTGTATTATATTTGACGTATTTGGCTGTTTTTTTCTTGGCATATTTTGGATTGCATTTGCTCTGTTTTGGTTAAGAAGTTTTGGTTATCTGAGAGAACATTGATTCTCTCATGGACAGTTTTATGTTGCTTGCTCACGAATAAGTTCACATAGTGGCTTGATTTTGAATTAATTTTTTTTAATTATATAATTTTGCATTTTATTTGTTGGTTATGTAATTAAATAGAATTTCCAGTTTTTTGTAGTTTAAAGTTTATATTTTAATAAAGTTGGGATAATTTTGCATAAATTCTAACTAATTGTATAAATTTGATAACATAATAAGAGATGTAGCAGAAAAAGTTAGCCCTCCGAACTATTATAAACGTGAGCTCATATTTATTTAAATTTAAATATATTGTATAAAATATTTATATATGTATAAATTTATTTTTTAAAAATTTAATCATGTCGTTTTTGTTTTCAGGTTAGTATAATTAACACACAACCTTATACCGGTATGTATAATAAACTTATTTATTATTATATTTTTATAAGTTACTTATATGTTTTTTAAAGCTATATAGCTGCTAGTTGTAAATGATTTTTCTATGAAAAATTCAAAGTCGTGTTCTCCACACTTTAAACTTAGTAAGACTATTACACGTTGTTTTGAAAATTTGTCTTTGGTCTAAAATTTAACTCACATTTACATCTTAATTATCCAAAAGTAAGTGTAAGAGAATATCATCTTGACCCAGGCCTCGTAAATCAAAGTAAATTTTGTAACTTCCTTTTCACTCCTGTACATCCCATCACCTCTGACATATTCCATCAACTTAGCTTCATTTATCTTCCAACTTAAACTTTCCAGACTGAAATGATGTTGTTAAAATTTACATTCAGAAACGAAAATTCTATTTCTTGTTTGTATGTTTTTAATTAGCCGTGACATCAATCCTTACCAATTTTCTGAAAATAACGGTTTACATTCTCTTGCTTTAATTTAATACTGATTAAGTCACTCACAAGAAATGTATTAATCAATAATATTTAACTTGGAAAGTATTTCATTATTTTTTTTTTAATAAAAAAACAGCACATGTAAATGTAAAACATGTGTTGCTTTAACACAGAAAGTATGCTATAAATTTATCAATTACAAAATTGCTAAAGATTATTGCAGATAACAAATTTAATTTCTAATATTCTTAACATTATTTTTGGCTAGAATTTCAAATTTTTTGGTCGTCGTCAAACCGTTCTTAATTAGGGAGGAAAATTAAAAATTTTAGGTCTCTTACTATAAAAATCGTTTTTCCAAATTAAACGATTTAACCAGATGCTCAGATAAACACACACACACACACACACACACACACACACACACACACACACACACACACACACACACACACACACACACACACACACACACACACACACACACACACACACAAACACACACACACACACACACACACACACACACACACACACACACACACACACACACACACACACACACACACACACACACACACACACACACACACACACACACACACACACACACACACGCACGCACGCACGCACGCACGCCCACACGCACGCACGCCCACACGCACGCACGCCCACACCTACTTGTAAACACACGCGCGTGCTCGCATACGCCCGCACGTCCTCGTGCTCGGAGATACGAACGCGCTCACACACACACGCGCAGACACTCACACAACGCGCACACACTCACACAACGCGCACACACTGGCACACATAATTGTTTTTAAACAGATTTTAGCCTAAATACAAATTAAAGCTCAAAAAAAGATTTGGCACGTTCAAATTTTCAAAGGCGGCCGATTATTTGGTAAACTAAATTATGCTTTTAATTTTATGTCAGAAATGGCCAACATACAAGATATGAATGATAATACCATAAGCATTAATAATACGTTTTAATAGATAGATAGATAGATAGATATATATTCATTGGGTTGGCTGTATCACTGCGACCTTAACAGATCTATTGTGAACACCCGTCATCTTTGGAATAGGATTAGAGCACCTTGTCTAGCCCTGCTCTCTTAATAAGATTTAATAGCCTTGATAGTGGCCTCTCCACATAACAAGGAGCAGCCGGTTTCACATCTTTCAATACCAGATACCGCATCCTTACAAGGCCTTCACATTAGCATAGGACATGAAATACGGGTTCCTTCTGCTCTTGGCAGTATTAACAGATGTCTTGATGTGTTTTGTGAACCGACAATGTCCTGTCAAGAGACTGAAAATCATTCTGACATCGTTTCGCCTTTGTGATAGCAGCTCTGCAGTAAATTTCGCCAAATGTCCTTTTATGAAGACCGTAGCTTGTCGCTTGCCCGGTAGTTTTTCCTACCAGTCCTGGGCCTTCTTTAGCCTCCATTTCTCAATGGATGCCTTTCTGAATGTTTCAGCAACCCCGCCAAATGGTTCCGGGTTAATCATTGAGATATTAGCTCCCGCTCGAGCTAGATGTACTTTCTAACTCTGTTTTAACTTCCCGCTAAAAAAAATTAAAATTTTTTTTAAAATCGGGAAGTTATTGGTTTCACCCCGTTTTTCGAAAATCGAGTTTTCATCGGATCTCAACGTTTTGAGGTCTTACGAACCTCCCCTGACTATTTTTACGAGGGTGTCTGTATGTCTGTATGTACGTGTGGATGTGTGTGTGTGTGTGTGTGTGTGGATGTATGTAAACCTCTTATAACTTTTGAACGGCTTGACCGATCGGAATGAAATAAAAAGCATTCCAAAGAGTTCCATCTAACTTAGATTCCCTGTAAGTTTGAACCGATTCGAGCTAGTAGATTTCGAGAAATTTCAAAATAACCGAAAAAAACAATTGGTAAAAATGATGTTTTTTGGGCATATCTTTTTGGCTATTGCATTGATCAATTTCATAACCTAATCAGCTCTCAAGCTTAAAAAGCCACGTCGAATGCCGTTTTGCAAATTAAAATCGGTTGATTCGTTCGTGAGATATCATTGTCGAAAAATTTCAAAAAAAGTGTTTTTTTTTTCAATAACTTAGAGATTTTTAGACTAACGATTTTGCACTCTCGGTAACGGTTTTAGGTATCAAAAAACTGCGCGAATGCCATCTTGAACATCAAAATCGAATAAGGCGTTAAAAAGTTATGGCTTTTTAAACATTTCAAAAAAAGTCAAAAACGTCAAAATACGTCACGTTACTATAGCTTTGCGGTTAAAACTAGCGGGAAGTTGCAAGGATGGCCTTTAAGGTCAACCTCTTTTCGAATTTTTTTTCTATTATCCTTCTTATTTTATTTAAAATTCAAATTTTTTAACATTTTTATTTAATTTATATTTCTACACTTTTATTTTCAATGACAACTCACCTAATTCATTCTTAATAATCTAATCAACAGACAAATTAAAAAAAAAAACAATCCAACAAAAACCAATGATCACTACCTTTTTTAATAGCCTTGGAATCGTCCACAAAGAATTTATTCTTTTAGGACAAATTGTAAATGAAGTCTACCATCGCGAATACTTGAAAGAATAAAAAAACGAGTCAACAGGGTGAGCCCTGAGCGTGTCCCAATATTTGGCTTCTAAAGAGATTGCCGTGTTGCAACAGCTACCTGATTACCCCTATATGTCACCCTTTGATTTTTGTTTGTACCCCAGAACAAAATCAATAGTCAAAGGAATCCATTTTGAGACGATTACAGACATCCAAGCGGCTGTGACGAGAATAGTTGCGGAAATACCAGTAGAAGCGTTCCAGAAATGTTACGAATCATGGAAAACGCTCTATAATCATTGTATAGGTATATGCCCAAGGCGACTAGTTTAAGGTGGATGGAAGAGTCGCAAAATCATTCTTAAATATACAGTTTTCATGGAATTAGCCTCATTACTAAATTGTTACACCTCGTGTGATTAATAAATTGCTTTAATTATACTGTTACAAACCGGTCCGGACCTGTCGCCCAGACAGTGGTGTGACTGAGTCGCATTCTTGGAATCTTCGAATATCCTAGTTCGGAAGATTTGAGAGTGTTGTATGTACTGTAATTGTGGAGATGCTTCGAAAAGGAATTAATTTCATATATAAGGGACCGCTTTGGACGGAGAATAATAATGGTAATTGGAATAGTTGAATTGCGAATTGTTGTAAGAGGTATTTTAAAGACGTTATTCAGTAATTGTGGCTGTATTAAAGTGGTGTAGATTTTAAGAACTTTTTATTTATTTGTGTTTATCAATAAATCGATAAGTTTGTCTGCTGTTTATCACTTATCCCGAATCCACGAAGAGAAAAATATAACAATTAATTCATTTTTGTATGAATTTTTTTTTTTTTTTTAATTTTAGTAATTTTACCTGAACTATATTATATTTGGTTTTAAAGTTGATAACTCTTACCAGCGATTATATCGGCTTAGTAGGTTTGCCTATTTTTAAATGATTATTTTAATAAAAATTGACTTCATATATACAATTAAAACTAAGGAAACTGAAATAATTTCAAAGTTTTTATGAAACGGTTATGGAGGCGAGAAATCGATTTAGCTTGGGTTAAATTTCAGCTGTTTTTTAGATAATGACACACTGCTACAATAAACTGAACAATATAACTTACCCTGCCTATATACGAGTAATAATACTACTTTAATTTTTTTAATTGACTTAGCAACAATAAAGCTACTTCATTAAATAACATTTAAGGTTAGATCAGGACAATTAATTGTTTACTCATTTAAATAATGAAATATGTGTCTTTTTAAAACAATTGTTTAATAATATGACTAAAAGATCTTAAAAAAACGCTTATATAATGTTACGAATTAGGTTTCCACTCGTTGTACACGTGCTGTTAAAGTGCTTGCGAAACTTAACAAATAATATACCAGAAAAAGGTCTTTTGATTTTAATGTTTTGCTAGCAAATTTCGTTTAATATTTGAGGTGTATTTACCCTTTGAGAGGAACCATAATTGAAACCTCATTAGTTTTTATTAATAAATATATTTTTGGTTCTATTAAAGCCGTTTTAATATTTGTGGGATATTTTCCTCTAGCTATCAGTTGCAAGTTTACTTTATTAGATTCAGTGAAATTTCTGATTTTATATTCGCCACGACAACATAAATTCATCTAAGTCATTTTCTTCATACGTTCACGTATCTGATTTGAATATTTTGTTCGTTGCTATATTTACCATCTATTTCGAAAGATTCTATTTTTATTATTAAAAACAGAACGTCAGTGAATTAAATTTAAATTTTAACAAACCCTTGCTTAATAATATGTTAGTGAACTATTGAAATCAAGACAAAATATATTTGCAAAATTGGCCACTTCCTTGCTCTGCAGACAATTTTACTATAATTTAATTAAACATAATAAATTTCCGTCAAATATCAAATGCTTTAATAAATGTTCTGGACCTTACACGACAAGACAAATACAAGGGTGGATTCAATTTATCTGAATTGCTTAGGTAATAGCATGATTAGTTCGTGCAACTTAAGGGTAAGTTAATAAAGTGAAAGATTATTAACTTTAATAGATCACTGAAAACTGCATATAGAAAAATGTGAATAGAATAAAATATATGCGTTTAAACGGTATTTCCTTAACTTCTGATATATGATTATTAAAACTGTGTTTTTTAAATTCTAACTTATTAATTCATTTTTACCTGGTCGGTAATACCAGAGTACGAGTTTTTGAGCAAATGTGATTATTTACAGCAAATTCATGCTCACACTCAGTAGCGTTTCATTAAAACATCATCGATATAATAACAAAATATAATATATGACATATAATTTTTTAATAAATACACTCTTTGATTCACATGGATAAATAAACTTTTTCTTACATCGCATTTTGTTTTTAAATAACAATAATACATGTAACTGGGAAACTGGGTAATGCAAAATAACATTTATGCTTTATTTTCTCGTAGTAGATAAAGGCCACCGTTTATAAATTTGCAAATAAAAGGTATTAAAAAACTAAATGTATGGTATTTGATTTAGTTAGTTGAATATACTGAATAAATTTCGGTCACTTAGGTACTATTAATATATTTTAAAAAGGAATTATCTTCGAACATGTTAAAAATAAGTACTTAAATCTTTATAATTCCCATTTAATTTTAGTTAAGAAAATTTTCAGTTTTATACAAATTAAAAAAATCATAGGACACAATAAATCCATTTCTTATTTTATAATGATGGAATTTAAAATTATAATAAAAAATAACCAATTATCCATTTTTTTTTCAAATAACGCATACAATTGGTTTTTAGATCCTTTAGATTAATCTGTTATTTTTAAAGTTAAAAATGTAATTTAAGACATTTCAAAATGGGTTTAATTAAAAGTATTTTATATTTTTATACGGCATCTGGCAATTTAGTTCACAGACAGATTTTATTAAAGAACATATAGCAAGAAGAATTAATCGAGTGAAGTTTTATTATTAATAGATTCCATATGATGTGGAGCAAAAACTCTAGGCAGATGCAAAAGACAGTCTTGTTGTAATTGTCTTTCCAGACATTAAGTACTTATAGGATGCCAAATTACAAACTAAACAAATGATTGTTTTAAAAAACAATTATTTAAATTAAAAAAGAAAATTTGTAACTAAATATTATTCTAAGTTTAAATTGGTTTAAAAATATTGAATTAATTTATTCTTCTTATCTTGTCTTCTGGAGATCTGCCTTTGTTGTATCGGTGTCGATTTCTACTAGCGAGATTTTTCCTGAATTTACATTTAAAGTCAGAAACTAGGGTTTCATACTCTGTCCTGTTTCACCACAAGATGATGCTACATCAAACAAATATTTAAACTCCTGCTTGGCCCTCTTCAAACAGATTTAGATTAACCGATAGATCGTTACTAGACTCCTTACGAGGAAACTAAATTTGCATCGTTAAGACGTTTTTTTTAACCCTTGAATGCTTTATAATGGACTTACTTCTTGTCAAGGGTCATAACTTGGATCCTACATAAAAACACAGCGCCGGTTCATAACGCGCTGTCTGTCAAGAACTATTTGGCCAAACAGACCAAGGTCTTGAAACACGCGCCCTATTCCCCAGACTTAGCAACTTGCAACCTAATTGTTCCCAAAATTCAAATCCTACCTGTAGGGAACCTGCTACGAGTCCATAACTATAAAGGGCCTAAACCAAAATCAGCGCAGCTACTCAACAGCCTGGGAAGATAACCTGCAACTAAAGAAAAAAAACTTAAATCTAATTTTAAATGATTAAACAGATTTATATAATTCACTACTACTATTATATATCTTGTAATATTAATCCAAAGGTAGAAATTTCTACTAAACATTACGCTACCAATCAACACGTACATTTGGGTAAAAACCCAATTGTCAGTATATCTATATGGCAAGTGAAAGCACTATAAAACGGAGTTCTTCTGAGAAAAATCCGTTGAAGTATCAGTAAAAAGCGAAAAATCGGAAATTGCTCTTTAGTGTGACAATGGGGCTAGGTTTTTGGTGATACTGGTGTCGTTTATTAGTCGAGCTGCTCTTCTTTATATTGCATCAAGAATTCTGAGCCTTGACGGAGCCGCCGATCCCCATACATGCGAGCGCTAGTCAAGATTAGGTCTTATCTGGTCTTTGTAAAGAGTAGATAAGTTGGATAAAGAAAAATATTTTCATGCTTTTTCCTTCTTACTTTTTATTATGAGTAAGCAATTTGTAACTTTAATAATCAATAAAAAATTAAATTTGGCAGGTTGGGCGCCAATTTGTAACTCTATTAATTACCACTGAAGGACTTATATCCCTTAGCTAGCTTAATTCAGTCGTGGCTTCTTTTTTAAGTTTTACCAGTCCTTCTCAAACATGAAATAATAGGGCGCCAGAGTACAAACAAGCAAATAACACTCAAACTCCAGTTAAAATGATTTATTAAAAAAAAAAAACGTGTGCGTCTCAGAACGCGCGACAGAAGTGATAACTTCAACTAATCCAAGTTAAAATATTTAATACTGAAATTTTTTAACTTGAGAAAAACTTTGCCTATTACATTAATATGATAAGTGTATAAATTTAAAAATTTAAATATTTTGAAAATTTTGAAAATTCTGAATTTTTTTTTATCACTATAACTTTCACTAATTACGATACAAAAATTTCTAATCAGTCGCGTAGTAATTCGCAATACAGCTGTACGTGGAACGGTCTGATTATTTCAGCAGAATCGGATTTCACCTATTCTTCCATTTTTTTGTTCAACATGTATTGACGTTGATATTAAGCACTAGAAATTTTGGCGGGCTTATCACAATTATCATTTTGTAATCTAAGTTTTTGATCAATTTTTTACTGAATAACACAATTCTTACCGTAATTTCCGTTAATTAGACCTACAACACAACTTTATTTAATGTTTACCACAAATAAACTCCTTTAACCGGTTTTTTAGGGATTAAATTAGTTTTATATACGAAGATGTAGAAAATAACCTAATTTTTATGATATTAAATGGATATAAATATTTAATAATTAATAAAAAGGTATGAATTGTATTTAGTGACAGATTAATACCGTATAACACGGTAAATTCAAATATACTTAAAACTTACATTGGGAAAAGCATAGAGAGAGAGAGAGAGTTATTATGTTTCACTGCGCCTGCGTGTAACAACGATAAACAACGCGTTATGATAAACGCTTTTTTCAACGCGTTACGCTAAAATCAGTTTACCCTCCCATAAGAAGTTATCACTTCAATAAATAAATAAATAAATAAAGATATTTGTATTAATATTAATATTTACATATTTCTATTCTTATTATGTTTCACTGCGCCTGCGTGTAACAACGATAAACAACGCGTTATGATAAACGCTTTTTTCAACGCGTTACGCTAAAAATCAGTTACCCTCCCATAAGAAGTAATCACTTCAAAAATGTCAGTGAAAATAACAAAATTAAATTTTAGTTCGTAAATTTATTTAAATTCGTATCTTTTTTTGTTGTTTCTTCGGAAAGGATTCCATTAGACAAATTTTTTCCTGGGATGAACTCAATAATCTTCGGTCAATTCAAATTAAATTTCTTAATATGATGAACTGTGTAATCTTCGGTTAATTCAAAATAAAGTTCTTCCTTAAAATGGCGGACTCGCCACCAAATCAAATTATTAGCTCCTACGTAGGTCTCCTCACAAACGTGGCAATAACCCTAATAATAAAATTAATAATGAATTACAATCAAGTAGAATCACTTTCTGTTTTTTCCATATTATTAAGAATAAATTAATTTTAAATACACGTGTAAACAGGACTACAATTCAATCAATGTTCACAAAAACTGGTGTTTGGCGAAAGTGAAACTACTTAAAATTAGATGTTAGTAATATTTAAAAAAAAATCACTTCAATTTGAGAAATTTATACAAATAAAATTATAAAATGAAGCAATAAAATTAACTTACTTGTAATTGTTAAGGAGTAGTTACCAGGAGAAAGACAGATATGAAAATGAACGTAAAAATCTGTCGTAGCGAAAAAGAAGACTCCAAATATCAATCAAACCTCTTTCCAAGTTATAATCACGGCGACAACATTAAAATAAATTTCACCGAATATAGTCTGGTGGATTTCAATACTAAAACTATCCGATAGATCGTTACAATATATAATATATATAAACAATAGATTTAAATACCATTTGCCTGAAGAAAACGCTGTGCATTAAAACATGTCGCAATAATAAATGAATTAAAGTGCAGATTTATAGTGAAAGTTTTTTTATTAATTTCATTTATATTATAAATTACAAATAGTTGATATAGAGTTTTGGTTAGACATAAGTATTGTGTCACTGTTTTATGTTCGGGAGAAACTTATACAAAGCTAATTTAAATACCTATATCTTATTACAAAATAAATAAAGTCAGTAATGTTATTAAATACACTTTCCACTTTCCTGTTTGTTTCTTTGTCTTCTAGTCACTTTGATCTAGTATTTGTCGGAATAATGCTATCGGGAACCTTTAATCAGAATACAATCCTTCTGCTTCTTCTCTGTGATACATTAGCGCTTTATAGAAATGGTTTACATTTTTTAAGTATTTCTTTCTTTAATAATTGTTTATGTAAAACGTTATAATAATTAATTATCAGACAACAAAATTAATGAAACTATACGGTAGTTTAATTACTCAATAAACAAAAAAGGAATTATTACACATAATGCTTAGAATTTTTTTTTTGATGTGCAACTCACATTATAAATTCTATTAATTAAGTTATAGTGCCACCATATAAATGTTAAAATGTCTTATCCTTTCCGCCACTGGCTAGTGGTAACAAACATCGGTTATAATAAAAGCGTTTGGGAACAAAAGTGCCGGATTTGAAATATGCAAATGATAAATGGATTGACTGCACTTGTGCGTGGCGGCTTCTAGCCATTTATCACTGACAATATTGCTTTTCATATACCAAGTTTATAAAAACTCAATAGGAAAAACTTTTTTATGTTGGGAAATAACTAGCTTCTAGCTTTTGAATATGTTGGTTTTTAATAAACTTTGTATAAAAAACAATCTACTACTTTAAGCATTGCCAAAATACTAATAATTCCGTTACCAAATATAATATATAGGTCGACGCCTTGGGAATTTTTGTTTTCTTCAAAGACTTTATAAAGATTTTCAAATGTTTTTTATGAAACACAAAAGCAAATTCAATTTAATTTATATGGTATATATATACATATGTAATAAAAAAAGCAAACTCCAGATAAAAAATACATCAAGGTAGGGGTCACATGTCATAGGAGATTGGCCATATTAAAAAAGAACTGGTAAGAAAGTGTCATTTATTATATTTTGCTGTCTCTTAACTCGTAAATTTTAGATGTTACTGAATTTTATATCTAAAAAAAATGATCCAACCACTGTCTTACAAACATTAAAATAAAACTTTTACTGAATTTACTTTAATTTCAAATCTTTATCTTTATTGTTGGATGTTACTATTTATAAACTTAATTTTCTGACTTCTATACAAATACGTTTGTTATAAAATATTAAAATTTGTTTGTTTACCGAAAATATTAATTTATAATTAGAAACTTTACCCAAAAATATATACATATGTTGTTTACCTCATAATGCGTCTAAATTAACGAAGAAATTATTCAGCTTTTGTTGTTATCTCACAACTTTGTAAGCATAATGTTAATATATAAGTTTTTTTAGTTAATATTTCATAAACAGTATTTCTGTTAAACAAAATAATAAATTTATAAAAACTAAGGCTATTACTAGGAGAGAACTCCTGACGTGGTGACACGCTTTAATAACTGCGGACAAAATAACAGCGATATAATAACCGCGACAAAATAACCGACGACAAAATAACCACGTATCAAATCAACTTAAAATCAAGGGGCGAAGCCCTGGCGGGGGCCTATTAGAAACATAATTCAAGTTTATGACATATATAAATATAATAATGTCCCTTGCTAAATAACCTTTCGCTTCATCAATATATAGGTATTAATATAAATTTATTTTTATTTTACAATCCAACAAAATATTTATATTTTAAGTATTGTATAATGTTTATGTTTATTGTTTTTATTATTTTGCTTTGGTCCTTGATAATACCTGATGAAATGAAAGTTAGTGCTAAAGGGGATGAATTCATACTTCATGGCAGTGGAATGAGGTACTCTAGAATAATATTTGTAACGAGGAATAATTTGTGCGTTTTGACTAATTTTGAACAATGGTGTGGAGACATTTTGGCACATTTTCATCGGTGCCATCTAAATTTCAACAGTTGTATACCATACATGGGCTAAGAAACGGGAAGCTGCTGCTGTTAGTATATTGTTGCCAAGTAAATCCGAAAAAGTGTAGTCTGATATGTTATCCGCATTGAAGACTCATGAACCTGATTTAAATCCTAGTCGAATAATGGTTGACTACGAATTGGCCTTTATAAATGCTTTTGAAGCATGTTTTCCGGAATCTGAAATTATTGGATGTTTATTTCACTTTGGTCAAAGTGTTTGGCGACATGTGCAGTCCTGTGGATTACAGCAGAAGTATAAGCGGACTCGCACACCGGAGCAATAAGCAACTAGCAACTAGCAACATGCAATAAGCAATATTATCGCCAATGTGTTTTTCTATTACATTTTTATGGATCTCGCACACCGACGCAATACGATATCGCTATCGCCTTTCTAGAGCAACATATGTTGCTAGCGACACGACGTGTCGGTTGAAAAGCAACTACATTGCCCATAATTTGGCAATATTTCGTTTATTAAGCAGTGTTAGATCATTTAGGGTTTTAATTTTTCACTCAACATGTCAGTTTATGACAATAGGAATTCGTCTTTAACAGAACAATAATATAATTTTTTTATATTCTTTATATAGTTTTTTTAATAAAATACTTTTTTATGTACCTATGTTTTATTTAATTTATCTTACCTTAATGTAATTAAAAGTTGTTCCTGTGGGCTGATCGCATATCTGTAATTGGTGTCTTGTTTAGTAATATGAGGTGCTATCAGCTGAACTAACGTTTCAAAAGTACTCGGACTCATTCGGTAACAGTTTCGAAACTGTGTGGGATGCTTCTTTAATTCTTGGGCACATATATTGGCTCCATGTTTACTCAACGCTTCAAATGCTGGATGAATCCAATATCGTCTCCTTGTTCTTTTCTTTCTCCTTAACAAGTGCCACAACATTATCACTTCGTCTTCATCAGACGACATTTTTAACAAGTGATTTTTTATTGCTTTGGTGTGCGAAGTACAACAAAATAAGTTGCCTGTTGCTTATTGCTTGGTGCTAGTTGCTAGTTGCATATTGCTCCGGTGTGCGAGCCCGCTAATACTGACGAGCAGTACGCAGTTGGTATCCGTATGTTAACAGCGCATGCATATGTGCCTACTCATGACGTGAATAAAGCATATCAGGATATTGTTAAATCTGAATTTTATTTTAATAATGAAGAAGATTTGGACAATCTACTTCAATATTTTGAACGTACGTGGGTCGGTGTATTGTCGCGTTGTGGGAAACGCCGTCTACAGCCACTATTTAAAAATAAACTTTGGAATTGTTATGATGCCGTTATTAATGATACTATGCGTACAAATTATGCTGCTAAAGGTTGGCATTATTCATTCAACGGTAAAGTGCTTGTAAATCATGCTTGTTTGCAAAATTTCTAAAGTTCATTCTTGACGAACAGGGTTTAACTGCACTTCTCATCAACCAAATGGATACCGGGTTGAATGTCGTTGCTAAGAGGTGTAAACTGTAAAGCATATTGTGACATTCATGAGCGTATAAAAAATATTGTTAATGGATATGATTATGAAAATATTATTGAATATTTAAGAAATATTGGATTTATTGTGAAAATAAAAATAAATTCATTTAGTTGTTTTATTAGAATTGTTAATTGTTTAATCTATACTTATAATAAAGCTGTAGAAATGTATATGTTTGTGCGCGCATCACATGAAAACTACTGATCCTATTCGAATGCGGTTTTCAAAGACGTATTTGTCTTCTTTTAACTTAACATCTGGTGTATAAAACTTTCTCCCCCACCCCTTTTACGGGGTGAGGAAAGAAATTTTTATACAAATATTAACACGCCACGCGAATGACGTCGCGAGTACATCGAAATATAGAACCCAAAAATGTGGTTAGATATGGTGCATAAAACTTTCTCCCCTCCACCCCTTTAACGGGGTGAGGAAAGAAATTTTTATACAAAAATCAACACGCCACGCGAACGACGTCGCGGGTACATCAAAATAGAACCCAAAAATGTGGTTAGATTTTTTTGTCTGTTTGTCTGTATGTTTGTGCGCGCATCACATGAAAACTACTGATCCGATTCTAATGCGGTTTTTCCAGCTGTATTTGTCTTCTTTCAACTTAACATCTGGTGTATATAAATTTCTCTTCCATTCCTTAAATGGGTTGGGGCAAGAAATTTTTATACAACAATCACACGCCACGCGAACGACGTTGCGAGTACAACTAGTTTTTTAATAAAAATAGGTATAATTTTATTTATAATCTATATATATAAAAGCGAAAGTTCACTCATCACCGTATCTCAGAAACTATAAGACTAGCTTCCTGTTCTTGTTAAAGCTTCCTTATCTCGGACTGCACTTGCTGGTTGATCTGGTTTTGCTCGTCTTCCATGTTGGTCACTTGCTGATTCATGTTGTCCACTTGCTGATTCAAGTTGTCTACTTGCTGATTCGAGTTGGCAACTTGCTGATTTTGCTCGTCACGAAGATGTGATATTTGCTGGGAGAAGGAACTGGATAACTCTTCTGGTAGGGTAGACATCCGTTGTGATAGCTGGGACACCTCTTCTTATGGCTTCTTCTTATCTGACTGGATAGCTCCTCTTGCTGGCTCGTCATGCGTCCTGATAGCTTCTCTTGCAGCCGGGAAAGTTGTTGAGCTTGGCCTTCTTGCAGCCGGGAAAGTTGTTGAGTTTGTTCTTCTTGTTGGCTCGTCATTCGTTGGGACAGCTGGGACATATCTTCGCGCTGGCTCTTCATCTGACTGGATAGCTCCTCTTGCAGCCGGGAAAGTTGTTGCGATTGCTGAGAAAGTTGTTGGGCTAGTTCAGAATTCGCTTTTTGATTTGGGTCTTTGAATTCCACAGCGTCAGCGTCCAAATTATTATTTACGTAGTACTCACGGAGCCTTCTCAACAATACGGATTTGCTTCCAGTAGTTTCCAACTCTAATTCCTCAAGCTCTCTTCTTAGCTCAGCCACCAATAGTTCATTTATCTTTTTTCCAGGCATTCTTGTATCTTTACCTCACACCTGACACCAATTTGAAACACGTATGGGGGCTTTTTACACAATTTATTTACAAAATTGTTAAGATACACTGAACTCTGCTGGATAACGTCTAACTACTTGACAATACAATGAACTCTTGTGAACACTTGACTCGAACTGACGTTAACTGCCCATGCATCCCCTTATATACAACATTATTTAATCTAGTCAGTGTGTTTAGAAGTTTCTAGAATTTTCTAGAAACATTATTTAAAATGGTCAGTTGATTTTTTTACAAACTTCTAAAAATCAACTGTCAACAACAATCTTTCAAATTAAGGTCCCTTCCTTTACGGTTATCCCGTTACAATATTTATCACATTTAATATGCCTTCACTTATGCAGAATTTAAAAGTACCCACTGATAAAATTAAAACAATAAACAAATTTATGATTTTAGGTAGCTTAAAAAAAGAGAAGGATATAAGGAAAATAAATTTATTTATGTAAAAAGCGTAAAAATTAGTTAATCGTTAAACTGCTAACAAAATAAAATTTAATTTTTATTAATTAACTTCATAATAATAAAGTAAATTCTAATGAAGGCACACTAAATGTGAACCAACTATAATCATTTGGTGATTTTGTTACGTGGTTATTTTGTCTTTTGGTTATTTTGTCGTCGGTTATTTTGTTGTGGTTATTATGTCGCGGTTATTTTGTCCGAGGGTTAAAAGTTACGAAACCCCTGACGTGAGTATAATATGCGGAGCAGTTTTGCCATTAGGTACTTATATGGAAGACGATTTTTACTCAGAATTGACATCGCTAGTCTGTAGTGGCTCCTTAACGTTAAAAATCTCGAAGGTCAAGTTTGCAAGATCGTTAAAAACCCTCCAAACATGTAACTTTAAGATTAAAGATCGACCCAGTAAAAAACACCGCAATATCGACGCACTTTTCAGGAGACAATGCTAATTTAATTCCTTCTACTCTGATTCTTTGCAACAGAAAAAGCTGCCTCGTGTTAAATCAAATTCGTTATTGACGAGTGGACGAATAAAATCATTTAGCAGTATTAAAAAAGCGATCCCACATAGAAGCAAATTTCTTCGTTTTCCCAGAACCTGAAGGTGTATTGGGCGCAACAAAGTTTCTTGGTTATTAACAATTTTGGAAAAATGTAAATTTAGAAAGAAACTGTTAATTACAAGATCTGGTTTACTTGAAGAGTTAAGTTATCTTCACTATAAGATCAAGTGAACATCTTAGTGTGTGTAAAGAAGATATAACAAAAAGTACCTTAAAAATTTTACTAAGGAAATATAAACCATCTAAACAAAAAGTGTTAAAAATGTACCTTCCAATTCACCTGTAATAGGCCACATACGAGCCACCAATAAGTCATGCAACAATATCTGATATGAGGTCTTACTAAATTGGTGGAAACGTATAAAGTTTTCAACCAGCGAGTTGTCACCTTAGCTAATATCTTGGTGAATCAGTTATAATGAAACGATCCTTGTTTACTCTATATACGTGCAAATTATGCCCAGTTTTGCCTTGGAGCGAAAGATATAAAAGTAAAGTGAGAAGCGCTACCGTTAACAGTCGGAAACTCTTGGTTACAAACGAAAATAAACTAATGAATTGACTTTAAAAAGATGGGTTAAATAAAAAAAATAGAGTTCTAGATCTGAATATTTAACGAAATGCAAAGTACAAAAAGTAAAAAGTACTTAAATATAAATTAAAATTTATGTTTTGGTGCGATAACCCGTTCAACAAATTATATACCTATACTAACTAAATAAATATCATAAGAGGACTTAAAAATTGTTTAAATGCGCTCCTATTCTTGCAACGTTGTCTTCGTCTGGCTGACAGTAATTCCCAGAGTACCCTTGGAGTAAAGTCTCAGAAAACATCCGACCACAAAAGTCCAGCGTAAAAAAAGGACTCCGGCAAAAAAAGCCTAATCTATCTCTATATATCTATATATATAAAACTCAAAGGTGACTGACTGACTGACTGACTGACTGACTGATATAGTGATCTATCAACGCAGAGCCCAAACCGCTGGACGGATGGGGCTGAAATTTGGCATGCAGGTAGATGTTATAACGTAGGCATCCGCTAAGAAAGAATTTTGATTAATTCCAGCCCCAACGGGATAAAATAGGGAATGAAAGTTTGTATGATCTATCAACGCACAGCTCAAACCGCTGGACGGATGGGGCTGAAATTTGGCATGCAGGTAGATGTTATGACGTAGGCATCCGCTAAGAAAGGATTTTGATTAATTCCACCCTCAAGGGCATAAAATAGGGAATGAAAGTTTGTATAAAACTTTGTCAATTTTAAACCGTTCGGGCTGAAACTTTGCATGCATATAGTTACTCTGACGAAGGCATTGCCTAAGAAAGGATTTTGATTAATTCCACCCCTAAGGGGATAAAATAGGGGATGAAAGTTTTTATGAAACTCTGTCAATTTTAAACCGATCGGGCTAAGATTTTGCATGCATATAGCTACTATAACGTAGGCATCCCCTACGAAAGGATTTTGATAAATTCTATCCCTAAGGGAATAAAATAGGGGATGAAAGTTTTGTATGAAACTTGTCAATTTTAAACCGATCAGGCTGAGATTTTTCATGCATATAGCTACTATGACGTAGGCATCCTCAAAAAAGGATTTTGATAAATTCCACCCCTAAGGGGATAAAATAGGGGATAAAAGTTTGTATGAAACTTTATCAATTTTAAACCGATCGGGCTGAGATTTTGCATGCATATAGCTACTATGACGTAGGCATCCCATAAGAAAGGATTTTGATAAATTCCACCCCTAAGGGGATAAAATAGGGGATGAAAGTTTGTATGAAACTTTGTCAATTTTAAACCGATCGGGCTGAGATTTTGCATGAATGTAGCTACTATGACGTAGGCATCCCTTAAGAAAGGATTTTGATAAATTACACCCATAAGGGGATAAAATAGGGGATGAAAGTTGGTATGAAACTGTGTCAGTTTTAAACCGATCGGGCTAAGATTTTGCATGCATATAGCATGCAAGTTTTAAAAGTTTTAAAATAATAATAGTCTAATACCACTCGCGCTTTACTGAGCGGGGTGTGTGGAGCCGTGAGACGGTAGCACGCTGCTGCTGGCCGACATGACACTGTCGATAGACGCGTAGAGTCTTGAAAATTCGAGAATAAATTTGTTTTATTACATAGTGGTGTACTAAGAAATTACTTTTTTAAATTCCATCCCTAAGGATTTAAAATAGGGGTTGCAAATTTGTATGAAACTCGGTGGTAAAAAACTAAAGTCCACGCGGATGAAGTCGCGGGCGGCCGCTAGTCCATACACATAATCTATACATATAATAAAACTGTAGAAATGTATATGTTTGTGCGCGCATCACATGAAAACTACTAATCCTATTCGAATGCGGTTTTCAAAGACGTATTTGTATTCTTTTAACTTAACATCTGGTGTATAAAACTTTCTAACCCCCCCCCCCATTTAACGGGGTGAGGAAAGAAATTTTTATACAAAAATCAACACGCCACGCGAACGACGTCGCGGGTACATCGAAATGGAACCCAAAAATGTGGTAAGATTTTTTTGTCTATCCACCAAATATAACAACTTATACCCTTAGACTTAAGCCATGCTAAATAACTAATAAACGAAAAATTGCATCTCTTTTAAGTTTGTTTGCTAACAATTGTACAAAGGAACACTATCCGGGGACTTTTTCGTTGTGGTTAGGGGAAGGAGAGTTAAATTACAGAAGGTCTCATTAGCCTGTATTCTGTGTTTCGTTGGAAAGAAAAGGAGACTGGATGGCCTCATTAATCATATAGTCCCTTTCTTTGCAATTAAAAAAAATGTCTCCTCATCTCCACGCCGGGATGAGACATCCCTGAGTAGGTTGGGCCCCACCTAAAAATAAAGAGAGCGAAAAGAAGATCTCAACTAACCACAAATAAGTTTACTTGAATACCTTAGTCAACCAAGACCACCTGTTGAAACTTTCCCCCTCTCTAGTTCTGTGGTGTAACCTTGCCTGTCAGTGTTTCATGCGAGAATAGACATTTGCATTTGACAAACGACCTCGAACAGATGAAAAAGTGACCCGTTAACCTAGAATAATGTTAAAGAATCTAAAAGTTAATGTCTTAAATAATTAGGAATGTCCTAAATTTTATTTAAACTAAGTGTGTTAATGTATTTTTCCTATTATAATTCATGTTTTACAATTATAGACGAAATAATCTCATTAAGTGTAAGTAGAGTTTTTATACACTCACATTTTTTATAAAGATAAGGTTATGCACCACGTTTTTAATATTTTAGCTTCCCTGATGATGTGAATATACATTCACGAAAGCTTGGAAAGTAATAAATACTTAAAAGAGTACACTTTTCGTTTGCCGTTCACCCCAATACAACCCACTGTATTCCTAACAAGGACTTCTTGTTCTCTTCTGTATATATATATACCTATATGTGGGCACAGCTAGCCAAAGGCACCAATGGCGATAGGACTCTTGTGTGAGCGTTCGTTGTTTGTGTTTTTTAGACACATGTTTCCCTACCATCCTTTGCTCCCAAGTACCCAACACTTTTGCTAGCCAAGTGCAATACCTTACTTGGTTATGTCGCACTGATGACGGCTAACGAGCCAGAAACATGCATGTCTGCGGTTACCATTCTTACTCGTAATCCTATGATCCTTTTTGCGTACATGCCTGTTAATTTACCCCTTTTGTATTTATATACCCAATAAACAATTTCATATCCATAACTTGTGCTAAGTACATTCTTTTCAGAATGTTCATATGCTTTGCATATACATATTTAGTGTATGGCATATCCAAAGAACGTACTAAGAATATGGAAATTGTCCACCGATTCTCCTGCTATTCATGTGCCAAGAATGTACCACAGCATATACTATTCACATGCTTATCACATATTTTTTAATGCCATACATTTAAGGATATACATAAAACATGCATTGTACATTCAATATTAATGCTATTCATATACTAATAATGTACAAAAGCACATATTAGTCACGTGTTATTCATATACTAATAATATACAAAAGCACATATTAGTCACATGCTTGTCATGTTCGAGTGGGTGTAGTTTTGGAAAATAAAAAGTAAATATCTCTGATTCAAACCATATTTATTTAATAATAATATTAATATATTTTTTAATTGTTGGGATTTTCTTCCTCTTCAATTGGATTGGGAACCTAAAAAATATTTTTTCATAAATTAATATTGTGCTTAATAAATTAATTATTTCCTAAACTAAAAATATTTTCAAACAGGTCGACTTTTATTGTCCCTGGCATAGTTGTAAAGGAGTTTACGTCATCAGTGTTACCATGACCACGTAAATGACAATTTTTTTTGAATTGAAGAATGGGTCATGTGACACCTCGTTTGAAAGGTATTTCAGTTGTCTATCTAACCGTTATGTAACTCTTATTTTGAGTCTTCTTGTACGGGAGATTGACGGGTTTATATAGTTAAATAATTTTCTATCTTCTGAGCTGCTTAACACACTCAGTAAAATTTGAGAAAGGTCTTGTATTACCTAGTTTGAAAGGTATTTTTATTCTGAATAGGGAAATATAAACAAATTTCGATTTTGAAAGAGATGAAAATTGACTAAAATAATCTCAACTATAATGTATCCCTACTAATCTGCGCACATTGAGGGAAAGTACCATGTGTTACAACACAACACACCACTAGTTTAAATTATTTTCAAATCACTGTAAACACCAACTTAATGTAAGCTAATGAGTTTTATTATTGTGTGTAATAAAAGAAGTCTCTAGTTTACCTATAAATAAAATTTTACATCATCATATTTGTCCTCAATTATATTATATAATTTAAAGATATGTATAATTGAGGGAAATAAAATTTTAAGCAAACCTTATTAAATTCTTTTTGTGAAAATTGTGCATTAAAGAAATTCACTTCATAGACTTTTCAAGAGTAAAAAATATTTTTTAAATGAAAAATCAATTATTTTATGTAATAGATAACTGTACCTTATTCTTGTGTTTCATCCGTTCTTTGGCTTTGACAAGCCATGCCTTTGTGCAATTAATAATGTTGCTTTCCGTTTCTTCCTTATAGCACAGTTTGACAGCATCTGGAATTTTTTTTAATATTAAATGAAGCTGTAGCAAGAGCTCTAGACCAAATATTAAAAAAAAAAATGTGACAATGCAGTGGCGTAACTAGCGTTTGTGGGGGGATTTTGGGGGCCCCGTTTAGCCCCAGATACCATCTCCAATTAACTAAAAGCTTGCTTAAATCTTACAAATAATACTTTAACCTATGAACCTCATAATTCATACCTGCCATTTAAAAAGTGGAAAAACCCTCAAAATTTTAAATTCAATTTAAAAAATAAATTTCAAAATTATTTATGTATGTCTTTTGGTTTCTTATTAAATATTGTTTCAAAAAATACAAAAGATTGGTCCCGAAAAAATCCTTGCTGGGGCCCAGATTTGGAGTTACGCCACTGTGACAATGTAGTGATTGATGTTTAATTAAATAGACAATTTTATGTTTGTAATATATGTATGATATCAGTCTTATTCATGAAAAAAGTGTTAACAACATTTACAAAGGAAGTGAAAAATTACCTAATAAAACTTTCGCCAACATTTGATTTTTAAAAGGTCGCTTCTGTTTCATTCCATCCCAGGAAAAAGTGTTTGCCACTTCATTGGTCATTGTCCGGCACAATATTTTTCTGACGGTTTGTGGCATTGATATGCCACCAATTCGACTCATCTCTGCTAACTAAAAAATATTTGTATTTCTTAATTAAACAAATTAAATTAAAATTGTGTACTTTGAATAATTATTATTAATGCTAAACTTACTGCAACTTTGTAATTTTGTTTAGCCAGAAGCCACCTTTCTAGATCTGCCATGTCAGTTTCATTATTAAGAGGAATTTTTGAATAAAATTCTTCTATATTTTGCCTGTCAGGCAATTCAATATTTGCTTGCCTCCTATTCCTTAATTCATCTAGAACTGTATCTAGTTTTAGATTAAGTAGAGACATTTCTTGTACCATCACTTTTTTAAAATCTAAAACAAGCAAAAATGTATTATTTAATATACACCAAAATATATACAATAAAACTGGTTGAAATATGTTATATATTGTTGATGTTTACCTGAATCACTAAGTAAGGTTTTAACTCTAACTAATGGGGTGGGCTGCTTTTTGGGTTGATGTTCATTGTTTATTTTGGGTTCATCTACTTTTTCTTTTTCAACATTTTTTTTTACTTGTTCAGGAAAGGACATAGCTAAAAGTACATTAAAAGTTAACTAAATTATAATTTTGAATAAATGGAAATGTAGGCCTTGTTTTCCATTAACTTAGTTATAAAGCATTTTGTAAATTAACTGTAATACAATGTTCAGATACATCAAGCCATGTACCCAATAGTGGCAAATACAAAAGTTTTAAGTTTTAATTAGAGTTAAATTTGAATAAAATATTAAAATGTAAAATTCCACTAAATTAATAATACTTTTTTTTTAAACTTGACAATTGTTTCAAGAATCTATGTTCTCATCTTCAGAAGCATCACAAAGAAGCATAAAAGACTATCATAATCAGAGGATTGACAGTACTTCTATTACAGTTGACAGTGACAGTTGATTTGATTTTAAATTAAAATTTTAAAATTAATTAAATTTTAAATTTAAGCTCACAATTAGATATATATATTTATATCAAAAAATACAATATTGACAAATAAATCGATCCATGCAAGTTTATACACAAACGAAAAAGATAAAACTTACATTTATACAGAGAAGATGTATTCCTGAATTTAGGAAATTGTGATGAGTCATCACTCTCACATTCAGAATCCATGTTTGATGCTGAGTCTGAGCCATACCTTCTGTTCAGAATTTTATTTCTGTGGCCCCGCCCACTTTTCTCCTCTGTTGAGCTCAGGTCACTAGTTGCTTCAGCTTTAATTGCTTTTTTTTTAGCAATTTCAAAGCTATCTGCAAAAGTTAAAAAGAGGTAAGAGGTGAATAAGTAAATAAGTCTATACTGTATCCATTTTTAATGTAGACAATAAAAATTATATTAAATTATACATACTATATTCTCCCAACACCTTAACTTTAAATATTGTCCAGTCGACATCTGGGTCATCTGAAGCCTGGATTAATCTAGCTAGACTACTCTTTTTAGCATTTGGTGGCCAATAGCATTCTGAGCTATTCACAACCCAATTGCTTGGTACAACTTCTACCGCATTTTCATTTTGAAAAACAACAACTGTCCAAGCCATTAAACCACTAAAACTAGCTACAAAAAAAACTGGAACAAGAAAAAGACAACTAAATTTAGAACTACATATTTTACAAACTAATTAACAAGTTTTGATAATCATACTTGTTTTACTTCAATCAAAAACTGTTAATATTTTTTATACTATTGCATGGCATAGATATGTATATATAAAAATCAGATATCATTTTAAATAAAGAAAGTAAGTACTAAAAAGTGTAACATTGTGCAAATGAACTTATAATTACAAAATTGTAAGGTGATCTCAGCTGTACACTAACATTTAATTTACATGGTGTTCCAAGCTCTGTGAGGGGAAGACAACTAAGACTAAGCATAATAAGGTGCAAAATCTAAAAATATTTTTTCTACTCCTATACTATAAATTGTTACTTACTTGTCAATTTCCAGTTTCGTAATGACAGTCATTATAACACTGGGGTTTCATTATGAAACTGAAAAATTGACCAATAGAAAACCTGTATTTCACAACAATTAAGCAGGCATTTCCTTCTTCTTTTCTCGAATTTTGGTATTTGACAGTTCTAAAATATTTGTTTTCTTAAAGTTTAGATTGTAAAAAATCAATTTTAAATCTTAAAAAAAGGTTTTTAGGACTATAAGCACGTATATTGAAAGTTATTTGTTATATTTAAAATGTTATTTTATCACTTCTAGGTAGTGTTCATAGGAAAACTACTATTTATGCATCATACAGAAACCTTTTGCCATATTACTTCATGGCTCATCAGTTGATAAATGCGAAAATTTCAATTTGCCCTATTACTCCAAATCTTAGGTCCAAATTTTAAATTTATTTATCTGATGGTTTATGAGTAATTTTCCACCCAGAGAGCTATGGATCACCCTTTGTGTATTTTTAACAATGTAATATTGGAAAACATACAAATTCATCTTTATATGGTAACAGCATAAGTTTTCTTTTAATTGATTGAACTGAATATCTACAGAAAACATTAGTCTGTTTTTTTACAATATAAATTCCTATCATCGATGAATCCGATGGCACTTTAAAAAATGAATCAATTTTTTTATATATATTGCCTAAAATAACGGTATTCCCACTATAAGTGGCGAAAGATCTTACTTCAACAATCGTATTGTCATTAAGTTCTACAAATCTATCAGCGAATTTTGATGTATTAATGCGAAAATTTTTAGTTTGCATTACTTTATACTGAGGGCCAGTACAATTTAATATCAATGGTTCTGATGTGGCATATTCAATGGAAAACTTTACTACAGATTTTTCATTGTTCCTCTTAGACAAGTAGTTTATAGCATTCATTTCATAGGTTCTTTTAATAACCTGTTGAAGTGGTAACGAATTTTTTCTAATTTTTCTTTTAATTTCTTTCATATAATTTTCAAATGGAAAACTACTGAAATTATCTAAATGTCCGAATTTATTTACACAATCTGTCAAATGTATAAGATTGTGTACATTATAAGATACAAAATCCATACCATACAGTTTAATACAATTTTGAACGAAGTGTACATATAGATCTTTAGAATATTTGACATATTCTTCATTTTTTGAATATTCAGGACTAATTAGAATAGAAGTTGCCAAACTAAGGCTAACAAAATTATTGTAAAATTTCAAAGGAATAATGTTTTTGAATACAATCAGACCAGTGTAAAGTAACAATGTTCTAAACTCTGTAGCTTTATATCTTTTACACTCTACAATACTACGTGTCTTACGAACAAATTCACATGGTATGTATATTTTTATTTTAGCTAATGCTTTGTTAATTGATTGCACATTCGAAGCACGCATTTTAAAGGGAGGTTTACCAAATATCCAACCAAATTTCTTATGAGAAAGTAATCTCTTTACTATTCCCAATAAAATGCAGTGCATATAATCAATGGGAACATTTTCTATCATATTAAATTTGGGAATCTTTTCAATAATGGTATTAATTATATGATGATCAGGATCAGTTTTTGCTCTGAATGTTTCATTAGTTCTTAGAGAACAGTCAGTTTCTAAAAAGCACATAACATTATTTATCATATCCCCTTCTATAATACATTTAGTACAACTAGAAAAACCACTATGACCCTTTGTACCCAAAACAAAACATTTTGCTGGAACATCACAAACTAATGAAACAATTCTAAATTTAAATTTTAAGGAATTAATTATAATACCATTATTAACAAGATCAACAGTTTCATCGACAAAATCCTTTAAAAACTGATTTGAATCAGGTTTTTCTTTTCCCTGATACAGCGCTACACAAAATACATGTTCTTTTAATGTGTCTATTGTTTTAATAAGGCACAAGATAGGCCAAAATGATTCCCCAGAACTTTTATATAAAGGAAGACCATCGACATTAACTGATAGACCAAACACCATGTCTTCAAACAACTCTACTTTGAACTGTTTACATATATAAGCTATTGTTTTGGCTATACCAAAATAATAATAATGTCCTGGACCAAGAGCAACAACATTTAATGATCTCGGAGTTTTTAATAATGTTCTCCCATCATTAGGCAGCCTTTTTAAATCGGATAATGGAAAATCAGACTTCAAAATTTTTAGTAAATTATTTAAAGTCAATAAAGGAACATTTTGCTCCACTGCCCACGATGCTAGCTGGGAAGAAAGATCACTCTCTGGTCTATCAGAAACAAATGTAGTGAAATCTGGAGTAAATGTTTCATCCACTTGATGGGAGCAGTCAAAAGCACTAGTATCATTGAGGTTTGACTCAGTTCTACCTTCAGTATTCTCTAAAACTTCCACAGCCTTTTCATTTGATGTTGATTGCACATTATTATATAAAACAGACGCTCTACGATTTGCTAATACTTTTAAATATTTCTTGCCACAGTGGTGACCGGTTTTATTAGGTCGTTTAAACATTTTAAAAATCTAAAAATTACGAAAGTTCAGTTAACCTAAGCACAAACAAACGTTCCCCATGCCATTAACACATTTGCCGCCTTTGCATAACCCCCTTAGGCATTCTATTTTCCATGAAAAAAGTAGTTATATCTAGATCATCAGTATCTTATTATTAATCTAATCAAGTAATTAATCAAATTCAACTAAATATATATATATATTATATATATATTAAATATATATTATAAAATACTTACCCTTACACTTTGATCGAGGTGATCTTTTTCATCAAACACTATCAAAAATCAAAACCAAAGATTAAAATTAAAAAGCGCTAAAAAATAAGTAAGGTTAAGATGTGTGTCATATTTAATTCTTCTTCTCAATTTTAAAGGAAAATTTTATGATCTCTACCTATACAAGGTATTGAGTCAATAAAAGTGGAATATCCAAAGAATATACAATTCACATACTTAAAAAGAACATAAGTATTTGTATATAAAAGTACATACAAAGTACATTCACATTTTGTACTAAGTATTGTAATCGAACTTCACGAGTTCTCGAATATTCAAAGTATGTGCTATGTATATACCAATAATAATATGCGTTGTTAATACCTATGTCGTAGCTTAATTTTAATTATGGTATCTAATATGGATATGCATAGAACGTACTTTAAAGAACGTCCGAATAAGTACTTCTGACGCACATACAATGGATGTACATATACTTTTTGTGCTATGTGGGTATATATATATATATATATATATATATATATATATATATATATATATACAAGATGCAAAGCTACCACTGAAGTACCATTTTTGGAGTGAAGATGGAACCACTTGCGACTGTTTATCAGTTTCGTAATTAACATCTATAGATATCGTTCAATTTATAGCAGGGATGTCTCTTGATTAGTGACTTGAGAGACATAGCCTGTACTACACTAATGAGCTCACAATGAGAGCGAAACACGTGTCTGTAGTTTGGTTTTGCCCTGATATAGGTTGAATGATATTTATATCTATTTATATCGCAGCATCCAAGGTGTCTTTTAAAGTGTTAGAAATTTCTAACCGACACCATTTCAGTTCAAAACTGAAATTATTACTTTTGACAGTATGGCACTAGATACGTTATGTATCATTTATACTTTTATATATATATATATATTTATATATAAACTTTTGAACGGAAGGTGTTTTTAGTTCAGGAGGGCCCAAAACGAAACACTGTAGTGAAATTTTCCCGAAGTCGTGACCTGCGAACCAGCTGAATAGTAGATATAAATCTACTAAAAGACAATAATGGCAAGTTAAAACTTAAGTAAATTATTTATAGGTATTTTGCCACTCTACTTCGCGTAACGAATCATACAGTAACTCTGAACTTTATGTTTAACTTGCGTGTTGGTTGATGACGTCAAGTTTCCCTAAAATTCAATTTATTTGTTGACTTAATGGAAACTATAAAGTTTGTATCTTGATCAAGAAGTTGATGAGATAGGAAGAAAAGTATTTATCGAAGTTGTTAATCAGGTAACTTTGGTAGTAATAATATAGCACCAAAGGTATCTACCAAATTTGATGTAGATACTAAGTATTTACATATCCACGATTAAATTCCTCTTCTTCTGTATACACACTTGTTTAAAAATTTGTAATACCTTGTAAGTTACGATTTTCGAAATTTATTTGAATCTAGCTGTTCCGGCGGACTTTCTACCGCATAACACTGTCGTGTCTTTTTTCCATTTTTAATTTTTTCAAATTTTTACCATTTTGCTTTTTTTGTTTTCAATGATTTTATTAAATTAGATATTTTATATAAGATATCCATTGCACCACCGTACGGTGGCTTTATAGTACTTAATTTAGTAAGAAATTCTCGTTTAAATATATGAGATAATAACTGCGCCACCTTATGGTGGCGTCCTAGTTATTTTAAAATTGTAATATCTTCTAAGATGTTCAATGAAATTAAGACAATTTTGTTCACAATTAAATACTCTTAATCA
The DNA here is from genome assembly GCA_964028335.1 of Altica lythri. Lineage (NCBI taxonomy): Eukaryota > Metazoa > Arthropoda > Insecta > Coleoptera > Chrysomelidae > Altica > Altica lythri. The sequence continues at coordinate 45,345,015 of OZ034807.1, forward strand.
ACAACACATTTATTTGGATAAAGATTAATATTATTACGTTGATACAACTCTTAACAAATAATGCATTAATTTCGACCAAATTTGATTACTATAAAAACGGTTCTAGTGAGTTAATCTTAAAAGATAGACATATACTGTCGCGGACATTTTTTTAGATCATTTCAAGAGGAATAATTCTTTTATACATATATTTTTGGTATCTTGAACCGTTTTCGCAGCGCACGCAATGGAAGCCCTCAAGGATCAATAATTTTCCCCGTTTTTTTTTCACATTTTCCATTACTTCTTCGCTCCTAATCTTGCATCGTAATGTTATATAGCCTAAAGCCTTTCTTGATGAATGGTCTATTTAACACAAAAAGAATTTTTCAATTCGAACCAGCAGTTCTTGAGATTAGCGCGTTCAAACAAACAAACAAACTCTTCAGCTTTATAATATTAGTATAGATTATTTTTTTACAAAAAACACATTTCGATTCACGAAATTCATTAAAAATGTAGATTTAAAAAAAACTCTATATTCTTGCCTTTTTGTAGGCTTTTGTAAAAATATGAATGAGATACAGATCTTAAAACCTGTAATTCGCTGAGAAATGCAAAAAAGTTATTTCAGTTCCGAGTTGCCAAGTCAGGTCTATGATGAATTACTTTGTGCTCATTAAGTTGTTAAAAAACTCAATATACTTTTTAAATTGTTGAAAAGAGTAAATTTGTTTTTCTACAGTACCTACCGTTTTTAGAAGTAGATTATACCTGAATCGTTTTGCGACTTGCGACTATACAAAACATTATGATAATGAAGAATGTTATAAAACCCACCCTGTTTTGTACGGTATTTTTAATTACTATATATATCTCTTTATTTATTACTTCGATATATACGCTGATGATTCTTTACCTTATAAAGAGGTAATAAGTAGTAAATATATATTAGTTCTTTGCATTAATAATAATAAAAAACAATGATTAAAGTGGTTTGATCATTCAAAACTGATGCTTTTTACAAGATTTTTATCATTTTTTGCTGAGGAAATAAAACGTATAGATTTTATTTATATGTATAATATTAGCTTATGCCCTTATTTTCGCCAAATTTCGATTTAAGTCGCAAACCATAATTTATTTTAAAACCGGCCAACAAATGATGTACAAATTTACATAGGCAGAGATAAGGTCAGGGGTTTCAATGTTTTTAATCAGCGATGATATCGCAGACAGTATCGTCGAGATTGGCAATTAACTGTTTGCATATACACTTCTTCCGAACATTGTTTAACTCAAACTTGCTACATTGACGCAAAATTTGCCTTCTACGACCTTTTCCGCTTGGCTGAGATCAGAGATCTACAGAAGTAATGTTGAAGTTAGAACGTTAAAAGGAAAATTAATCGTAATAGTACTCTGCTTTGATGTGAAGTAGGCACTTTTAGTTTAGTTTATGTAATTAACAATATTCGAATATTTTTATTTAATTAAAAGATTCCTAATTTATCATATTTTCTTTTGCTCGGCCAAAGTAGTATATTTTGTGTACAAAAATTTTGATGGTATTATTTATATACTTACCGATACATTTAATTTTTTTAACAAACTTACAATCTCAATACTTAATGTTTAATTATTTTAATGTCTTAATATAAGAAAAAACATGTTTTAAGTACTTAGTAATGACATTAATTAATTAAAATTAAAACGATTTGCGAGCATTTTTAATAACAGGTGTTGCCCTAAAGTGCTCGAAATTTTTGTTTTTCTAGCCACAGCTATAATTAAGTACATGGTAAATGTCATCTTAAGAATTACGATCCGCTTTTGTTAAAGAATGCTACTAATTTAAAGTTAAGGAAACTTAACACGACTTCGCATCCTTTGCTCAAACTTGTTTCAAATATGAATAATTGGGTTCGTATCTGGCCACTCTATAACGGAAATGTTTAAATCATTTATGTATGGTTAAGCAATTTTTACGCTTGAATGTCTGGCATTATCGTTCATAAGAAAACATTAAAAGCAATATAAGTGACTCTTAAGCTAAGGTTTTTAAGAAGTGTGCGCGTCGCGCGTCTTACGGCTTAAGCAGAATAAGCTCAGCTTGACTCACAGTCCGCTTCGCGCTTGTCGGTTTTTATGAATCCTCAGTTTTTAATATTCTGTTGAAGTAAACGGATAGTGCAGAATGAATAATGCTATAGTTGCGTTTTTAATCGAAGAAATTGAGAACGATGAAAAAGACTTATTGTTGCTGACAATGAAAGAGCCCAATAGAAAAGGTGATGATTTATTTTCCTGTCGCAAATCCGAAGGAGCGTATGCAGTTACAGTGGATAGACGACTTTTTGGGAATGAAATAAAATTTCGAGAATTTTTTAGACTTTCTAGGGAATTGTTTGAGATTGTTCTAAACTTCATAAAAGAAAATATTGTTAAAAAACCTTGTAACAGATATAGTCATCCAATCACACCAGAAGAAAAGCTGTGCATCAAAAATATGTAGTAATATGTCTTTAACAACTTAATTTTTGTGTTTTAGTGTAATTGATCACTCTTCACAAGCCACCACTTCGATATAATTTGCTTCAGCTTATGTCGACGTCTGCGTCCAAACCCAACGAAATTAATCTCAGCGCACAACAAAAAACTCACACTAATTTGTTAAACGCATCCATTCAACTAGACAGACTCTTACAACCCGCATGCATAAGACACCTGATGTTAAATTAAAGCGCGTTCTTAGAAACCGTAGCTTTAGGGAGTTTGTGCAATTCTATGCGAGGCTTCTCGCATAGTTATCAGGATAAAAAAAATTAAGAAAAAATATTTTTTTGGCAAATGGATTTATTTTATTGGACGGTCCACTAATTTTTCGAATGAGGATTTTAGCTTATTGACTGCGATATTTTTCAAAATGGCTATCGACGTCTTATGGATAAGGTGAACGTCGCATATCGTTGTCCTATCATGGGCAAATGTAGTCTTCCGAACAGAAAATGCCATATCCAGAGAATATGGGAAGTGGTTGATGGTTAAAATGCTATTTTATGTCAAAAATTTGGACACAAGTGTCGATTGATGTGATGGTGCATTATCGTGCAAAAAGTGCCAGATTCCTTCTTCGCGATATTCTAGCCGAACACGACAAATTTGCGATAGCCAACACAAAGATAATTATCCGTTTGGCCCGCTGGAACGAATTGTTTGTGAATAATTTTCCTTCAAAACGTAAAAACAAATCAAGATTTTCTGTACTTTGTTTTTTGCCGAAGGCTTGTTTTCGGATTTGGCTTGCTTAGGAGCTTCATTGCGAAACTTTGACGCTTTGTACCTATTGATTGAAAACACAATCTTTCTATATATAAATATAACAGGTCTGTCGTAAACAGAACTTTTTAGGAATATCTGATACTAGTAGCACCAATATATATAATATAAGAGAATATTCACGAAGCAATGAAGTCGAGACAATTAGAGAAGGAAATGTGCCATCACAGAAAAAAGGAAATGAAGAGACAGCGATAGTCGTAAATATTGGTTTTTAAGGAAATGATAATGTTATGCGATTTATTGTTTATCTCCCGACACGGTGAAGGTGTGTTTGTTAATGACTACGTATCCAATCTACAGGAAACAATTAACAGTTAGCAAATAATCGAATAGAACAGTATTACGACGTCCGAGCAAAAGAAACCTGCTCCGGAGAGAGTTATCTCGTTCTGTTTATACAACCCGCAAAGATAACAGGTCGTTGTTCAAAGCTAAAAAAGAAGACGAATGAAGTGGTTTATCGAGTTACCAAGACTACCAAAGAAAAACCAGTTCTAGTTTATTTAGGCTGATTAACACCATCCAATGTAGGCAAACGCAATCGATAGTCAAGTAAAACCATTCCCAAAAATATTCCACATATATCCAAAAACTTTTGGTATATTCGATAACTGTCTATAACAACCGATAAACCAATATATGGAGAAGGTAATTGTCGACAAACAGTTTTGCTCTGGCTAAATTATCAAAAACCACGTTATAAGTGATAATTATAGTTCGCTTGATTAGTTTTTGCTTTATTGTAACTTATTTAAATAAATTGTTAAACCCACTCTAGTTTTATTAAATACACTCTGAATATAAAATACTTACCTACTTGTTTTTTCTTATACATATTTTGAATGCTTAAGTGGGCAAATTAAAGTATAAATGTATTTATGACTTAAATGGTAAAATCATTAGGCATGTAAACTCTATGAAACTTCGAATATATTTTATTGCAGCGAATCAAACTAAATTACATGTTTCATGCTTATAAAGCTTCTAAAAGGAAATGATAAAACCCTACAAGAAGGTATCAGCATTAAACGTACTTTATCGTATAACTTAATTTTATGGAGTTACTGAAGTCTCGAAATACAATGTGATACCTACGAAGCTTCCAAGTTCGAGTTCTTACAACAATAAACTAGTTCTATTTTCTGCTGTAATCACATTCCAGTAAACGTTACGTGGAGTATATAAAATGACTGGAAAGCTGCGTTTTAGACGGTGTCGGGTGAAAATTTCAGTGGCATGGCTTATTCAATATATTAGGCAAGTTACTGTTTTCCACCAAATTATTTTAGACATTATCTTTTTCTAAAAAGTAAAACTTGATTTTGGAAAAATTAAACAATATATTTAACTCAAATATTCAATATACTATTTTTTAGATTAAATGGGATAGATAACGAAGAGAACAAAGCAAAATATAAAATTGACACCAAAACAGGATATATCCGTTTAATCAAAAAGTGTTATAATAAACCAAATTTATTTTGTTTGTGCTGTTCTTTTGGTATTGACGGATAATTTTAAACAGATAGCTGTTTTAATTTGGTTTCAAAACTGGTTTACACAGGTTATAAGTTATAACACAAACTTTTACAACTTATTCTGTTTTATCAATCTACTCTTATTAATAAATTATAGATGCACTGTCAAACCTATTTTTGTCAAGATAGGAATTTGGTGTACTTATTGCAATAAGATAAATGAGATAGCCGATAGCACCTGAAACCTGAAACCGCTAGAACACGGATAATCCTAACGGCAAGTCAGCGGTTTTTATCGTAATTTGAATAAACTAAAGTCATTTAGAACAATCTATTGGGTTCGTTTTTAAACACAAACATAATGTCAATAAAAAAGATAAAGAAAGATAGTTAACACGTTGACCGCCATTATGATAATATTTTTGCTTTCTCCCAGGCCAGTTTATTTTTTTCGTTTAAAACGCATAAAAATGCAAAAGAAAAACAACGCAATTCTTAAATATAGCGAATTTTTATTCTAAACATGATTTGAAATGCGAGGCAATTGTGCATCGCGCGGCCTAAGAAATAAAATTGTCAAGTTGGTGCCATGCGATGCACACGTTATACAATGCGACAAATTTTATTGTACATCTTGCTTTACTTCTATTCATATGTGCACATTATAAATACTGCAAAATACCCATTTTTTACATTTTATTTTATTGTCGAAATACGAATTTTATGTTTGCGAATGTAAGTATATCTATTTAATTTTCGAGTTTGTTCTGTTATAAAAATAAAATGATATTTTATTGTCTTAATTCATTGATTTTTTAGTTACCTACCTCACAAATACAAATACCACAGTAATAAGAATAAAATACATCAAAAAAAATATTATGTTATGCTATTGAGACATTGAATTCTTTATCAAATCGTATATATTCAGGCCTGGCCCGGGCCAACTAAGTTAATTTGTTCATTGGGCCATGTACTTTTATTACTCATAGCATTTCTACTTAAACGCGAAGCAATTCTGTGCAGCGAGGCTTTGACTACACATTACCTGCGAGGCATGTGTGTGCGGCGCGGCCTGTTGAGTTAGATTCGTGCGAGGCACACTTGCCTCACATGGCGGTCAACGTGTTAAAAAAAATGAATAGACAGTTAAAATATGAATCTCTGAGTTATTCGGTTAGAAGATCGAAAACGTAAACCTATAGTAATCTAATTATTTGAGACTTTATCCCAGGATTTTTAAAATTCAAAAATTGGCCAATTAAGAAACGACAGAAATCAAGGATAAATTAAAAAATGTTACATCTGACAGGAATCGCAACTGAATATCGACTATAGATTTATAACGCAGGTTCGATTTCTGCCTAATGTAACATTTTTTAATCTCTTCTTAATATAATTTCTTGACTGTCTAATTTTTATATTTAAGACAGTCCATGAGAAATGTTTTAAATAAGTAAATTAGTAAATATCGTCAAAAAATTTTTAATCAGCTTTAATACGGATTTAACAGCTTTTTAAACCGTTTGAACCGTTGTTAAAAATCGTTTTAATAGGTTTATAAACCGGTTTGCGCTCTTTAAAAATAATTTAAGCTTGCTGTTTGACCCAAGTGTTTTGACAATTACTAGGTATATCCTATAAGAATTTAAGATTAGTCGGAGTAGAAGGAAAGTGCTATGGTAAGATTATCTAAAATCGAGAGATTGGAAAAACAAATAGGCCAGAATTAATGTGTTGACCTGCATCAAAAAGGTTGAGAATTGAGAATTACTAAAGAGTTTATACATGTGTTTCTCGGTTTCTTAATACTCTTAATTCAATTGGAAAAAGTATTGCGATTTGTGAGTTAAATAGATTTGTACACACTTTATTAATAGTTACAGTTTATATAACTAGTTGCATAATGAACGTGTTTTTTGCACTAGATGTGAAGTTTGGATCACGAGCATAGCGAGTGATCCAACACATCGTGCACAAATTTAAATTTTAATATTTAATGCCATAATTAAAAACAATAGTTTTAATTAAAGAAAGCAGGTTGGTTTATTATGATATTATACGCGATTGCCATACCATTAGGCAATATTCTTACCTACATTTTGACACTAAAGAAAGTCGCTGGTAAATTGTTTAAAATAATTGTAATAGTCTTGTTTTAAAGATGTCTTTGGTAACTTTTGACTGTGTATTTATCCACAATTAAATATTTTGTATAATATTTATTGTGAAATAACCGAAGAAGCTTTGTTTTTCATTAATATCAGACTTATCTGTCTTTCTGTCTGTTTGTTTCTTTTTATCAAAACATGATTATACTTATCACTACCGATTGAGTACTCGTACACTATAGACGACCAGTGAATTTCCTGAAAACAGTTATGACTCCTTACTCTTTGGCAGCTGGGCAAACTCTGTATTAAAATGTATTCCAAGTTCGTGAGGACTGACTAATCTTAACAGTTATCTAAGCCGAGACTTTGAAGCTAAGGGCCTCAATAGGATCTATATTATAATAGCAGGTTTCGACAGTTCTTTTTTCTTACTTTACTGAACCACAGAATGAAAGCAAAGATGATTTTTTTTCATAACATCAGCCAACTGCGAGTCGTACTCGCGCATGAAGGGTTCCGTAGCAGCAAGTAACAATTTAATAGTTCTTGTAGTTCGTTCTAACAATATCAATGTTTAAAAAAATACTACTTGCTAGATCTCAGTAAAACCAATTTTCGGTGGAAGTGTACATGGTAATTTACATCATATATTTTTTTTAGTTGTACAATTCTCTTTATCCAGAAGTTACAGAGACAGACAGATAGACTTGACAAATCTGTAAGGGTTCCGTTTTTTGGCAAAGGAAACCTTAAAAAGAGTATTTTTTTAATTTTTTAATTCAAGGTTTCAATTCATTTAATTGATCAAAAATAATAAATAATTTAAATAGTAGTTATAAAACGAAAGACACAGCACTAATAAATAAAATAACAATTACATATAAAGAAGAATAAAAATCAACACTAAATAATAAAAATAGAAAAGCTGTGGTCGACGACAATATTCTGGAAATACTAGAATTTGTGTATTTAAACCTGTAAAAATTAAAACCAGGTAATATAATACAATAGAAACGATAACCTGGAGTCGTTAAACCCTCATTAAATATCGCACAAATAGTATTTACGTAAAATTTAAAAAAGAAATGTTAAAACTGAGGTGATTATAAGCGAGTTAAACATAACATTTCATTAAAATTATAATTTTTTGTTGTTGGTTTTTTGGGCTTATTTACGTTATCCCACACCAATCAAAATTTTTTATTAAGAAAAGTTAAGCAGATTTTTATTACGAATATTTTATTACCCAATTTGCTCGATTGCTAAAGTTAGGGTTAGTTTTAGCATATATCGCGAAGATTCTTTGCGCAGCACATCTACCCCATATATGAAATTCATATGTACAATTCAATGTAAACAATAAAAGCTTTGTTGGTATTCGTAGAAAGCAATCAATTCGTTAAGTTTATATTTAAAAAGAAAATATATTTTTGTGCTTCATATAATCAAGAACGGCATTTCATTTATCGTGTACAGCGACCCGCCCCGGCTTCGCACGGGTTTAATGCTGATATTAAATACACTACAGAAAAACTGTGAAAGTTATAGATAAAAACATAGCGGCCCGCTCTGGCTTCGCACGAGTATACCATATAGTCTGATCGCTGCAAAATTCAAAGTGCTATAGGGAAAATCGCGGCCTCTGACGCGCTATTTATAGGCAGGCTCCCGCTGCCCCGGCCGCAAGCGCTACCTCCAATTTTAAATCTGTAATATCTTCCAAAATATTTATTTAAATCTTGTACCATATAGATCTATATTAAATCAACAATGTATTTAAACTATTTAATTGGATAAGGATTAATGCTGTATTGGTTAAAATCGCTTCGAAAATTAGCCATTATTTGTCGTAAAAAGTAAATGACAAAAAAATGTTATTGTGAGATATCCATAAGAGATAGACATATACCATCGCGGAGTTTTCTGTAGACCTTTTCAATGTGTACAAATAATAAGTACATTATTCTGATAAATCTCGTAGGGTTCAGCCTGCATTTGCAATGTAAACGGAAAAAAATTGATAATTGTTAGACTTTCGCAATAATTTCTGGTAAACAAACGTTTATGTACCAAACGGAAGTAACAGTCGATCTTCTAAACCAATTGTTGCCACATGACCAGATTTTGACACAAAGGTTGCGACCATTTTATTTGATACACTTCGAGAACAAATCACTTTTGTAGGTTTTCCTTACCGTAAACCACCCATACAGCAGATTGGCGTTTATTTTCCGGTTCATATGGGTAAATCTAAGATTCATCGCCACTAACAATAGTATAAATGTTTTTTGAGCTTTATGTGTTGAACATTTCCAATGCTTTTCAAGACAAATTGACGCGAACCACTCTTCTGTAAGCAAATGAGAGATCCAACGGAAAAATACCTTCGTAACACCCAGTTTTTGATGTAGTATATTTTGAAGGAGCTCTTTAAAATGCCCAAAGATATCTCTATTTTTCGGTATCTTACACGGCGGCATTTCTTAATCAGCTGACAAACCGCATCAATGTTTTTCTGTATGACTGCTGCTTTGGGTGAACCTAGCCTGGAGTCGTGGCTGAGATTAAAGGGACCACGTTAAAATTCGCATTAGCAGCAGTAAATAGTTGAGTGGTGTGCTGCTTCATTCCCAAACTTCATTCGACTTAGATCCCTCTTTCCATCGACTTGCTAATTTTAAAAATACTCTGTGCTAACACGACTTGATGTATCGCAATGAAACTCTGGATTTATATCAACAAAAGATTGAGGTTGGATTTGTGTCTGAAGGGTTTATTGTGACTGTATGCAAAACTAAAAAAAAAACTCGTTTTAATAAGAAAATAATAAATTAGAATCTTGGTGTATAAAAATTTATAGGAAGAGCATAAGCTGATCAAATTGCAATTTTAATCTCCAATTTCATTATTGCAAATATCATACAGTCTACTTTAACGGTAAATTGTATGAAATAAGGGCACTTTTTTATCAAAAAAGCATGGAAAAGCCTTTACAATGACAGCTTGTAAATTGGTTTGTGTTAATTTGTTTTTAGCTTACTTAACATAAATTTGTAGTCAATAAATGATTTATTTTGTAAATATAAGTCTTCCTTTTCAAGTTGATTCTTTCAGAATTCATGTAGACTTGATAGTTCACGTAGGTATAACAACGGTATAAAAGAAACGATGTGTGATAAATAATTTCCATTTTGTAATAACTTTTCAGTGAAACTTTTTGAAATTCTTATCACTAATTCAGTAAATCATTGTTCACATTTTCAACTTAAATTGAAGTATTTTTTTCATTTTCAAAAAAACGACATTTAAAGCTACTTTTTCAATTATTAAGCAAAATTTTAACAAAAATAACTTTACTGTCATTGTAAAGGATTTCCCATGCTTTTTTTAATAAAAAGATACTATTTCATAACATTTACCGGTGGTCACCAACAAGTTTTAATATAAAGGAGTATAATTTATTGTTTATAAGTACATCAAAACCTTTGAATAAATTGTTTATTGTATATTTTTAGTATCAAATTCACTAAAAAAGAGTGTTAGATATCTGTATCAAAGAGTGTAACAAAAAGACTTGAAGAGTTGTGTTGGAATAGGAATTCTTAATTTAACCTACTTTTAAACTTTCATTCGCTATTATACTATATAAAGTTATAATTTAATATTTACATGATACTATTAAATAGAAGAGTATACGAAAATTTAGTGAACCAACAGTAATTGTCGGATCTAATTAAGTACTTGCAAGAGACAAACTGGAGGTTCTGGAAAAAAGTTTTTGGTTGTATTAAGCCTAATGTTAAAGTTTTGAACTACGTGACCATAATTCAGTCGTCTAGGATAATAATCGACCAGTTATCATAAAGAGGCGAAACTATTCAAATCCTGATTGGAATACTGAGAGAACACTAAAATTGTTAATGGTGTTTACGAATTTTTTAGAATACTTTAATAAAAGTAATTTGCAAAACAGAAGGTGATTTTAATTTTAAAAATAAACAGTAAACAAGAAATGCTTTAATTTCTAAACACTGAATTTGCAATGCTCTGGAAATAAATTTCCATTGTGACTACTATAAATACTATAAGCAAAAGTTTTGATCTATATTTTAGAGTGGATGTATGTAAATATAATTTTTAGCATATTTTTCAAACGAAGCTTTGTTTAAATAATATATTATTATGGATTTTCTCCTTGGGATACCTTTCAGTAAATAATAATCTCCGTGTTGTGGATTCTGCACTTAAGGAAAACTGCTGCTATTAGAAAAAATATTTCTCTTTTTCCCTGTTTTTCTTCTTCGTGGTTATTAACTTTCTATTTAATGTTTCCCTTTTTAATTAACAAAAAACTAACTTTCCTCTTAACAATCCAATACAAAAAAATTAAACTTTTTGAGTCACCGAGAGAGTGCGCTCTAAGAAAAATATATATAATGGATATCACACATCTTCCTCCAATTGCCTGGAATTCATTTCTTCCTAAAATTGTCTCTTCAGCTTTTCTTGGTCATTTTCTCTTTGTTTTTTTTAGGGATTTTGCTAATAACTGCTATTCCTCGGTAGTTTTCGGGGTTATGTTGTAGCGTTTTAAAAAACCCGATTAATTAAAATTCTTTTTTTTTTTTAATTTGTTTGAACCTATGCCGACCCTGTAGGCATAACATATTCAGTAGAACATTTTAGAACTAAAAATTTAACGAACTTCCCAAAACAAAGTATTGATTTTTTTCTATTGACCAATCAGATCTTATGTTTGAGATCAGATGACTTAAGCGAGGGAAGCGACGCGGCTTTTCGGGTTGCTAGGGCGTGGGTCAAGTTGAGAAGGACTTGACACACTTTAGTTAGAATCTTCCCGATTTTTCTATTACCTCTATCTCAAAAAAGATTAGTTTTCCTAGTGCCGATTAAATAAGTTAGTGGGTTATCGTTAATGGTTTTGTGAATGCCGCCACTAATTACCTGTGGATGAGGCTGGTGAGAAGCCGAATTTTACCGTATTTCCGAGATTAAGCGTGGACGCTGATCTAGTCACTCAGGAGCCATTTTGTAAGTCTTTTTATTGTATCGTTACTATTTTTACTACAAGAAAAAAGAGTACTGATTCTTTCTTTGGATATTGGATTTAATTGTATTCAATATTAACAATATCTACGTATAAAGAGTTAAAGTAATAAGTGATCGTAAAACTCTGAGTGTGACTCAGTGTTTTGAAAAGCCGGTAACTGTTAATCTAAATCTGAAGATTGCTCGTAATTGCATTCAATATCGATAACACCTACTTATCAAGTTTTTTTTTTTTTTTTTTCAAATCAAATCGTTTATTCATAAAAGATACATAGTACATTGCTCACAATTATAAACTAGGCTATACCTGACCCTTGAAAGGGTCGTCTTGTATTTTTAGTAATTGTCAATTGTATTATGTCGTTTAGTGACTATAAACTTAATTATTAACTACAAAAAAGAAAACACAAAAAAAACCTTAATGATCGCAGTCTGAGGATGTTAGTGAAGTGTAAATAATTTTCAAATATATTTGTTTATGTATAAAGTAAAAATAATACGTTTACATTAATAACAAAATTCAGAGCGGTATTGTGATAAATGGAAGTACAGCTTTTTGGAAAACATTGAAGGATTGTTGATCCTCTTTAAGCTGGCAGGTATTTTATTGTAAAATTTTGGGCCGAGATATGAAATAAATTTTTGGTTTAATGTCGTCCTCATTTTCGGAACTGCAAGAGTCCCCCCAAGACGATTACGTGTACTAAAAGGATGACTTATAACCCCTCTCAACTCTGATACCCTTTTAACGAACGTACACGATTTCAAAATGTACAAGCATTGTATATCCAATAGGCCTGACTCTAAATAAAGTTGTTCGCTAGAATAAAATTTATTTTTGAATAAAATAATTTTAATCAAGTATTTTTGACATATGTTTAATGAGTTAGTTAATGTTTTGTAAGTTCCTCCCCAAATTATTATTCCATATTGTATTATAGATTCAATTAATGATCTGTACACGGTTATAAGTTTTCTGTGATTAAGTATTTGACGAAGTTGGTAAAATATAAAAAGAAATGGTTTTAACTTTTTTGTTAATTGGTTTATATGACCTTCCCAGCGTAATCGACTGTCCACAACGATTCCAAGATATTTAGTTTCGTTCGTGACAAGGATGCGCTCGTTGCACTGGTATGTACCGTGGCATGACAAACTATGTACAGTCAAATAATTAAAATGTATTTGTTCCGAGGAACTCGCAAAAAATGGCATGAAATGTGTTTTGGTAATATTTAAAGATAGTCTATGCGAATCCAACCAACTGACAACCTTTTTTATTCCCATTTCAGCCTTCTGCTTAGCTTCGTCCCAGGTAGTAGCTGAAAATACCAGTGCCGTGTCATCAGCGTAAGTTATGATTTCGCCGTCTATGTCAGTTTCAAGAAGCTCGTTTATGTAAGCTATAAACATAATGGGACCTAGTACAGTGCCCTGAGGCACACCAGTTTTAGTGACTAATGGTTCACTGAAAGTATTTCCAACTTTTACCACCTGGTTTCTGCCAGTCAGATATGACCTAAATAAGTTTAAAACTTGACCCCTTATTCCATAATTTTCAAGTTTCTCTAACAACAGACCGTGAGGGACCGTATCGAATGCCTTTCGTAGATCCAAAAATATTCCAATTGTTTTATTATTAGAGTTGATAGAATTATATATGTTTTTAAAACAGAAGTATAAGGCATCTTGTGTTGACAGGTTCTTACGAAACCCGAACTGTCGGTGAGAGATGATATTATATTTATCAAAATAATTATTATGTCTGATGGCTATTGCTTTTTCAAATATCTTTGAGATTTGACTGGTGACAGATATGGGACGATAGTTGTTTGGATCTTCTCTACTTCCAGATTTTTTATAAATAGGAGTTACTATGGAATGTTTTAACGAAGACGGAAATTCTCCAAGATTAAAACACATATTAATAAGGTACACTAATGGGGACAATAAATGCTGACGACAATTTTTAATAACCTTTACCCAGATACCATCAGCTCCCATCGACGCACCATCTCTCAGACCAACAATAATGCTGTTTATTTCGTTTTCTGTGACTGGCTCAAGGAACATAGAAGATGAGATATTTGGCTTATGACCTGACGTCGAAGAGGGGCCAATATAGGTGGGTACAAAAGAATCACTAACTCCAACAAAATATTCATTTAATTTATTAGCTACTATTTCTGGGTTACTTATATTCAGACCGTTATCCTGAAGAGTGATAGAAACAGTTTCGTTGTTTTCTCGGCCTATAAACTCTTTAATGGTATTCCAAACTTTTTTAATGTCTTGACCAGCATTGTCAATTTTATTAGAGTAATAGTTATATTTTTGTTTTAAAACTAGTTTTGTCAGTGTGTTTCGATAGTTACGGTATTCACTTAAAAGGTGATCGCTTGGATGTTTCAATAATTGCTTCTTCATTTTGTCTCTGCGATTCATTGACGTTATTAAACCAAGTGTTATCCAAGGCTTAATCTTTACAAACTTTTTTCGGATTTTTCGCTCTTGAGAACTGGCCTCTATATGTGATTTCAATGTATGAATAAAATTCCCAAAAGACTCATTTAAATTATCACACATGTATACAGACTCCCAATATTCTTTCTCCAAAGAAGCATTCAGTTTCAATATATCTGTTGTTTTGTATGTATTTACGGGTGTGTTAATATTGACATTTTTAGATGGGATTTCTAATTTGCATAATACTGGATAGTGATCAGTAATATCGGACTGCAAAACTATTGGAGTTATTTTGGGAAATAAGTTATTTTGAAGTTTAAGAAATATGTGGTCAATACACGACTGTGACTCCTGTGATACCCTAGTGGGGGAATTAATTACGGAAACAAATCCTCTATAACCCAGTATATTAGTGTAATTATTAACGGTCTCACACTCTGTTTTTAGGAGATCTACGTTTATGTCACCAATAAGAAAATTAATTTGTGAATTTAAGTTTGTGTCAAGGTAGGACTCCAGTCGCTCCAAAAATGAGTCAACAGCATATGACGGCGGACGATAAATTGCTAGAATAGAGACTGTCTTATCAAGAAAAGTAAAGTTTAGGTTGGTGAAAGTTGGTTTATCAGTATTGTCAAATATAACTTCAACACTCAGCTCAATCTTCACATATATCACAATTCCGTCGTTTTGGTTAAAATGGCTATGATTATAAAATGTATTATATCCCTCTATAGCAAAATGGTTAATATTTTCGACTTCCCATGTCTCAGATAGCACTATACAATCAAATTTAGTTTTTAAACTTTCAAGAAGAACAACTAGCTGATCATAGTTTCGTTTAATACTCCTTATATTTAAATGAAATATTGAGATACCCACCTCGTTAGAAAAAATAGAATTACAATCATATACATACTTTAGGTTCAATGTTTCAGGCTCACCACTAATATCCTCGCCGTCAATCAAATCTACATTATCGATAACCATTCTGTGACCAAATTAAGTTCTAGACATAACATCGCTCTATATATCACCTACAATAATTAATATGAGGATTAATTATACTAGTAAACAAAGCAAATCGTTTTAAAGTAATAAGTGACCGCGACGCACAGAGTGTGATTCAGTTTTTTATAAAAGTGTTCTAATACTAGATTTTGTTTATCTGTATCTCTTATATGTACGTCTACTAATTATAAATAGTTGTGTAAGTACTCTTTTTAACTCGAGTTAATACAAAAGCAAAAGGTGATTTTTTTTATAATTTTTTTATTTAACTTTCATCTCTCTCTCACTTTTCGCTTATCAGAGTACACAAAAATAACAAAACAATATACCTAGCTGTTATTTTATGTGTATAACTAGTTATGTTTATAAATTAAACACTAATGTGTTTAGTAATATGATTTACTATTTATGACATAGATATTTTTTTATTTTATTTGTTATTCATCTCTTTTATTACCATACCAAGTAATAAATTCTGTTTAGTGTTTAAATAGATGTTTTCTTTTCCTCTGTAGTGTATGTTATTCTGATCAATATTACCAATTAATAGAACAAGTCTTAATAAAGCACTAAATTTTGATTTATTGATTATATCTCTATCTTACAATTGGAACTCTAGCCATTGGGATAAGTAAAGGAAAGAGTAAGTACAATTATCTTATTAGTTTTATAAATAGAAGTGTGTGATTTTAACTCTAACAAGGATCACCAACAGGTTATCTTATCTAACTTACATATTTTTCTCATTCCATCTGGGTTTCTTATATTTCCCCATCCTCAGGATAAAAAACATAAGTGGTGCCCATTTTCCTTTCTCCTTCATTTCTTTCTTTTTCCTTTTGTATTTCTTTTAACTTTTAATATTCTATTAAATATATTCTTTTTTATGTTTCCAATAATTTATCATCTAGCTCAGCTATACTCTAAGTGTGTTCCACGGAACCCTAGGGTTCCATGATACCTCTGTCGGGGTTCCGCAAGAATTTAGAAAAAAAAAACAAAACACCTCTTTCTGGTCGCTCCGCGGCCGAGGTGCCGACTCGAGTATTTTCGAGAATATTTGAGATCGAGTCTAGGACTAATCATAAAAGCGGCGATCGCGCGTCGCGCGTTGTCAGTTGACGATTAGCGTTCGGAGTAATAAGTTACTACCTACTTACAAGCTCGCTAGCGAGAAACTAGTGTTCATTGTTTAACTGCCTGCTGTATTCTGTTGTCTCAGTTTTATACATTTCTTCACTGTAGGTACTAAATTTAGTCTTTTATACGCAGTAACGATTGTGCATTATTTAAACCCCACTATCTCGACGTGTAACATTATAAATAAAGAAGAATGGAACGTTGGCTTAAAGGTGTTAAACGTGTTGCAACAACATCTTCTAATGACGCTGAATGTTCAAAAGCAGTGCGGGCGGAGAATATAGCAATCACTATCCAGAAGATGATGCCACGACGGCGACGTCAAGCTCGACAGTTTCAAAGACAAAAGGAAGGAAGTATGATGAATCTTATATCAGTTTCGGATTTGTTGATTCCAACGGCTCACCTCTCTGCATGCTCTGTAGTAAACTGCTTCCTAATAGTTCCACGGCACCTGTCAAATTGCGCCGACATTTAGAAACTGTACACCCCGAGTCTAAAGACAAGAATAAAGAATTTTTTGTTCGCAAAAAAGATCGGTTATTAGAAAGTCAAAAAAATATGATGCATGTAACACAAACTATCAACGAAAAGGCCACGGAGGCATTATATGTAACCCTCCATCGCTCGCACGGTTAGAAAAAATCTAACATTTTTTAAAAGTGTTAAATAATTTTTGCAATTTTGCTTTTCCTTTGTTGTGCCCCCAGGAATACCACGACGACGTAGTCTATTGTGCACTTGTGTAGTGGGGAGGGAAAAAGTAATTGTTTAGATGCTGAAATTATAGATTGTTAGAAAAAAACTAACACGGGCACGATCACGTTCCGCTATCTGTTAGAAAACTTTCAACGACGCGAGTGAAGGCGTAGGTATGTTATTTTTTATATTGCTATAAACATGGATGAAAAAACTGTAAATAGGTTGCTGCAATGGTTTAAAGAGGTTGAGACTGATGAAGATGCGTTTGATTCTGATACTGATCTGAGTGACAGGCATTCAGAGCATCATGACTATCAGACAGACATCGTGTAATCTGCAGATGATGCATTATCTGATCTACAGGCCAATCCAGTTGATGGGATTCCTGAATTCTATGGAAAAGATGACCCCTTGGTACAAACACAAACCGTTTGAGCCTCGAGGAAAAGTAAAAGCCCCCAATATAGTTACAAGGTTGGACAAAACAGGCTAAAAGTATACTGAATTGCTGGAAGTTATTTATTTCGGAAGAAATGATAAATAACATTGTAAAATATACCAATCAAAAATTAGACTTGACGAGAAACTCTTTTCAGCGCCCACGAGATTGTCCTTCTACTGACTATGAAGAAATATTAGCTTTTCTTGGTCTACTTTATATAGCTGGTGTCAAACGAGGGCAGAGCAATTGAATATTGACGAACTTTGGAAAACGGATGGCACAGCACCCTACTTTTTTGTGGCTACTATGTCTAAAAAAAGATTCAATCAATTGATCCAATCTATAAGATTTGATGATGCTAGAAATCGACCACAGAATTCTGCAATTGATAATCTCGCTCCAATTCGAGAAATATTTGACTCATTTGTAGAAAATTGTAAAACGTCCTATACTCCTGGATTTTATGTGACATTTATTTTTGAAGGTACCTTTTTGCTCTTTATATGATCCTATTTTTTAAACTAGCCCTTTTTAGGCAATCTTTCTTTAAGACCCAACAAATTCATGGTCAGTTATTGCTTTTTTTGAGGAAGAAGTTTCAGTTTTTTTATGAATAATTGTATTTTTTGATTTTTTGAATCTTTTTTGTATTAATATGTGTTTATAAATAGTTCCAGTTGATATAGTAAACCCTTTTGCTTATAATAATAATTTTATTTCAAATTAACTGTATGTTAGATAAAATCTAACAAGCGAGCGATGGCGTGAAAAAATAAGGCGCGAGTGATGGAGGGTTAACTAAACTTAACTAACTATCGCATTGCACAAGCAGGTGAAGCGCACACTATCGCTGAAAATTTAATAAAACCATGTGTATTAGACATAACAAAATGTATGCTCGATGAAAAATCTGCAAAGCATCTTTCTACTGATCCGCTATCAAACGATACTGTTTCACGACGAATCCATGATCTAGCAAGCTACGTCAAACACAAACTAGTTACACGTCTACAAAATACACTATTCGCCTTGCAAATGGACGAGTCGACTGATGTCGCTGGTTTGGCTATCCTGCTGGTTATTGTGAGATATCCATATAAAAGTTCTTTTGAAGAAGACATGCTTATGTGTTCACCGCTGCTTACAAACACTACCGGGGAAGAAATTTTTAATAAAATAAATATATTTTTTGAAGAAAATAATCTCAGTTGGAACAATTGCATTGACATTTGTACAGATAGGGCCAAGGCGATGACAGGTAAAACAGCAGGAGCAGTGTCACGAATGAAAAATAAAGCGCCAAATTGTAGTTCCAGTCATTGTATTCTGCATAGACAAGCACTTGCGATGAAGCAAATGCCGTAAAATCTAAAATTAGTTATGGATGAAGCTCTAAAAATAATTAATTTTATCAAATTACGACCACTACAATCCCGATTGTTCTTATTATTGTGTGAAGATTATGGCAGCAAACATAAAACACTGCTGCTCCATACAGAAGTACGATGGCTCTCTCGGGGTAAAACTTTAACAAGGCTATTTGAACTTAGAGCTGAGTTACAAATGTTTCTTTTAGCAGATACTTCTTTTAATTTGAAGGACTGTTTGTATGATAAAACTTGGTTGTTCCGATTGTCTTTTATGGCGGATATCTTTCAAAAACTTAACGAATTGAATTTATCGTTGCAAGGTAAACAGACAACAGTGTTTCAGGCCTATAATAAAATAACTGCTTTTAAAAGAAAATTTTTGGATCAGTTGCATTGGTAAAAAAGAAATAGAAAGCTTTACGTTACTCAGTGAGTTTGTTAGCGAAAACGACTCAGAAATATTTGAAGATGATGTGTTTGAAGAATTGGTCCAATATCTCAGTTCGATGCGCGCATCTTCCCGAAGAACACAATACAAAAATTAAAGTGAATTCATGGATTTATAATCCTTTTTTACCCAACTTGGAAAAGCCTGAAAACATGTAAAACGAGATATATGAATCTCTTTTAGAAATGTCATCAGACACAAGTATGGAGTCACTGTTCAAAACGACGCCTCTCAATGATTTTTGGTGCAAAATCCAAGATGAATATGCAATGCTTGGCCAAATGGCTCTGGATATTCTTCTCCCGTTCCCAACTACATATTTGTGCGAAACAGAATTCTCTACATACGCAGCCACGAAAACAAAATATCGCAATAGACTGGACGCCAAAGCTGATATGAGACTCCAACTTTCTTCCATCAAACCTGATATCAACCAATTGATGAAAAATAAAAAACAGTTTCATACCTCCCACTAGTTAGATGTTTTCTTTTTTAATGTTTTCTATTATTGTCCTTGGCAAGTAGTGAAGTAAATAATAATTAGTAACTCTTACATTGTACTTTTATTATGCTGATTAATAAAGAATACACTTATAAAAACAATTGTTTTATTGTAGCTTTCCATCAAGTATTTTGCTTCCAAAAAGGGTTCCGTCATTAAAAAAGTTTGAGAACCACTGATCTAGCTCGATCGAATACACGCTCTCTCTCCCCTAACCCCCTGAGTGCCGTTCGCACTAGTTAACCTCCTCAATCGAGCATTTAACACCTTCAGACAAAAAAGAGGTAACAATGTATTAGCTTTTTTTATAAATGGAAGTAATATGTGAGGTTAGCTATTCATCTGGCATTTTTTTCCGATTCAAACGTCTTTCATAGAGTTTTTTCAGCATTTACAACTTGAATGGTCTAAATTGTATTAATTCCTAATAAAATAAGTAAAATAATTTAATTTTTTAAATAGTCTCTTCAACCTTGTTTTAATTCAGCTTTATTTCGCTTACTTCATTGATATATTGTGTTTTATAATACTTATTTTTAAATCTTTGAAGCCTTCAAAATTTTTTTCTTAATAAAAAAATGTTAATTTTGATATACTTATTAATATTAATAAGTGAATAAGTCTAATTTTATGATATAATCCAAGTCACAGACTTTTTATGTTTTGATACATCTCTGTTGGTTTACTAATTGACTTTATCTAAACAGTTAAGATATTCTACTCCTAATATTATATCAATCCGGACTTCTACAAGATATGAATGGGGAATATTAAGAAGGATAAACTAAGTTGAAAAGGGTCTGTAGTCGAAGCTAACTAACAACTAAATGACTAATAATAACAAGATAGAGATTAGGGTTAGATCGGCTTCTGATTTAATGCTCTTTGACTTGCGGATCATCTATTTTGATTTACAGAACAGCTTAGACAGCATGGTTTATTTTTTGAAATAACAATTTGAAGATGATATCTCTGAAGTGTCTGACAAATGGTTATTAAGGCAACGAAACTGAAATCAATCTGCATTAACTCTCCTGCAGAGATGAAAAATATTTAATTATATTATTATTGAGCAAACGTGATGATAATTTTGTATGTACTTTAACTGATATACCGATATTTAATGTCTCTGACCAACTTTTGATGAGTAAAAACAAAAAAAAAAAATGTAATAATATTTGTTGATAGAAAAATACTTAACCAAGTACATACAAGGTAGATATATATGCAAAAATATTTGATTTAAATATCACGGTTTTAAGCCAAAAACCAATTACAATACATTAATATTTTAGCTGTTGCCCTCAGGGGGTAGTGTTAAGTTGGTCAGAGAGGCAGTGCCGAGCCGACCCCTACCAGCGCCGTCGGGCAAACCTTACGAAGCGCCTTTCTTAAAATTTGTTTAATTTATATAGACATTTAATTACAGCCATAAATAAAAAATTTCTGATTTTTCTAAATTAGGATGTCATGCAACTACTTTTAAAAAAAAAACAAAAATTTAATTTTAACAAATATACTTTACTGAACAAACTTTTTAATTGATGGAAAAAATAATATACATATATTTATACATAATAGATTAGATTAAATTAACAAACTTACTAATTTTATATTAGGTCTATACATAATTTAGGTACATTTTGCATTGCAAACAGAAAAGCAAGAATTGTCAAAAACGTTGAATATACATAAGTATTACATGTTATATTATTTCAACTTTTCTTGCTTTTCTGCTTGCAAAGTCCTTGATTATATCGTGTATATCACATTGTTTTAATATTTCTTCTTCTATTGATATTGTCGCTAAAGATGTTACTCTATCTTGGCTCATTGTAGAGCGCAGGTAATTTTTTATTAATTTTAATTTAGAAAAAGAACTTTCTGCGCCGGCTACGCTCACTGGCATTGTTAATAAAATTTGTAAACAAATTGTAATATTGGGACACACGGATGTTAAATTATTTTTATAAATAAACTCTAAAATCTTTTTTATATTGTTATCAAAAATTTTGAATTGAGAATTAAAAAATTTAATTTCGTCATATAAATCGTCTCCGTCAATATCGGCTGAACCTTTTGTTGATAGTTTTTTTTCTAAACAATTGCAGCTACTTTTTAGTGCACTATTTTCTTGGTCTTCACTTAATTTAAATAAAAAATTAAAAACGTTATGATGATTATTTAATAAATTAAATCTTTCATCCACAGAGGACAAGGCTTGATCTAAAATATAAAAATAAACATTTATCCTAAACAAAGTTTTTGGATCATTTATTTGTTCATCTGCTTGCTCATAATCAAAATTTTTTTGAGTTTTACGACGTCTTAAAGGTCTACAATTTTCAAATTTATTTTCTATTCCTAATTTTTCAGCAACTTTTATGGCATCACTTATAATTAACAATTCAAAATTTTCGTCAGTTCGCATATCGGTTAAAAACTTTTTTAAATCTGATAAAGAAGCTAAAGCTACTTGGACATTTTGATCAGTAGATTGTAGAATTTTACTAACAAAATTTATTTTACTTAAAACTATATGCCAAACTTTTAGCGAGCAAATGAATGTAAATGAACAAATTTTTTCTGCTAAACATTTGGCATCATAATTTGATTTTTGATCAAATAAATTGTTATTTGAAATATCAAATAAAGCATCGTATATTTCTGGTAAATTGGTAACTAGCGGTTTAATTGCATCGATGCGACTTGACCATCTTGTTTCGGACAATGGTTTTAAAGTAAAATTTGATAAATATTTTTTTAATAAAGCCCATCTTTTTGTTGAAGATGAAAAATATTTGAACAATTCTTGAATAAGATTAAAAAATACAGTTGTGTGATAATTGAGACTGGCAGCGTCGTTTACTACCAAATTTAAACTATGGCTAGCACAAGGTACAAAAAAAGCGCGAGAATTTATATCTAATAGTCTTTTTTGCAGACCGTTGTTTTTACCCTGCATATTTGAACCATTGTCATAGCCCTGTCCCCTTAAATTGTTTATATCCAAATTTAATTCAGTAAATTTATTAATAATAAAATCTGTTAAGCCAGCGCCGGTTGTGTCTATAATCGGACAAAAAGCTATAAAATGCTCTTTTATTTCTAATATTTTTTCTTCCTCATTAAAATTAACAAATCTAATAATTATACTTATTTGTTCTACGTGTGATACATCAGGAGTGCAATCTAATATAATTGCAAAATATTTATTATTTCGACATAAATTCAATATAACATTTTTAATTCGGTCACTTAATATTAAAATTATTTCGTTTTGGATTTTATCTCCAAGATAAGTCGGCATTTTTTCCGAATTTATTGCACGCTATATATGATCCATCATTATTGAATCAAAATTTCCAAGCATTTCAATACATTTTAAAAAATTGCCATTATTGCGGTCGATCAATGTTTGACTTTGGCCACGAAAAGCAATATTTTGTGTAGCTAAAAATTGTATAACACATATTATTCTTTTAATAACGTCGTACCACCGCTGTTTTTCTATTTCTATATTTTTTTGATTAATACCATCAATTGTAGTTTTAGTTTTTAATGATTGACTTAAATTTGTGCACTTTTTATAATTATTAAAATGAGCAGTACTTTTTTCGTGTTTACTGCAAGATTCCGCCAAATGTTTCCAATCGTTTGTTCCGTTGCAAAATGGAGATTTGTTTTTCGAATCGAATAATTTGCAGCTTGCAGCATAAACAAAAAACCGCATTTTTTGATACAGAATAAAGCAACCACTTTCTATGAAACTTTTCACCATTTCTTAAATGTCTTTCATAATAAAAATCTGAAAATTTTCGTCCCGAAGAATCACGCGGAAAATTATAATTTTTTACTTGCGTAATCGGGGTTTCTAGTAAATATTCAACAATGTTTGCAGTCAAAACTTCTGGCCAAAGTCCAGGATTATCTTTGGGAAAAGCTGGTGCTGGTGTTGATCTTGGTGGCGGTGGTGCATCAAGCGCAGGTCCAGGCAATTCTTTAGGCGCATCATCTTAAAATAAAAACACACAAATGAGTAAATATCGCCCACTGTAGGTACCAAATGCATTTTAAATGCATTGATATATTTATTTAAAATTTAAATAAAATGCTGAATTTTTTATAGCTTTTAAAAATATATACATATCTTTAAAAAAAGCACATACCACTGAAAATGTTTTTTAATTCCTCACTTTCGCAAATCTCTTCCTCGACACCTAGCGATTGTTTTGATGTGGACGGTGAATACACAAAATATTGCTGTATTTTTGTGGCATTCTTATCACGTTCTTCCTCTCGTTTGCGTTTTTTTATTAAATTCTGGTAGCCAGACAATTTCTTTTTTTTATCACTCATCACAATATTCACAATTATTAAGTATCGCAAAAACACAAATACTAAACTAAAACAAGTCTCGATATTGCACCATGCACTCACTTTCGGTAACTAAGAATTCTTTTTGGTCATCTGCTCGCTAAACTCAAAAAATTGTTTTGCATTTTGTCAGTATTTATAAAATGTTTTATTTTATTGGACCTTATTTTATTGAAGGGCAATAACGCTTTCAAAGATCGCCTTTGAATAATTCCTATGATATCAATGATATCATTAAAATGTATTTGCCGCATTTGCATTCATCTAAATTGCAAAATACTGACAAACTACTGACAAACTACTGAGATGAAAAATTGTAAAAATGATAGGGGGTTGCTAAATTTATTTTTTATGTAATTTTAAAATGAGTTTAAAATAATTACTGTCACAAAAAAAATCTAAAACATAAAAACATTTTTTTTGCTACTACCACATTTGCAGCTTTTATCCGGTCTAAAATCTCAGAGCGGCGCCTCCGGCGCCTCTGTCACCTGGGCGCCGTCGGGCGCCGCCCGACTTGCCCATATGGACGGCTCGGCCCAGCAGAGAGGCGCAGTAAATTGACAATTAAAATTAATAAAACCGATTCAGAACATTTTTATTGACAAATATTGAACTTATTCTAAGCCTAAGAAGTTTCAAATATTTTAAAATGCAAGGACTAATGACTGACATGTACTTGCTTTTTGAAGCACCATCTGTATTAGAAATAGCGACTCTAAGTTCTTTTTCTAGATAAAGCTTATTTCATTTTTATAGCTTAACGTAGCAACAGTTGAAAAACGACTATTAGTTCTTCAACTTTCAGTGATAGACCATTAGGTTTACCGTCAAATGGATAACAAACTCAATTCCAATTGAACAAATTGTTAGCATCTTCTGGTTCTTTTACAATTAGTTTTCGTTTGACTTCTTCTTCTTAAACTTGTAATGTCTTAAAATAAAAGAATACCCATGCAAACGTACTTCTCTATTTATAGCCGCGCATCTTGCGTCGAGACAATTCGATGACGTTCGACATCTTAAGCAAAACATCATCGTTTGATGCGCTTAGAACATATGACTATACCATCTGGATATACAATGTTGCCCAGTTTTATTTTAATTATCTTTTTAGAAAGTTTATTATTACAAATAATTTTGCAAAAAATAATTGTAGATTATATCAATATAATCTTAATCATGAAAAAATCCTCTGACTAAAAATTCGAAGCTAATACAAATTTCGTGACTATTTCTAAAGTATTTCAATTGAGGGCGAGCCCATCAATAGCAAAGGAAAGATTGATCTTTTGAGCAATTTTGTTAAATATTCTGTATATGATTTTATTAATGAGTCCAAAACTTACAAAGAGACTGTTTCTGTTTCGTAAAATATATACTTTCATAAAGCTTACAAAGAAAGTATTTGCAGACATCTATTAAGCTCTAGAAAGCAATTAATTGATAAAATTATTGAGCTATAATATGTTCAGGTTCTTATAAAGTTAAGTTTAGATGTTGAATTTAAAAATGTAATAGCTTAACTAAGTTAAGAGATGCCTTTATTAATCGAAATTATTTAACTACCATTCGACAGGAAATTATTACAGTCCAGAGCTTTAGAACATTTTCGAAAATAAGCCAATATGCTGCCTTTTAAAGTTTGCACGATATTGAGCCAACTCCAGTTAAAATTTAGAAATTACCACAAAATGTACTCATAACTGCCTATGCAAGAAAACTTAACTTCATAATTACCTACAGCTTCAAAAAAACTGTATGTCACATTCTTTATGCTTCTTTTGTGATAATAGAGGATACCCTTGTACTTTATGTCCTGTATACCTAAGTATACCTAAAATCAAATACAAACTTCCTACAGCCAATTTTATCATTGCTACTGCATCTAGTAAAACTCCTTACTCCCTTACAAAAGCATTAATTACAGTAACCTTAACTGCTCAGGCGTTAACAGATACTAAAAGGTCTGTTAGTTTTATTAATTTAAATTTTTCAAATGGCAACAAGTTAAAAATATTTATCAAGGATATATTTCTATCGACATAGTATTATGCCAAAATTTTAACAGTTAGGAATTTACATATCTGTTGGAAATGGAAATAGGTCTTTTCTCATTATTTGATAATCTTAAAAAAGACCAATAGCAACTAAATCTCCAAGACATTTTGAAAAAAGCAATAAATTAATACATAAAAAAGTACAAAAAATACTTAAAGATTGTATCGTAAAAACAATTTATTTTCCTACAGAGCTCCAGTTCAACGAAAATCACAAATTTGTTGTAGATGGTTCACAAATAATTAACAGATTTAATGCTTAAGATACCTATCTTCCCCCGAAGAATAGGTACTTTTTAATGTGGCAAATGACCCTCAAGCTCACGATTTATGATTCTTATTTATAAAAATTCTTAACTGCAGCACAAAATATGGTTTTACATTAAATTTAAATAAATTTTATTACAAAAAAAAATTCTTGCAAGACCCAAAGGTTATCACTTCATATAATTAATTTTATCAAAAACTCCCAAACATCGATTTTAATCCGACTTAGTAGAACAAATATACATACATACATATATCAATATGGACTTTCTGTGAGGGAACACCTTCAAATTAATATAATTTTTGGGTTTTGGATTCAGCACTTACAAAATTGATTGCTGGTAAATAAATACTACAAAATATAATTACATTTTTTTATTCTTTTTCTTGGTTGTTTGGCTTCTATTCTGGTGAATTCTTTTTTCACTTTAATTGTAACTTTTATTTTCTTTTAAAATTATCTTTGCTTTATATTTCAAAATCAAATTCCAAACAATTACAGCTTTATTTTCCTTATAACATCTTTTCCAAAATTTTAATGACCATTTAAATCAATATATTATAAAAAATTATAACAACAAAACCTATTTATTTAAAAATTATAACTAAAACTAGCAACCAATATTTAAAGGCCGAACTACATTCCCAGAAATCTAATAAAAAAACGGGTACCCAAAGCAAAGTCCATATTAATATGTATAGTTAATGAATTGATAAATACTTCAGAATCCATTTGCCTATTCATATCCAGACATCTCATCGAGTCTAATAGGATCCCTAAACAACACAACCATCACTGGGAGTACGACTCTGGTCAAACATTAGGCAATATGTATACTTGCAAAACATGGTGCAGTTTAATAGACAACATGAAACAGTTAACCAAATACTGTGCTACTGAAGGCACTGGATCGCAAGAAATATTCCGTTTATACAGACTTTAGAGTAACTCCACAAACATGCAGCACCCACCTTCTAGGCCTGTACAAATTAGAACAGGTACCAAGATCCTGAAATGGTACCGCGAACCAATTGGAAGAATTGAGTAGTATGACTGGTTACTTTATGTCCAAATTCTTTCAAGCTATTAATATGTCTTTTGTGCTTATTTTTCCAATGTTTTTTTAACACTTTTTTATCAACTGCAACTGTACGTTAATCCTATCAACTTGCATATATGCATATGCATATATCAATATTTGCTTTTAGAATATTTTGTATGCTATTTATTATTATAAGTTACTTATTCTGCACAGATATCTAATGTTAATTTTAATTAATTATTATATGAAATTGAGGTCCTAAACATTTACATTATTCTCTATTCTCTCCGCTTTTTTAAATATAAGATATAACTTAATTTGACTTTTGTTTTTTTATTTATTTATTTTTATTTACAATACCAAAATTTTTAAGTTTATAAATTATTTTTAATCTAATGTGTTAGAATCTTGGGTTCTTTCTTTGGTTAAAAATGTATATCTTTTAATTTTTTATTGCAGAAAACTTTATGTAAAAAACCTGTCATGGAACTTACACACAAAAACTTAAAACCTCTCAAGCAGCTTGTAACATTAAAACTTCCCAAAAAGAGCGTTAGTCCCCTAGCTAGCTGACTAGGTCGTGGCATCTTTAAAGAGTTTTACCAGTCTTCCCAAAAAAATAAAATATAAGGGCGCCATAGTACAAACTAAATAAATTTTACACAAACATCCGTTTTACTTACTTATGTACACGCGTCAGAAGTTATACTTCTTTGGCGTATAGAAAATAATTACAATTTATAAAAAGAACTTTTTATAGTAGAAAGTTTTTTTGGTGATTTATAAGTCATATTACTATTATTAAATTATTTTAAATTATTACTAAGTGCAACCTGTCCCTTGGCAAATAGCGCTTTACCGAGATAGATTACGGCAAAGTCCACAGTACAGTCTAAAAAACTTTCTAAAAATTTTCTAAATTAGTTAATTTTATTAACAGTTAAATTGATAATTACTGTTTTCACATGTAAAACAAAAAAAAAAAAACAGAAAAAAAACTTCTCTCTCGCGTAATCGATCCCATTATAATAACATAAACGAACTGTTACAATTGGACGCTTATCCAAATGAGCTACGAACAACTTATTTAAAAACTTTCGAAATGATAATATGTGTATACACTCTTATATCATATTTAATAACAATCCAGTAAAAATTTCGAAATCTATGTATAAGCCTAAACACACTTGAAACATGCATTGTCATCCAGTTTTTAGCCATTATGAAATTTTCAGAGCTCTGGGTAATCGGGAAATAGGTTTAAATTAACTTTACGATGTAGAATTTAGGTGTTCGTGTAGGTGTGCGCGCGAATCGGAAAAATTCACTCTCATTATTTTTCTCCATCGCACCAAAAGAAGTATAACTTAAAAAAAAAATATGGTTAATCAGAATATTAATTTGGTTAATTATAGTTTTGAATTAGTTTTATCTCTTATCTTTTTTCTGGAGATGTGCCTCTGGGGTTTTCAAGGTAGTTCTACTTGGGGAGAATTTTCTTTAATTCCTTTTGTAGTCAGGAACCAGGGTTTCACAATCTGTGCTGTTTTCACCACAAAATGCCAGAAATTTGGTGATGCCTCAAAAAATATATATATCTCCTACGTGGCCTACGAGGTACCACTGAGCAATCGGATAGTAAAATGAATTCAAAATTCCAATCACAGCGAGAAAGAAAGAACAGTTATACAGTAACACCATAGTATATATAGTATACTAGGGTAACACCACTAGCGGTACAATTTATATATAAGTCGATTACATTAACATAAATCTCACCGAATATAGGCCCAGAAATTATGGTCTGATGAATTCTTTAACTAAAACGATCCGATAAATCGTTACAAGCTGTAACAGATATAAAACTGTCACAATTGAACGTTCTCGTTTAATAAAATGCATCAGAGAAGCAACTAGTTCTTTGCAGCGACTATTTTTATTTTTTTTACTTTGCATTAGCCGCATTAACCTCGAGGGTTATGAGCAGCGTGAAAAACATTACAATACATTAAATTAAGGTATAAATGTTAATAAATTTAATTGCTTAGCATTTTTTACTGAAAAAACAGTTAATATATCAAAATAACAAAAAAAAACACAAAAAATAACTGCCAATTTAAAAGTAAACCGGCTGATCGGTTGGCAACTGCAACTAAGCAACTTGACAATTAGTGGAACCAAACCTGTTAAGACAAAATTTAGTAATTTATATTCACCTATTAAATTAATAATATTGTAACGGGATAACCGTAAAGGAAGGGACCTTAATTTGAAAGATTGTTGTTGACAGTTGATTTTTAGAAGTTTGTAAAAAAAAATCAACTGACCATTTTAAATAATGTTTCTAGAAAATTCTAGAAACTTCTAAACACACTAACTAGATTAAATAATGTTGTATATAAGGGGATGTACGGACAGTTAACGTCAGTTCGAGTCAAGTGTTCAGAAGAGTTCATTGTATTGTCAAGTAGTTAGACGTTATCCAGCAGAGTTCAGTGTATCTTAACAAATTTGTAAATAAATTGTGTAAAAAGCCCCCACAAGTGTTTCAAATTGGTGTCAGGTGTGGGGTGAAGATACAAGAATGCCTGGAAAAAAGATAAATGAACTATTGGTGGCTGAGCTCAGAAGAGAGCTTGAAGAATTAGAGTTGGAAACTACTGGAAGCAAATCCGTATTGTTGAGAAGGCTCCGTGAGTACTACGTAATTGATAATTTGGACCCTGACGCTGTGGAGTTCGAAGACCCAGTTCAAAAAGCAAATTCTGAACTAACTCAACAACTTTCCCGGTTGCAAGAAGAACAAACTCAACAACTTTCCCGGCTGCAAGAAGAACAAGCTCAACAACTTTCCCGGCTGCAAGAGGAGCTATCAGGACGCATGACGAGCCAGCAAGAGGAGCTATCCAGTCAGATGAAAAGCCAGCGCGAAGACATGTCCCAGCTGAAAGAGAAGCTATCAGGACGAATGACGAGCCAGCAAGAGGAGCTATCCAGTCAGATGAAGAGCCAGCAAGAGGAGCTTTCCAGTCAGATGAAGAGCCAGCGCGAGGATTTGTCCCAGCTGTCACAACGGATGTCTACCCTACCAGAAGAGTTATCCAGTTCCTTCTCCCAGCAAATATTGCATTTGCGCTCCGAAATGTACACTCTTTGTGACGAACAAAATCAGCAAGTGTCCAGCTTGCGAGACGAACAAAATCAGCAAGTGTCCAACTTGCGAGACGAGCAAAACCAGCAAGTGGCCAACTTGAATCAGCAAGTGGACAACTTGAACCAGCAAGTGGCCAACATCCGAGAGGAGATCAACCAGCAAATGCAGTCCGAGATAAGGAAGCTTCAACAAGAATAGGAAGCTAGCCGCCGAAACCAAACCATCCACCACGGCGACGGAGATGCAAGAAGGATGGAAACCTGCCACGCAGACGTCGAACGACAAAGAAGCGAGGAGACGACCCATATACGAACGACTATGAAACCCCCGACCTTCGACGGGAAGACTTCCAGGAATTTGAAGCGGATGTAGCAAGAATGGTTCGATTTGCGTATTCAAATGCAGCGGAGGATTTCCTGGAGTGTCTAGCAGTCCAAACCTTCACCGATGGTCTTCGAGACGTCGAGTTGCAGCGCGCTGTACGGTTGGCGCGGCCGAAGACTCTTGTGGACGCCTTGACCATTGCCCTGGAGTTTGAGGCGGCGACGGAGGCCTCACGTGGAGTTGGTCGACTAAGGGAAATCACTGGTAACTACGACCATGCCGTTCATTCCGTTAGCGACGTTGAAGCAGTAGTAGAAAGATTAATGAAATTATCTCCAAAAAGAAGGCGCCCAGTGAGATGCTGGAACTGCGGAGAACTAGGCCATATAAGAAATACTTGCCCCCAAAAAGAAAAATCTTCTGCTAAAGTACCCCAGCAGCAGGAAAACTAGAACGGGTCGACTGCTGGAGGGCGAAATCGACCCCAAACATTTTCGAAGCCCCTCACACCATAAAATTGGCAACTCTGCGACATCACGTGGACAGCTTATATGTAGATGGCCTCATTGATGGGAAGAACTTTAGCATGCTGGTAGATACTGGAGCTACGAGAACTATCGTTCGACCATTCATCATTATGCGAAAGAAGATGTGGCCTACCAGTTGAAGACTGCGTACCGCTACCGGAGATTCTGCTAGAGTCTACGGTGAGATACAGGTGACGCTACAGTTTGGTTCAACCTCTCTTGTTCACTCAGTGCTGGTGGCTGACGTTGATGAAGATGTTGTTCTGGGCATGGATGTTATGCTCCACTGTGGTTTTCATTTGGATCTTCGCCAACGTATCCTTCGTACTGGTAATGAAGAAATATTCCTGCACCGAAAACAAGTTGACAATGCCTCGATCAAGCTAATCGATGATATCGAACTTCCGGCGAGCTGCGAATGCGTCTTCACAGCGCGGTTGGATGGACCGGAGCCAGATGGTGCCCCAGCCATGATAGAGCCGAAGAACCATGACCATGAATTGGGAAAAGGACTCCTTGTGGGTAAGACTCTTGTTAGATCCGCCAAAGAGGTACCCATCCGAGTTATCAACTTGAACGATCATCCAGTTTTTCTCCGAAAGGACACGGAAATGGGAAGTTTAGAACCAGTAACGGCCATAATTCACAAGGTAAACGTTACGGAAACAGATGAGACCAACGAAATTGAACAATTAATGACAAAATTAGATCCCTCTTTGTCAAAATTAGAAAAGAAACAGGTAAGAGATCTACTTTACCGTTATAAACCTGTATTTGGTTCTAAAAGTAAACTGGGAAGAACTGATGTTGTACAACAGAGAATTGACACTGGTGATGCACGTCCGATTCGACAGGTACCCCGAAGGATGCCCTAAGTTGAGAAGGAAGAAGCAGACAGAGCCCTTAAAGAAATGATACAAAATGGCATAGTCAAACCATCCAGTAGTCCGTGGGCTTCTCCTGTGGTATTAGTGAGACAGAAAGACGGATCAATGCGGTTTTGTGTCGACTATCGAAAGCTAAATGATGTCACTAAGAAGGACAGTTATCCTCTACCAAGGATTGATGATGCCCTCGACGCTTTGGCTGGTTCTACTTTGTTTTCTACCTTAGACCTTAAAAGTGGATACTGGCAAGTTAAAATGAATCCTGCAGACAAAGAAAAGACTGCCTTTACCAGTGGATCAGGGTTATGGCAATTCACGGTCCTTCCATTTGGCCTCTGTAATGCTCCTGCGACGTTTGAACGACTAATGGAGAACATCCTGCGGGGTTTGTCATGGGAAACTTGTCTAGTTTATCTAGACGACATCATCATAATGGGTAAGACCTTTAAGGAACATTTATCTAACCTGGAAGAAGTTTTTAAAAGATTACAGAACGCTAATCTAACATTGAATGTTAAGAAATGCCACTTGTTCCAGAGACAGGTCAACTATTTAGGACATAACGTAAGCAAGGATGGCGTTGCCGTTGACCCCGCTAAGATACAAGCCGTTCAGGAATGGCCAATCCCTATCGACAAACATCAGCTTTGGAGTTTCTTGGGTCTTTGTTCCTATTACCGACGATATGTCAAGAATTTTGGAGACATTGCCAAACCCTTGACACGTTTGACAGAACAAGATAAGTCCTTCTGTTGGGATCAGAAATGTCAAAAGGCGTTTGAAATATTGAAGAAACAGCTTACGTCAGCACCTGTTCTTGCTTATCCACTTCCTGATGGTAAGCTTATTCTGGACACCGACGCCAGCAATGTGGGAATTGGAGCCGTCTTGTCACAGCTACAAGACGGTAAGGAAAGAGTGGTTGGTTACTTCAGCAAAACTTTATTGAAAGCTGAAAAGAACTACTGTGTAACTCGGAGGGAACTGTTAGCAGTTGTAAAATCCGTCGAACACTTTTATAAATATCTGTATGGCAGAAAATTCCTGATCAGAACAGACCATGCCAGTTTAAAGTGGCTACTTAGCTTTAGGAACCCAGAAAGACAGATAGCAAGATGGCTCGAAAAACTGCAAGAATATGATGTTGAAATCGAGCACAGACCTGGAAACAGACATCGTAATGCTGATGCACTTTCCAGAAGACCATGTCGACCTGATTGCCCCCATTGTACCCGTATGGAGCAGAGCGAGGAAAAACTTGCCTTGGTTAAGGTTGTGCCAGAAGACGAGAGCTCTATGCTGGAGGAGCAACAAGAAAACGATGCCGTTCAAAGAAAGATTCGGGAGTGGAAGAGAATGGACCGTCGTCCGTTGTGGAGAGAGATATCCTCATCCTCTACTGCATTAAAAGCATACTGGTCCCAATGGAACTCTTTAATTTTGGACGGAGGGCTCGTTAAAAGACTTGTAGAAAATTCCAAGGGCACAGAAACAAGGAAACAAATAGTGGTCCCAAGAAATGCTGTACCGGAAATTTTAAAACAGGTGCATAATGATAGTTCTGGAGGACATCTGGGTATCACGAAAACGCTGCAAAAGATCCGAGATAGATTTTACTGGGTAAATTGCACTAATGATGTTAAAGATTGGTGTCGTAACGGTCCGCACCGAAAACCGAAGGTGAAAATGCAGCAATACCTGGTTGGAAGTCCTTTTGAAAGAATCGCAGTATGGAATGGTGGAACGAATGAACCGGACTATAACCAACTATCTGTCAAAAGTGGTGTCAGATTGTCAGAGGGATTGGGATCGACATATTCCACTATTTCTAATGGCAATTCGATCGGCCATCAACGAATCAACTGGCCAAACGCCTGCGAAGGTTCTGTTCGGTAGAGAAATGAGGCTACCATGTGACTTGGTGTTTGGTTGTAAACCTGGTGAAGAAATGGCACGTGAACAATATGTCGCCGACCTTTAGAATCGAATGGAGAATATACACAACCTGGTGCGTGGAAAACTACAATTATCTAGTGATCGGATGAAGAGGTACTATGACACACGGACAATGGAAAAGAGTTACCAAGTTGGAGATTTAGTCTGGCTCTATAACCCCCGACGACGTCGAGGTATTTGTCCCAAATTACAAAAGAACTGGGAAGGTCCTTACACCATCAAGAAGAAGATTAACGATGTCATTTATCGGATCGTGAAAATTCCCAGAGGGAAACCCGTCGTGGTCCATCACGATCGTTTGGCGCCTTACCAGGGAAACCACAGTGGAGATGCGCAGCAACTCCAAGAAGATGGTTTGGCTGGCTCAGGGAGTGTGCGGGATTCCGATGTAGGAAATAACATTCCAGGAGGAATGAATCTAAGGAGGGGGCAGTGTAACGGGATAACCGTAAAGGAAGGGACCTTAATTTGAAAGATTGTTGTTGACAGTTGATTTTTAGAAGTTTGTAAAAAAAATCAACTGACCATTTTAAATAATGTTTCTAGAAAATTCTAGAAACTTCTAAACACACTAACTAGATTAAATAATGTTGTATATAAGGGGATGCACGGACAGTTAACGTCAGTTCGAGTCAAGTGTTCAGAAGAGTTCATTGTATTGTCAAGTAGTTAGACGTTATCCATCAGAGTTCAGTGTATCTTAACAATTTTGTAAATAAATTGTGTAAAAAGCCCCCACAAGTGTTTCAATATATTTCAAAAGTGGGGAACAATTCTTGGCAATTAGTGACGTGCATCCAATTTTCTTTTGCACAAAGTATAATTTTAATCTTTAGTTCTTAATATTATGTGTCGTAATTAAGTTTTGTATTATTGTATTATTTTTTGTATTTATTCTGATTTTTTTAGGTTTTAATTTTATTGTGATTCTTTAAATTAATTATTTATTCCTTTCTTTAACCACCAACACTTCTTATATATACAGGGTGATTTCTACCCTCCCTACCAAACGGAAATGGTAACTAGTGGGGGTCAAAATAAACGTTTTTTTCAAATAAAATTTTGATCGAATTCTAATAATAAAAAAGTTATTTAAATTAATTATAAAGCATAGTAACTGGTTTGTCGGGTATTGAAAACCGATAATTAAAATCATCGGTGTACCTAATTAGATTAAAATTTAATCTAATCAAGTACACCGCTCTACTAAGGTTTGTCAGAAATTACGTATTAATTGTTATGATTAATTATGATTATGATTAATTTGTTATGTCATTATTGCAACGTCTGTTAAGCTAGCAGTGCAAAATGAGCAAAATCAATAATTAGTTTGCTTAATATTTAATGCTTACTTAGTTTTAATTTTATGCCATATCGTAAATTTTGTGCTCTATCAGATTTGCAGTAATTGCAAAAAGTGCTAGCTTTATATCAAGCTAGCAGTGTATATGTCTAAAATCCTATATCATGATGACTTAAATTAATAACTATTTAGTGCTCATTTAGTGCTCTTGATTTATGCAAAAAATATTTTAATTTTTTTTAAATAAATTAGTTTTTTATTTTTTACTAGATAACTGCTAGCTTAACAAAATAATATCTTTAAAATGGAATACGTAGGATGTCAACCGAAACATCAATGGTACATGAAAATTTAGGGCTCATTTAGTGCTCTTATTTTAACTGTAGTTAACAGCTAGCAAAAAAAAATCTTTAAGATTTTGCATAAAATAAGAGCACTAAACGAGCAGTACATTTTCATGTACTGTTTATTCTCCGGTAGACCTGCTCCTACATATTATATCTTAATGATATTACTTTGTTAAGCTAGCAGTTAACTAGTAAAAAATAAAATTATTTATAAAAAAATTATTTTTTTTTTCGCATAAATCAAGAGCACTTAATGAGCACTAAATAGTTATTAAATGCAGTCATCCTGATTTAGGATTCTAGACATATACACTGCTAGCTTGACATAAAGCGAGCATTTTTTGAAATTTCTGCAAATCTGATAGAGCATAAAATTTGCAATACTGTCATAAAAGCAGTAAATTAGCACTAAATATTAAGCAAACTTATTATCGATTTTGCTCATTTTGCACTGCTAGCTTAACAGACGTATTATACAATTGCAATGGTAAATTACATTAACCAAGAATACGTAGACATGATTATAATGTACCTAAGGAGCTGCTGAAAAAAACGCTAACCGTATTTAGAACTATTTATACTTTAACAAACGCCTTTTCTTAAGGTTATTCAATGTACAAGAACAACTGAATATCCAATTCAAACCAGGTCATGGTACTGATAGGCCACATAAAATTGAAATAAATGTAGAAGAAGCAATTTTGGATATGGTAGACAATGATTCAAATACAAATACAGGACAAATTGCTCAACAAGTCGATTTTTCACATTACTTTGCTTAAAATACATTGAGCAATAATAGTTTATACCAATACCATTTCCAGGGAGTGTCGAAATTTGTTTTGGAATCTAATCCTGATTATGCTTTAATCCAAGATAAAATGCTAAAAAAAGAAAAGTATTTTTTAAATATTAAGCGAAGCAAAAGAAATTTCAAAAGACATACGATCCAATTATTAATAATTAAGAAGCGGAAAGCAAAAAATAAGAAGTGATCATTGCAGATCGCACTTTGCCTTAACAACAAATAACAGCAGGTGAAAATATCCTATAAACTTATTACGATATTTCTGTATTTTGCGTTTGCCATTGAAGTTTGTGTATTGTCTGTATTTGTGTATTTAAAACTTTTTCTCAGATTACTTTTACATTGTAAAGTTCTGCGAAATAAAGTCTTTTGTTCCTAGAAAATTTATTACTACATCTTATTACTGTAGGCCTTCTTAATAAAAAATGGAATAGATTTTTTTATTTTCTGAGTATTTTAAAGAATGCTTAATTAAAACTAAAATTAACTACTAGGTTTATCTATAGCTAAGTGTCTAGAGTGTGTAGATGTGAACTGTTATATCAAATTTAATAATTGGTGTCTAGTATATGAACAGACTTTAGCGTTAAAACGCCAAATATATTAGATAGAACAGACACAGTAATAAACTTGCTACAAAACTTATTAAGTATTATTTAGGAAAATTAATTTAAAGAAGAAAAAATAGGAGCCAACTATGTGAAAAATTCTCATAGAGATACTTGAAGAAAATTAGAAAAAGGGGAAAATAAAATATAAGATCTTTTTATAAAATTATAAATAACGAAAAATAAAAAGTATACAAATATTTGAAAAGACACATACTAACTTATTATGTAAAAACAGCAATAACTTTTTATATCAAAGTAAGTACATAATTTGAACTAAAAAATTCAAAGTCATGTACTGTTTCTTGGATATCTTCCATTCTCCACTACATAGTCATTTATATAAAACGAAAAGAGCACAATATTTATATTTACAGCTTGTTTATATTCTCAAAAAGGCTAATAAAATATTGTCTAATTTTTTTGAATGCATAGAACGCGTGATA
Organism: Altica lythri; assembly: GCA_964028335.1. Lineage (NCBI taxonomy): Eukaryota > Metazoa > Arthropoda > Insecta > Coleoptera > Chrysomelidae > Altica > Altica lythri. The sequence continues at coordinate 45,383,186 of OZ034807.1, forward strand.
ATTTACGATGAAAAAAATTGTGCCCCGACATGCCAAGGCGTAATGAAAAATTATAGTCCCTTTCCTATAAACAAATCTTCTCTAAAGTGTTTTTGTGCGTTTCGAGGCTCTGGAGATTAAGCGATGAATATATAAAATGGTGGTTGTGTTTTCACTTACTCGCATCATTGTTATAACTGCTTTAAAATTGAACGGGACCAATTTACCTCCATTCGATTAGATTGGACGAAATTAATGTGCTTATTTAACTGAATCATCCTTAAAACATTTATTACCATCAACTGTCAGAGATTTCTTTGGATATTGATTTTTAGATATATTTTCATAAAAGAGACATACCTAATTGCACAAAAATAGACAATAACAACTACGGTTTAATGTTTATAAATATTTTACAATTGCTATTGTAGATTTTATATTATAAGTATAGTCGATTGGCCTAGGTGACCTTAGTACACTGTAACATTAGAGATCTATTGTGTATATCCTACATTTAATTATTGGTAAGTTAATACGGTGTAGAGTTTTAAAAAGTCTATTTTCCGATTAAAATGTACGTTTGTAACCTAAGAAGATCTGTCCCAGATATTTACGTCCTTGGCGAACATTTCTTTGCAGATAATGTTAAGCCGCATCATCTGCATGCTTAAAAAAAATGCTTGTTTCACTGTCCACTTTGCTCATTTTACAGTAATGGTGCCTGAGTTAACAGTGTTCTGTAATAATTCCTGCAATTACTCAGGTATTTAATGCTATACGAGCAATTTAGAGTTGCGCAGTGAAGGCTGTATTAACTTTTTTGTTTGTATTTGAATTTTTTCCCAATTACGAACTTCATCCATCAGTAAACAGTGTTCTGTAAAAATTCCTTTGATTATCTACAAGTGTCTAAAGCGTTGCGCTTTAAAGAACTTATTAACTATTTTGCTTGTGTTAATAACATTATTACAGTTTAAAAATAATAATATTATAGTAAAACAAATTCATTAGTTCCTAATCTTTAGGATGTTCGCGATGGTCAGCGCTTAGATTAAGGCCAGGTATGCGTGTTCGCAAATCCCACGTTCGCAAGTCCCACGGAGCCACCCATGCATTTTGGTTGCGGCAGCACTAAAAACAATGTTACCGAACCCTCTAGATCTATAAACTCACTTAAAGACATTTCTTTGGTTTCAATATCCTTTTCAAGATCTCTTACGAAATAATATAAGGCATCTTTTGTAGATTTTCCTGGTTGATAGGCAATTTTTTTTTCCATTTTTTAAAAAGAAACTTGATAGGCTCACAAGTCTATATGAATTTGATTGTCTGCCTTGTCATCGATGGTTACTGCCTGAAGAACGTAAGCATCTAACAAATTTCTCATGCTGTTCTCTTTTGTTTAAGTGAATTAGCCGTTTAGCATTTTTTTAGTCCCGTACCATAAGAGTGGTCTTTTGCAAAAAAATTTGAAAGCGTATTGCTGTGTTTAGTTTAGTAATATCCTCAAGGAATGTTCTTCTTCTCTTAGACCTTTTATGTTTGTTTACATATTTTGTAAGAGCTCCTTCGTAGTCACAATTATCCAAATTTTCTACATGTTTATAAAAAGTTTAAGCAGTTTATATGATTGGTTAGTACCTACTGTAAAGGACATATTTTATAAAATCTTAAATTATAAAAATAATAATTACATCGAATAATGGTAGACAACAAGTACAAATTCTCATACAATCACTGCTTAAAACTGGTCACTTCACTAAACATTTAACTTTTATATACGAAGTTGGTTTATTGTAATAGCTCTTTTTATAGTTTCCTTGTTTAATGAACAAATTTGATGTACTTCTTAGTAGTCGTTATTGCAAGGTTTTAATGTAACAATTATTAACAGTTTCTTCTTCTTTCTTTTTATACAAAAAGTCATTTTACTATAATAAAATTTAATAGTTTGATTATTTGCCAACAAAACTAAAAGTTCTAAATAGTAAAAATTATAAGTAGTAAAAGTTAAAAGTAAAACTAAGAAGTATCTGAACTTTAAAATCTTCTATGGCATTAAAGAATGGCGTAAGTAATTTTTTATTCCTGTTTTATTACGTTTTTTTAAAAGATCTCAATTTTATCTTAATTTTGTATTGTAAGTGTATTTTTTTCTTGACTTATAGATTTTAGATCATTAGAAAAAATATGTATAATAAAATGTTTATTTTTTTATTTTATTGTTTTAAAATATTTGCCTTAATCTCACTTGGTGAAGCATTAGGACATTTGGGATTGCACAATACGTTAAATTTACATAATTTTTAAAAGCATTTTTATAGCAATGGCATTTTATAAATCCTTGTTGCCAAAGTTTAAAATTTTTAGCATTTATTTCTTTATTACCCAAGTTTAAAATCTTCTATACTGCTGAATATCGGGTACATTTTTAAAATTAAAAAAATTCTCTTTTGTATTCTTGTATTTATTTCGACGAAAATAGTATCTAATTTATCGTTTTGTGTTTCGTCTTGTTCTTAAACAAATAACATTAACGACTAGTTTCTTTTAAGGGTAATTTATTCTCTTGTTGACCCCTTTCTTATAAATTCAAGTAATAATTTTCCCATTTTTTGTGTCATTTGATTATCTACCTACGTTTTATTTAATACTTTTAATGACTTCATATCTAATGAGAACATTTAATTACATAAAAAAAACTCGTCGTCTGTTATGTAGTATTGTATATTTTTTGTATCTTATAATGCCTCAATTACTTTTTTTGTCTAAAAATTTATATCGAAGCGTTAAAGACAGTGATGCTCTAAAGACATTTTCTTTGTAGCTACTTTAGTAATTTCTTTTCACAGATTATCTCCTCATATATCTCTTTATACTCTAGTCAACATCTTCAAAAACGTGAAAAATTAAAATAAAGGTCCTAAAAATATGAGCGATAGCTCATTGGATTCGGAATCACCTGTAGAAAAATGTTTTTAAAGGAAAAGTGTGCATGCAAAAAATTGCAATTGTTATTAACAAAATAAGATGAAAAAAAACAGATGTTTATGTTTTTGTTAATAACTCAAAAAATATTAATATTTAAGCAATTTTGAAAAAAGCTCATTAAAGAGAAGGAAATTTCCGAAAAAAAAGTCCCTCCTCCCGAAACTCTATCTCCATTATTTATAACTTTAATTTGACGTTGAAAATGGGGCTTTGAGCGGCTTTTACGGCATACGCGCGCTACCGCTAAACGGTGTTTATCAGATAAAATATTTTTTTTATGAGATAAAATGTTATTTTAAAAATTTGAAAAAATTCCAGTATTTTCCTAACACTTGAAAGAATCTAAATCAGTTGGAAAAAACAATTTATCACCGTTTTTCAAAAAGTTATTCAATTGTTAACTAACAAATTTTTTCCCAATATCTGTTGACATAAACAATGAGATAAAAGGTATAAATAATTGGCCTAAAAATTTGAAACTTCGTGGAGCCCTTTTCACATGTATACTTTACAAGATCCTCCGATAAATCTTTATAAAAGTTTATTAATTTGTTAATAATACTTTCTAATATCATACGTCACGTTAACTGTAGCGCCAAATAACTTGCCAATTAAAAAAATTATATATCTTTTAAACTATTGGAGATATGATAAAGGATATTCAAGTGTTTTTTATAGAAAATAAGTTTCTCTTTCAAATAATTCTAAGACCAAATTCGTATTTATTGTTTATTAGATACTACATGCATTTATTTGGAAAAATTCTATATTTTTCTTTACTTTTTCGCAATATTTTGCAATAGTTATGAAAAATCATAATCAACAAATTAATAAACTTTTATAAACATTTATCACAGAATCTTGTAAAGTATACATATGAAAAGAGCTCCACAAAGTTTCAAATTTTTAGGCCAATTATGTATACCTTTTATCCCATTGTTTATGTCAACAGATATTAGGAAAAAATTTGTTAGTTAACAATTGAATAACTTTTTGAAAACAGTGATAAATTGTTTTTTCCTACGATTTAGATTCTTTCAAGTGTTAGGAAAATACTGGAATTTTTTCAAATTTTTAAAATAACATTTTATGTCATAAAAAAAATATTTTATCTGATAAACACCGTTTAGCGGTAACGCGCGTATGCCGTAAAAGCCGCTCAAAGCCCCATTTTCAACGTTAAATTAAAGTTATAAACAATGGAGATAGAGTTCCGGGAGGACGGACTTTTTTTTCGGAAATTTCCTCCTCTTTAACGAGCTTTTTTCAAAATTGCTTAAATATTAATATTTTTCGAGTTATTAACAAAAACATAAACATCTGTTTTTTTTCATCTTATTTTGTTAATAACAATTGCAATTTTTTGCCTGCACACTTTTCCTTTAAAAACATTTTTCTACAGGTGATTCCGAATCCAATGAGCTATCGCTCATATTTTTAGGACCTTTATTTTAATTTTTCACGTTTTTGAAGATGTTGACTAGAGTATTATTTCTAAAATAAAAGGAATACTTAGATATCTTTATTTAAAATAGTACTGTTTCTTTAAACTTTACTATTAAAACATATTTACCCACATTTTCTGATTAACACTGTTCAACACACTTTAATCTTACACACAATTAAAATTAAGAACAAAAATATAATTAGAGGAAGTTGTAATTATAAACACTATATCAAAATTTATCGTACTACAATTATTATATTAGATTGCTATCTTGCAAACCCATTGCGGATCTTTGAATAGAAAAAAAGAAAACTGCGACTGAAAAATGTAGTTAATTGCAAAAGGGTAAAAAATTAAAAAATTTTTAGTCATGAAAATATAAAATTAAAAATCTTGTCAAAAAAGAAAGTTTTACTATAATGTTCATAATGTGTTTCAAAAAATTTTAATTAATAAAGTTGACTACCTACTCAATATTTAATTTAGAAACGGTTGTGTATTTTTTTTTCAAATTTTAAAATGTCTAAAATCTTTAAAAAGTTGCAAAAATCGGAAAACGAAAATAAAAAAATATAAAATCAAAACAACAAACAAATACAAAATGACAAGACTGAAAAAATTACAAAATAAAAATAAAAAAAGTATAAAACTAGAAACAGACAAAAAAATATGTTAAAATTGACAAAAACAACAAAAAACGGAAATTAAAGTAACTACTAAGCAAGAAAAAATCGTAAAAATTGAAAAAATAAAGAAAATGAGCAAAAGTAATTAATTATTGGGTAGTACAAAGTTAGCTGGGTCAGCTAGTAAGTAAATAAAAATATAAAAAACTACAATTTAATTTTCCAATAAAAACTGTTAATAATAATAATAATAAGTTTATTCTTCATAAAAGACAATATAAACATTGTATTGGAATTTGTGAAAATGCATTAACATGCAAGCTAGTAAAAGAAAAAAAAAATAATAATAAATAAATAAAAATTTGCTAAAAACAACATTAATTAACTTATACACTAATATACACATATACAGTGAGGTCAGAAAGTAACGGATACATTTATTTTCTCCGTTAATAAGCATGTAAAAGAAAAATCCTGAAACACATCAATTTTTAAATTTAAAATGACACTTTCCCAAGGGGTGAGAGCACCCCATTTTTTTAAATGGCATGAGGGATCATGTGATACCTCGTTTAAAAGAGCATTTAATTGCCTATTTGGGAATGTAAAAATTTTTAGATTTCAATTTTTTATTTTCAAGAAAATTCGATTTACAATTTTGGAATGAGTTACTTAAATGTACCTGAAACGTGTGGTATTGATATACCAAGCATGCCTACTAGATTATTTTATTATTAGGAAATTTAACTGTAACTATCTAGATACCTATTACAGTATTAAATATTGAATTTTCTTGAAAATAAAAAATTGAAATCTAAAAATTTTTACATTACTGTATAGGCAATTAAATACTTTTTTAAACGAGGTATCACATGACCCCTAATGTCATTTAAAAAAATGGGGTGCTCTCACCCCTTGGGAAGGGGATTGAAGTGAGGGGTGGTTTTTTAGCGTCATAAAGTGTCATTTTAAATTTAAAAATTGACGTGTTTCAGGATTTTTCTTTTACACGCTTATTGACGGAGAAAATGAATGTATCGGTTACTTTTGGACCTCACTGTATAAAATTTCTAAAAGTAAAAAATAGACAATACAGTAATTCAGTGATTAAGTGTCTGATTCACTTTATAATAACATTTATCCACTAGATAATTTTTAAGAGTTTTTTTTAAATAGGGACAATGATTGACTGCTCTTCACAGTCTCTGGTAGCCCATTAAATATCAAAGGACCCAACGACTTAGGGCAATTTTTAGATACCTGCACTCTCGAGAGAGGCACATCAATAGTTATTATCCTAACAAGTGCGGAAAGTTATACTTTCCCGCACGCGAACTGCCGATGCCCGAACGACGCGAAGCGGAGTTCGGGCAAGCAGTTAAGTGCGGGAAAGTTAATTTCCGCAAGAGTTAGGATCAATATTTTTTCTACAAGCAAAATCACCTCGAAAATTATTTACATATTTGAAAAGATGCGATTGTGACAATTAAATCTTTCATAGTGTCAATAAATACACTACTGTAGCTATAGCAACCCTACTTAAACAGGTGAGTTTGTTGTTGTTTTGAGTAAGGTTTACAGGGGTGATTTAATAAATTATGATTTTTTTAAAAACAAACATTTTAAAAATCCCTATTTTCATGTAAAATAATCTTAATTTTTTTTACTATTTGTATGTAGTCCAACAAGATAAAGGTAATAATACAATAATTTGTCAAAAAGGTTATAGGAAAACATCTCTAATTAATAAATAAAAAAATGCGTGCGGGAAAAATTCTTTCCCGCACGCCGTGCGGGAAAAAGTATTTCCCGCACTCCGTGAGGGAAAGAGATATTTTCTGAATTAAAATGCGTGCGGGAAAGTGTAGTTTTACGCATGCTTGTAGAAAAAATTATTTTTGATTCTGGTATCGTAGATAGTTATGAATAGCAGATCTTGTTAAAAACTTGTTACGATTTAAAAAAACATAAACACACATTTAAAAGATAAAGAGTGATGGCAATGTCAACATTTTATGGATTTTAAAGTGGTTCACATAACTTTCTTTTGGAGACAAACCATATATTCTCTTTTGTGCAACAAACACATCACTTGATCCAGAAGACCTTCGCCACAGGCAAATGCCGTAACGAAGTCTAGAGTCTACTTGGATATAATAGAGCCTCAACAATTGATCAATATTTAACACATTTTTTAAATTGCGGAATTGGTAAGCAACAGAACTTAATTTATTGATCAAAAATCTACATTGCTTGTCCCAGGAAAGATGTTTATCAAGATGTACACCAAGAAACTGAACGGATGTGTCTATTGATTGCAAACCAATCAATTCGACATTATTAACATTTTTAGGTCGGTTGTGGAAGCGAATACATTTTTTTGTGTTGTCTGTATTTAAATAAAGGCAGTTAGCTCTAAACCATTGATTCATATCCGACAAAAGTCTCTCACATCTAGAAAATAATGTCTTTTTTTCCGATATGACAACAGATGTGTCGTCTGCATACATAGTAAAAATACCATTACAAATTTTTACAATGTCATTTATATACAATAAAAATAACGTAGGTCCTAAGACAGAGCCTTGGGGAACTCCAATTCTATCGTTGATGAGTGATCAGTGCCGACCATAACATAGCTATTCCGGTTACATAGAATACTTTTTATCCAATCATATTATTATATGAATTCCTAAAATTATACCATCGTTTAACACAGACATAGGTTGCTTAGACACCCGTAAAAGTAAAGAAAGATAATTTGTATTTGCCTTCGTCCTGGTCTGGGTGAAATAATAAATAATGAAATATGATAATAAAGTCAAATAAATAAAAAATTAAAAAATATTAAAAAATATTAAAAAATTAAAAAACAAGATAAACCAGAACAATAGCCAAAATTAAAGAAAAAAAAAACAATAAAGTTTAAAAATGAAATAGGAAAACTAAAAAAAGACAAGAATATAGGAAAAAAAGAACGTAATGTTAAAAACAAGAAACATTGGAAAAAAGTGTTTACATTTGAGGAAACAACTAGCAACGAAAAAAAAAAATAAATAAAAAAAAAATATTAAAAAAAGGAAAAACTGATAAAAATATAACAAATTAAAAACAAAAACGGGAAATAAAAGAAACATTTAAAAAAAGACAAAACGTAAAAAAATAAAAAATTGACAAAAAAATATAGCAAAACGAGAAAATATGATAAAATTAACAAAAACAGAAAAAAAAACACAAAAAAACAGAAAAAGGTGTAGATCTAAAAAAATTATAAAAACGGAAAATGAGAAAACATTGATTAAGCAGTACGAAGTTCGTTGGGTTAGCTAGTTATTAATAATTTTAATATGTACTATAGCGTTTACATGTGAAAATCATTAATTGTAAAATACTGTTTTAACCACCTTTTTCTAGATGTTGAAGACTCACCAGGAGTTATCAGATTGCGAACGGCACTCAGGAGGTAGGAGGAGAGAGAGTCGTGGATTGGGGTTGCAATTGGGCCAATATTGAAGAAAAAGAAATATTTAGGGACAAACTGAAATTATCGTAAACGGAAATCGGTAAAGGGAGCCACTTTTTTAGAAGTAAATAGGAGAAAAGATGAGAAACCTATTTAGTAAGAAATCTATTAATCTATTAATCTAGAACAGTTAGGGAAAACACTTTATTTTATCAAAAATGATCATAAATATTTAAGACTTATCTTATAGGTCTCAAAATTCCTTGAATCCTTATATTTAACATTCTTAATTTTCAATTTATGTTATTTTTTATAAAATTGAAATCATTTACGAATGCGAAATCTTATTTTGAACATTTACTGGAAAGGTCAAAAAATAAAAGAACTCAAATATTTTAGTAACAAAATATCAAAACAATGTATTTATTAAACTAATATCAAGATAGACAGATAGATATTTTTTGGGTTGGCTGTTAGCCTATATCACTGCGACCTTTGCAGATCTATTGTAAACACCCATTATATGTAGAATAGGATTACAGCATCTTGTCCAGCTTTGCCCTCTAAATGAGACTTAATAGCCTTGACAGTGGCCACTCCGCATAACTTGGAGCAGCTGGTTTCTCCTCTCCCAGTAATAAATACCGCGTCCTTGCAAGGCCTTCACATTGGCATAGGACATGAAATGCGGTTTCCTCTTCCTCTTGGCAGTATCGACAAATGTCTTCATCTGCTAAGTTCAGCTGACTCATGTGTTTTCTGAGCATACAATGTCCTGTCAAGAGACTGACAATCATTCTGACATCATTTCGCCTTTGTGATAGCAGCTCTGCAGTAAACTTCGCCGAGTGTCCCTTTATGAAGACTTTGGCTTGTCGCTTGCCTGGTGATTTTTCCCACCACTCCTGCACCTTCTCTAGCCTCCATTTCTCAATGGCTGCCTTTCTGAATGTATTAACAATTCCGCCGAATGGTTCCGGGCCAATTATTGGAGTATTAGCTCCCGCAAGGGCCAGTTCATCAGCCTTGTCATTGCCCCGAAACCCTGAGTGTCCTGGTATCCATGCCAGTGTCAGAGAATTTTGACTTGCGGCATGTATCAGGGCCCCAACGCAGTCCCACACCAGAAGTGAGCTTATTTGTGCTAAGACTATCGTCTTTAGAGCTACTTGGCTGTCCGAGAATATGACTACGGTTTTACCCGTTATACCCTGACTTACGATCTCCGTTGCACAGTGTTGTATGGCCATTACTTCAGCCTGAAACACCTAGACTAAGTTGGACTTTTGTCCTGTGTCCTCTACTATATATACCTGACCCTGTGCCCTTCTGAGTCTTTGAGCCATCGGTATACCAGATGGACTCCCCTTGGATTGGGGGTCCATTCTTCCATGAGTCCCTTTCCAGTATTTCTACTAAATTGAATTCTTACATTTGACCTGAAGGTAATACTCAGGCAAAATAATACCTAAACAAGAAAACATAAAAAAATTATTAATAACTACATAAACTCAAATAGCTCTTGGCAAGATTTAGTACAGGATAGCCACAATGAAATATACGATACTTTAATACATGTATATCATGAATTCAATCCAAATGTAGCGGAATGTTTTACAAATCTAATTCACATCGCCGCCATCATTAAAATCAAAAATTGTCTGCTTGCCTCAACGGCTGAAACGTAACTGACTCTTATCAAACAAAATTGTTTTCTTCAAGGAAATCGGGCGGTATCGGGTTGTATCGACTCAACAATTCCGATCAAAAAACGTAAAATTCATCTATTTTAAATTTTAATGAATGGTTACCAACATTAAATTAAAAATGTAATTAGGATTGCCTATAGTGAAGGTCCAGAAAAGAAATAAATTTCTAGATAATTAGTATTAGGGGATTGTTTATTTTTGGAATGCTACGCTGTATTTTAGAAGTTTATTGGTAAGCTCTGAAAAGATAATATAAAACAGAAAATAAAACCTTTAAAGCTGACACAGATGGTTTAGTCTATGTTGTTTTGACGAATATTAATTGTTGCTGTAAATTTGATCATAATTTTTTTATGATGCATTAGGTATTATCCAGTTATACTTAATAACATGCTAATATTTGAAAAGTGGGAAAGAAACCTTAAGAGATTGTAAATTACACTACAAGGGCAGAAAGTTTGAGATTCCGGATACAAACTTTCTCTCCGTGTAGTGTATACGTGGTCGAAAAAACGGAATAATTGTGTACTAATGATGTTGATGACTGCCCTAGATTTGCGACAATATCGAAGGTATAAATACATAATTGCTCGATCTTAATTCTCTTCTCTGAAGGCCGATTTTTTTGTCACAAAAAATAATATTATTATTTATCAGCAGATTTTTTAGGTAAAGTGTGAGTTTGCACTATCAATTTATTGTGCTTCCGCATCAATGTTTTTTGTTAATTCTTCCTCACCTGTTGACTCTCCAGATGATGGTTCATGCATTTTTTATTTTTATTTTTATTACACTAATTAAAATCATTATCTTAATAGAATTTACTTATAAAGATTAGTATTGACTAACTGTAAATAAAAAAGTATATGTAGAGGTTGGCGCGGTGTAAATTGGATTTGTTGTAATATTGTAGTGTGAATACTGTCATGTTTTTACTCCCGCTATTCTAGATTGCGCGTATATAGTTTGACCAAGGCATAAAATAGTTATTATCCTAACAAGTGCGGAAAGTTATACTTTCCCGCACGCGAACTGCCGATGCCCGAACGACGCGAAGCGGAGTTCGGGCAAGCAGTTAAGTGCGGGAAAGTTAATTTCCGCAAGAGTTAGGATCAATATTTTTTCTACAAGCAAAATCACCTCGAAAATTATTTACATATTTGAAAAGATGCGATTGTGACAATTAAATCTTTCATAGTGTCAATAAATACACGACTGTAGCTATAGCAACCCTACTTAAACAGGTGAGTTTGTTGTTGTTTTGAGTAAGGTTTACAGGGGTGATTTAATAAATTATGATTTTTTTAAAAACAAACATTTTAAAAATCCCTATTTTCATGTAAAATAATCTTAATTTTTTTTACTATTTGTATGTAGTCCAACAAGATAAAGGTAATAATACAATAATTTGTCAAAAAGGTTATAGGAAAACATCTCTAATTAATAAAAAAAAAAAATGCGTGCGGGAAAAAGTATTTCCCGCACTCCGTGCGGGAAAGAGATATTTTCTGAATTAAAATGCGTGCGGGAAAGTGTAGTTTTACGCATGCTTGTAGAAAAATAAAATTTCTGTCTTGAAACTAGGGATGATTGTACGTACTTTCGACCAAGGTAGCAAGAAATAGTATATTACACTACAAGGGTTTAGTAGTTTAGGCATGAAAGTGTAACAGACAGACGGACAGACATACAGACAGGCAGACAGAGTTACTTTCACATTTATATTAGTATGGACTATATATATATATATATATATATATATATATATATATATATATATATATATATTCGTATGAAAATAGTAGTAGTACAATATATATTCTTAACAATAATATAGTCATTAAACTTGAGAAAACACTCTTTTAAATATTGTATCTGCGGAGAAAGTTTTTAAAGGGTGTGCGCAGTTCTCACATTCGTGTTGGAGATTAAGGGAAAAAACCGCAGAAAAAAAAACCTTAATCAGAACTACTTGATGTATATTCAAAGACTGTTGATTTGTGTGAGCCATTCAATGGCATTTTGTGTCAATTCATGTAATTCTTGAAAACCGCCAGTAAATCTTGTAAGATGACATTCATTGACTAAATGTTTAATAGTGTTGTTCGACTATATTGCAAGAGCATAATGGGCTTTCTACAACACCCCATTAAAAGAGAGTGGAATTACAGCGTCCATGACCAGTGCGTAGACGGTTCAATTTACACCAGATATTTCTAGGATGTTTAAATCCAGGTAGTGGTTTTGTGGGATCTTTTACTAAACCTCGGTTAAAAACGTTCTCACTTAACCAGATTCGTTTCCAATCTTCATCTACTGAGAAATGTTCGATATTGTTTGCTAATAGCCAAAAAGGATTTCTTGATTTTAATCTATTATTTTGGTCCTGGAGGTCTTGCCAGATGATGAATTTTGCATTAAGTTGATATTTCTGCCACAATTTTTTCGCAGCTAGTTTTCTTCGTAAACTTGGTGGAGGAATGTTTGATAAAACAGGTAACCAAGGGGTTGGAGTAGACTTTAACACACCACTGATGATTCTCATTGTTGTATTTATTTGAGTGTCAATCTTGTGTACATTGACACTGTTCATCCAAACTGGGCAGCAGTATTCTGCAACAGAAAAAACCAGAGCAAGAGAGGATGTACGTAATGTATGTGCGTCAGTACCCCAATTTGTACCAGATAATTTCGAAATAATGTTATTTCTGGACTAAACGAGAACGAGACAATTTTGGCCGTTTCGTTCCTGTTACAGCTGTTCAAGAGGTTAGTCAAAAGATTTCAGTCCCATGACTGACAGGTTTTTTTTACAGAAATTCTTCTGCAAAACAGCTTTTATTTTATTTTCAAAAAAATAGTTGCATTACCTTCATGGCATGAACTTTTTTTTATTATTTTTGGACTTTTTTTTGTCAATACAAATAGAAAAAATCATGTGTTGGTATCGGAATTTGCAAACATTTAACAAAAAATCAATAAGAGATTTTTTTACTACGCTAAAATGGCCAAAATATTATATATCCAGAAAGTTAAGACAAAGTTTTACTGTATACACCTGACATAAAAATAAATGACTAATGATTATTATATATCCATTATCGTCAGGAAAGGCGGCTAAATAACCAGTGAAAGTTTTTATTTTAAATTTTGTCTATAAACACGTGTAGCATAATCATTTTTAAAATTTTTAATACGACATGTTTTGTGATCATAATTCAATATTTGACAGAAAAGTGATAACGCATTTTTAAAAATTTTTGTTAGTTTTCGGAATACCTGTTTCAGTCACTATTACAACTTACACTCAGACGATTTTTGAAATAGGCGGATTGAATTCTGAGTTCTCAATAATCAATTTTAGTATTAAATATTATAAAAATTAAAATAAAATAATTTTACTATACTCAAGAAGAAATTCAAAAAATGTTCTAGAAGACTTTAGTTAAATCAAAACCGCCTAGTATCCGCTATTGCCAAAGCCAAGCGGTTTAAGGCGTTATAAACTACAGATAAAGATTGCAGCTTTGTTTTTAGCCGATAATTACATTTTTCAATTTTTAAATGTCACTTTTTGCTTATCTGATAATTTAATTCTAAAGATCTTACTAGGTAGGTACTTGCAAAAATTCTTAAATATAACTCTGTTAAGCAAATAACAGAGAAAATTAGTTAAAATGATATAGAATAAACAGATAAATCTTGTTTGGGTATAAATACAATAATATACAACAAAGTTTGAATTAAACCCATATAATATTAGAAACTTGGAACCCTATCAGAAACAATAATACCAAGTTATTATACTCAACTCTCAAACTATTTAATTCAGTAATGACATTGTTCATAAGCTGCATGAAATTTACTTATCTCCACTATAATACTGAAAATTTTACACACTAATACTGTCCATTGTAAAAAATAAGATTACACCAAATTAAAAACACTTAAGATATAAAAATACATTATTATGAAATTATACAATGAATTCGCAGAAAGAATTTTCTCTTTATCATCCTGTGACATCATTTCTCTATGTTACCAACTTGTGTCTTTTGGATATGTAGAAAAGAGAAGGTTGTATTAAAAAAAGCATACTATAAAAGCAAATAGATTTTAAAAACTAAAGCATTTTATACTACCCTCTTAATTAAAAAAAAATGTATTTAAACGGATTAGCAACGCTTTTAGACCTATAATACATAGATCTATGTATGTAAAGGGTGTTTTTTTAGAGGTATAGAACTTTAAATTGTAATAAAACAACGATGGATTATTTGAGTAGTATGATTTTTTTTTATTCGAAAGATAATTTTGTGGCATTAGATTTTAAATATGATTTCTGGCATATGACTACCACGACTAGCTCGGATGTAGTCCAATCTGGACGTCAAATTTTCGATGACTTTTTCTAACATTTGTAGGCATATATCGGCAATAACACGGCGAATGTTGTCTTCCAAATGGTCAAGCGTTTGTGGCTTATCCGCATAGACCAATGACCTTACATAGCCCCACAGAAAATAGTCTAGCGGTGTCAAATCCCAAGATCTTGGAAACCAATTCAAAGGTCCAAAACGTGAAATAAGGTGGTCACCAAACGTGTCTTTCAATAAATCGATTGTGGCACGAGCTGTGTAACATGTTGTGTTGTCTTGTTGGAACCACAGCTCCTGGACATCATTATTGTTCAATTCAGGAATGAAAAATTTAGTAATCATGGCTGTATACTGATCACCATTGACTATAACGTTCTGGTCATCATGGTTTTTGAAGAAGTACGGACCTATGATTCCACCATCAGCCCATAAAGCGCACCAATCAGTCAGGTTTTTTGGATGTAACGGTGTTTCGACATATACTTGAGAATTATCTTCACTCCAAATGCGGCAGTTTTGTTTGTTGACGTAGTCATTCAACCAGAAGTGCACTTCATCGCTTAACAAAATTCGCTTATGAAAATCGGGAACAACGGCAATCCCGTTTTGGGCCCATTAAACGAATGTACGCCTTGCTTGATGATGGTTTGGCTTCAATTCTGGCACGAGTTGGATTTTGTAAGCACACAAACCAAGATCCTTTCTCAAAATCTTCCATAAAGTGGATGGACACAGATCCAATTCCTGTGCTCGATGGCGAATGGACAGGTTCGGGTCTTCCTTGATGCTACGCTCTACAGTAGCAATAGCTTCTTCTGTACGCACCTTACGTTTCATGGTTAATCGATTTTGATTTGATAAAGCTATTTTTATACCCTTAATGCAATATTATTCAAAAAATTTTTAGTTAAATGTCTATAGTGTGAAAAAAAGTTTCACTTTTACCATGGTTTCATAAAACCACACAATGCTTTTTTTGTTATATATTTTTTTCGATCAATATCAATATGGCTTACCCCAGAAACTAAAACTCAGGACAATAATTTTTAACATTTAACAATCACTTTACTAATTTAGGAATTAATATGGCAAAAAAAAATAAATAAAGTAGAAATACCTGAGAATTTTCTAGAATATGAAAATGTAAATTCCAGCATATTTCTTAAACCAGTAACCGAGAATGAAGTAATACAACTCATTTCGAAATTAAAAAATTGTTCTGCGCCGGGCCCTGACCGTTTGACAGCTGAAACCATAAAAATCATTCATGTATTTATTACATCTCCATTGAAACATGTAATAAATCTTTGTTTTGTAAAGGGGATGGTACCTCAAGAATGGAAGGAGTCAGTAGGTGCACCAGTTTTTAAATCAGGAGATGCTAGTAATCTGGAAAACTACAGACCTGGATCTGTCATCAATAATTTTGCAAAGATCTTTGAAAACGCTTTAAAGACAAGATTTATGGACTTTTTTGCTCTAAATGACGTTATTACCCGCCGACAATATGGATTTATATCAAACTCAAACACAGAAAAAGCAGTTCTGGATTTTGTGGAACATGTGAGCGGGGCCTTGGACAGATCTTTGAAGTGCATGGCTGTGTTTCTCGATCTCGCTAAGGCTTTCGACACTGTCTCGCATCAGATACTCTTAAATAAATTAAATGACTATGGCATACGAGAAACAGCGTTAAAGCTTATAACAAATTATTTGTCAAACAGAAATCAACGAGTAAAAATAGGACAAGAGATAAGTCTCTATTGTCGGTGGGGATGCCGCAAGGAACGGTATTGGGGCCAATATTGTTCCTTGTATACATAAACAGTATAACTAAAATTAAGAACTTTGCGGGACATCTTATCAGTTATGCGGATGATACAGTAATAGTTTTCACTGGTGTAAAATGGAATGATGTCAAAATATTAGCTGAATCAAATTTACAAAAATTACATATTTGGTTATGCCACAATATGCTTACACTAAACACAACAAAAACCAAATTTATAACTTTCAGGCCAAACGTTACCAGCCAACCCTTTAATTACTCAGTTAAACTACACTCTCCTGGTTGTAGAGATGGGCGATGTGCCTGTCCGAATGTGGATAAAGTCTCAAATATAAAATACTTAGGAGTTGTGGTTGACCAACATTTACGCTGGCGCAGGACAGAGCACATCCTCTACTTAAACAAACGTATGAGATCACTGATGCATCGTTACTATAGGCTTAGAGGAGCACTCTCAAGGACAAACTTAATAATTGTATACAGATCTTTAGCTGAGTCAGTTCTCAGATACTGTATTACCGCTTGGGGAGGTGCTTTTAACACTACTTTAAAAAATCTGCAGGCTAGACAAAATTTACTTCTAAAAATTATTTTTAATAAAGATAGGCTCTATTCTACGGCAAAACTCTATGATGACTAAATGATGAACATTCAGCTACTCTTCTTCTATCAATGTATTATTAGAATTTATCTTGACATACAAAAAATAGAGCAGAAAAGTTCTAGATATACGAGATCTGGTGCTTATCACAACATACCGACAGCCCTTCTGAAGAAAACCTTAACGCAGAGGTCATTCCATTATTTTGCTCCCAAATTTTGTAATGCAATTTCCTTGTCTATAAAACAGATTAACAAATTAAATAAATTCAAAATCAGTACTAAAAATTATATTTTAAATAGTCCTAATACATTTTACAACATTTTGAAACAACCATATTAATATTTAATCACTAAAATTGTATATTTTCATTATCCAAATTTAATTTTCAAATAGTTTTTTTTATAGCTACTTACATGTGTTAACCATACTGTCTTTAGCATGAGTGACTACGCCCGCTAACGCGTTGCCTTGTGTCGCTTTTCCTTGTAAATCCCTGTGGCCTAAACAATTTTCTTAGAGTTTATTATTTATTATTATTATTATTTTAAATACATATTTTCTTATTTTTGTTTATATTGTTTAGTTTTTTTTAATGTTATATTATTTTTACAATAGTAATGCTTAATCTTAGCCGACCAGTGTAAAATTTATATTACGCACGCTTGGGCAATTAGTACACCGTCCTCCACAATACAAGCATTCAGTTTAGGTGGAGTTCTGGGTTCTGAAACCCCTAAAGAATTCTAATTTTGTGTTTATTAATTTTTTTTTTATATATCGGTGTAGGTTAAAAGGAGATATGTAGGTACTTAGGTATATATAATTATTGTTTTATTTCTTTGTAATTAGTTAAGTTTGATGCAATAACTTTTTTTTCCTATTGTGTGTATTTATTTTGAACAATAAAAAAAATATATATATAAAAAATAGATGCGAGTGATAATAACACTAGCACACAAAAAAAGTTGTTTGTACTTACATCCGACAACACAGGTGGTGATAAAAAAAGTTATAGATCTAAACCAAGCATAATTCTTATGATTTGAAATTTTTGAAAGTTTTTAGAAAGTATACAAACAAGAATATATTAAATGACATTAAGGAGAAATTAAAAAATGTCTCATCCAGCGGGACTCAAGCCCGCAAAATTTGCTTACGCGTAGAGTAAAAGAAAAGATATCGGTTTTATAGTAACTACTTTAAATAATAGTAGTCTCTTATTGGGTTAAAAAAAATCTTTGCTTTTATGCCGCGGTTTAGGAATATAATTGAAAATAACAGTCAATACCTGCTGATATTATATAGATCCTTATTACGGTCCTGAGTCGACTTAGGTAACTGTTAAGATTAGTAAGTCCGTACCGATTAGTAAGTCCACGATTTTGGATAAAATATTAGTTTTGACATACATAATCAATGTACAAATTACTAAATCCATAATCATGCAATAGTACGTTTTTAACACCAAACATTTTTATTGATTTACTACAAAAAATACTATTTTAAAAATCTACTTTAAAAACCATTTTTCTGAAGCATAAAATAGAATTAATTACAAACTCATACAAACGATACCAATTTTTAGTTTGCCTTGTTAGCCTGACAAACAAACCAGATCATTCGATATTTTTCATACTAATATTATTTAAACATTCAATTCAAACTGCAGACAATACACCCATACACAAAAATGATAAAAAACTGTCGATTATTCATTGTATCTGGTTGATGAATAGGTAGCTTGCAAAACACAAATTACAACAAAAAAATAATGAGAACAATTTCGGCTGACATTCGCAATACCAAAGCCAAAAATTAAAAGGGACGTCATCCGTCAGTGACATAACTGGGTTCAGTTTTATTTTAATTTAGTCGTCTTTGAGAGATTAGTTGCCCTTTTGATACTTTCCAGTATTTTGTGATTTATTATACTTAACTTTAAACAATTTGTACGTACTCTGAGAAAAAAGAAAAAAAAATTGCCCTTTATTACTCAAAAAATTCTAATTCATAATGGTATAATCTCTGTTTTAATATAAAAAATATTAACTTGGTATTGTTCATTCTCCTGTTAATACCTCAACTTATTAGATAAGGTCATTTATTTAGTATTATACATAATAGGACATAAACAGAAACCAATGGAAGCGGTAAATAGTTATAAATTCTATTAAGTCATACCGAAAAACTTATGGGGACTTAAACACAATTTATTTACCAAAATTGAAAGAGATTCACAAGAACTCTGCTGGAAAACGTTTAAACAGTTTTACAACGACAATGAACTATTTAAAAAACTCCTCTTGAACTTCGTGTATTTTTACATTTTTACATGATGTAACCTTATTTCTATATACTAGAAGACCTAGAATATTCTGGAATATAGTCACTAAAACGTAACCCAAAACAGTCCTTTCCTTATTCGGTTATTCCGATACACTGCTACCTCTTTAGATTCATCCCTTTAGGACTGTTATTTCTTAAATTGGGATCCCGCGCACACCCTGAGTCAGCCAAACCTGTCTCTGTTATTAAAATTCTAGTTTTAGTGGATAAAAATAAGCTGGATAGTCGTTTGCGATTGGCATTGACTTTAAGGAAATTAAAGTCTGTTGTCTAGTTTCCTATAATTTTAGTTTTTGTTTTTAAAAAGCGGATTAATTTTTTTGCAATTGTTTTCCTATTCTGTTAATACTGCATCAATAGACTATGCGACATTTCGTGCAGTGTTACGTTGAATTTTAAATTTTTCTTTTGTGCTGACTTTAGTCTAAAACCGTGACACTTTTTATTTTAAAACATTCTTAAGTCACTTTACTTGTATAAAAAAGTGTATTATTATGCATAAAAATAAAATTTTTCCTGCCTCTCTAAAGTCTAACGATTAGTTATAGTTCTATAGCAAAAAATATTTATGCGATTGAAGTACAACGGAGGTCTTGCTCCCAGCATAATACGTCCTCAAAACATTCCAGTGCCTTCTTAAATATTCTCTATATGTTCTTTGTGGCATTAAAGGTATATTTCCTTTTATTACTTGGGAACTTTTTGCCACTAAAAGAAAAAATTAATCAATGTCTTTAAAACTGGCATTTGCTTATTTTATTGATCTTCCATAGATATGTAAAATTTATATTTATTCAGTTTTTTCTGCACAACAATAACATATTTTAAAAACGGCCATTGACAAATTTAACATAACTGTCAAGATCAATGAAATTAGCAAGATTTTGTTTTATTTTTTAATTTAAGTTTCCCAAATAATAGAAGAAAAAAAGACAGTTTCTTCTTGATATTAAATAAACACAAAAATACTTGAAATTAATTTCTATTATAATTTTTTAATTGTAGTTAGTTAAAAGTACAATATGTAATATAAACATATTAAGAATTTCATACATTGTTTATGTTTGTTGTTGCAACATAAATAACCTATTTTTTTCTACCTACATTCCCGCCCTGTAGTTAGAAATTTGAGAAAAAAATTGCTAAAAAAACAAAATATATTTAAAAAACGTTCAGTTTCTTAACACAAAAAAATCCACAATGCTACATAGACTGAGATCCCGGGGCCCCCAGACCTTCCTTATTTTCTAACTCTTAAAATTATGAGAAATGTGTGGGGTAATGTATGCTTAAGCACCTATAATACCCGCTAACTTGATTAGCCGGCCCTTTTAAAGGTAACAGGTAAGAAAGGTACATAAAAATATGGCTTACTTTCCTTAAATTCTAACAGCAGGTTTTTGGATATGTTTTACAAAATATTGTACGAAATCATAATCCAATATTGCCAGACACCTCTTGTGGGCGGTAACTCCCGCCAGGCGCTTTAAATTTGCATAAAAATTTCTTTCTTATTTTCTAACTTCCAATTTTTATATATGATATTCATGGGAATATTTTAATACCTTTTGTATGCAGCCAGACCAACCCTATGGGCCAATCAACCGCCCCCCCCCCCAGACGCATTAAAGTTATCTTGTAAGTGTAAGCGCGACAGCATTATCTATGCGCTTGAGTGCGAGTGAGATGTACTCTGTAGATTGCATTCTCACTCTCAAACTCATGAACTATTTTTTGTGTACGCATGCGCGTGGCATGTGCTTTCGCGTTTGTGATCGCACAGGCATTATATTGTTATATTGAAGTTTTATGTTATTTTTTCGATTTTGCTTTTGATGAGTTTTGATATAAATATATAATATTTTTATAAAAAACTTCAATATAACAATATAATGCCTGCGCGATCACAATGGTGAAAGCAGATGCTACGCGCATGCGTATAAACAAAATAGTCCATGAGTTAGAGAGTAAGAAAGCAATCTACGGAGTACATCTTACTCGCACTCAAGCGCATTGATAATGCTGTCGCGCTTACACTTAGAGGATAACTTTAATGCGTCTAGGGGTGGATGGCCTATGGAGTTGGTCTGGCTGCATACAAAAGGTATTAAAATACTCCTATGAATATCATATATAAAAATTGGAAGTTAGAATATAAGAAAGAAATTTTTTATGCAAAATAAAGCGTCTGGTGGGAGTTACCGCCCAAAAGAGGTGTCTGGCAATATTGGATTATGATTTAGTACAATATTTTGTAAAAGATATCCAAAATCCAGCTGTTAGAATTTAAGGAAAGTAAGCCATATTTTTATGTACCTTTCTTACCTGTTACCTGTAAAAGGGCCGGCTAATCAAGTTAGCGGGTATGCATAGGTGCTTAAGCATACATTACCCCACACATTTCTAATAATTTTAAGAGTAAGAAAATAAGGAAGGTCTGGGGGCCCCGGGATCTTGGACTAACAGAAGCTCAAATATGGCAACAACCATAAACATATAAAAGGGTTTGGTTTTGAATATCCCGATACCTACTAATATTGCAGAGCAAGTTGAATAGAACAAACAAAATGGTATGGTTCAATTTGACATTTTTAATGGATATTAACCAAATTTCTCTGGCGAAAGAAGTAATGAACAAATTAGAAGCTATTTACGAACACAAATCGAATTCAACAAAATAATGATTTTTTTAATATGGATGTCTTCGTAGGTATAGACCTAAATACAAATGTACCGAGAACATCTATTGGAGCAAAAGAGACAATTTATTAATTTGGGATTTAAAGGCCTGCAAGTTAGGATGAGTGGGGAAGACGTGGGAAGGTTAGGAGTTCCACAATCTGGAGACCCTGGGGATGAAAGAACAATCGAATCGATCCGTTCTCAATGTCGGGCATTGAACATTATAAAGCTATGGTTTTTAAGAAAAGTGCGCGTCGCGCGTCTTACGGCTTACGTAGAATAGCTCAGCTTTAAGGCGTCTTTACATGATGCCAGTGACTGGCGCCAGTCTCACTGCCATGCCAGCGCTAGCATGGTACTGGCATCATGTAAACACTTTCTTGTGCCAGTCCAGCGCTGTCTCGAATAGAAAGTTGGTCTATTTTTCATGCCAGTGGCCCCCGTCCGCGTCCCCTCCAACCCCGCGCTGGTGGTTGTAGACACGTGTAAACACAGCGTTCCAGTGACTGGCGTACATGTGAAGGGTAAACTTCACCAAGTCGGAACTAGGGTGCCAGTAAGACTGTCGCTAGCTATTGGATACGTGTAAACGTACCAATCCAGCGCTGTCCTAATCAAGCACTGGCATGCCAGTAAGACTGGCGCCAGTTACTGGCATCATGTAAACACGCCATTACTCACAGTCCGCTTTGCGCGGGTCGGTTTTTATGAATTCTCAGTTTTTAATATTCTGTTGAAGTAAACGGATAGGACAGAATGAACAATGCTATAGTTGCGTATTTGATCGAAGAAATTGAGAACGATGAACAAGACTTATTGTTGCTGACAATCAAAGAGCCTAATAGAAAAGTTGATGATTTATTTTCCTGTCGCAAATCCGAAGGAGCGTATACAGTTACAGTGGAAATACGACTTTTTGGAAACGAAATAAAATTTCGAGAATAGTAGACTTTCTAGGGAATTGTTTGAGGTTGTTCTAAACTTCATAAAAGCAGAAATTTTTGGCTCATAATGATCACTCTTTACAAGCCACCACTTCGATATAACTTGCTTCAGCTTATGTCGACGACTGCGTCCAAACCCAACAAAATTGATCTCAGCGCACACGCCAAACTCACACTGCTTTGTTAAACTCATCCGTTCAACCAGACAGACTCTTACAAACCGTATGCATAAGACACCTGATGTTCAATTAAAGCGCACGTGAGCTCTGCTCAACATAGCGTCGGCCGTACGCCGCGCATTGTTCTTAGAAACCGTAGCTTAAGGGTGCATGGAGTTGGCACGTCGCGTTGCTCTGGCTGGTCTAACAAGTGGAGGCATTATAGAGCGGAGTTCTTCTGAGCAAAATCCGTTTATGTATCGGTAGAACAAGAAAAGATCAGACACTGTTTTCGGTGGGACAATGGGGCTAGGTGTCTGGTAATACTGGTGACGTTTATAAGTCGTACTGCTCTTCTTTGTATTGTATCAAGAATTCCGAGCCTTGACGGAGTCGCCGAACCCCATACATGCGAGCAGTATTCAAGATTAGGTCGTATTTGGGTTTTGTAAAGAGTAGCTAAGGAAGATGAAGAAAAATATTTCCGTGCTCTAAAGACAAAGCCTAATTTTTTTCCTGCTGCAGTTGCTATGGATACAATATGTTCGTTCCATAGTAAGTCCTGGGACTTACCAACCAGCGTAATGGAGTCGCCCGCTATCAGTGTCAGATCGTTGATTGGAATGGATGAGTCGCATTTTGGCCTTTTGTTGGACATGTCTTGGAAGCGTTGAAATTACCAAGAATCTTTCTTCCCCACTCGTCTACAATTCTCTAATCTTGATTGAGAGAAGCCGTTGTGGATCTTCTGTCCTCCTGCAGAATATCTAGAAATATGGGACAATTGTGCGCTTTGCTACAGTGTAGGTTGCTATCATCTGCAAAACCATTTATTGGGTTATTAGTGGCTTCTGGTAGATCATTAATGTATATCAGGAATAGAGTAGGAGCTAAAGCCGATCCTTGAGGAACTTCCGGGGTTGATCTTGTAGAGGTTGGTAAAATGTCCATCTACAACAACTTTGATGTGTCTGTTTGAGAGAAAGTTGGATATCCATCTGCAAAGATTTTGCATGGGTCCGTATGAAGGCAGCTTGTTCAAAAAAACTGCATGCCGCACTTGATCAAATGCTTTTAAGATGTCTAGTGATGCTATTTGAGTCTTACCATAGCAGTGGATGGTATCACTCTGGACATGAGTTACATGTGCTAGTAGATCGGCTGTTAACCTTTGTTGGCGAAAACCATATTGCCTGTCACTTAAAAGGTTGTATGTCTCAATGTAGCTCAGGATCTCGTGATTGACGTATTTCTTTATAGTTTTGCTAATAACAGATAAAAGAGCTATGGGTCTGTAGTTAGAAGGCTGGGTTTTACAGCCTTTCTTGGGGACTGGTTGTACTCGAGCAGTTTTCCAGGATTCTGAAAAATTCCAGTATCATACTGTAACGTTTTTACCAAATAAAAACACAGGTTGGATTTATTTTTAAGTCGATTTATTTCCAACGAACAGCTACACTAAAATATTACACTACTGAACACAAAATTAACAATAATTTATTTATACTCTTTTTATTTGCACTATTCGCAAGTTTAAATATTCGCGCGATACTGAAAAACTGCTTGTCTCAACTCAAGTCACGATTTATAAATATCGCGGCGTCATCTCCCGGTCATCCAGAGAGTTCGAGAAGGGTCATTTATTCTTTTTGGTACCAGAACATTCGCCCGCGGAGCCATCTTTCAATCATTCTAGAGAGTTCCGGATAGACTTAACATTCACCCAGTGGCGTAGTTTCGTTACAATACGATAGTCGAAATAGTTTAGTAATAATAAATCATACAATAGTGAGCCCACATGAGTCATGTCAAAGAAAAACTCAAAACAAATCAGACACAATGCGAAGTTAAATAGCTATTTTACGGGCAATGCAAGTAATCAAAGTCACAGGTTTGTGTGCGACAACTGAAATAATAATAATAACTTTGCAAAGGAATACAGAGCACCCAAGAAAACTGTTTATAAGGAACAAGAGCTGCAACATATGTAAGCATTTATTGAAGAAAAATATTCATTATCTGCGAGTGACGATAAAGTGTGGATATTGGATAGCAGAGCTTCGATGCACATGACATACAGGCGAGAATTTATTCGTAAATTTAGTGAATATAACATTCATGATAGTGACGGAACTGTTAAATTAGGAAACAAGCAAAATGTTGAAGTTTTTGGAGAAGGATCAATATTAATTAAAAGAAATATCAATGGCCCGTGAGAGGAGAGCATATTGGAGAATGTAATTTATGTGCCTGAGATGCGAAGGAACCTATTTTCTAAGGCCGTGGCAACCAGAAGATGAATGTGAAAAGTAATGAAAGTACTTAAATAAACAAGAACAATTCAGTAGTTATGCACGCATATTTAAAAGACAACAATCAATATGAATTAGATATAAACAGTTACTCAAGCAAGTTGTTATACCGTTCAGTCTGATATTAAAGTGTGGCATCAACGTCTAGGTTACCTTAATGTCAAAGAACTTCAGAAAAAGAGCAAAAATAAAAGAATTCCAGGTAATGATAATTTCATTTGTGTAGCTTGTGAATATTGCAAGCAAGCAAGATTGCCATTCCAAAAATCAAAAAGAGGTCCAACTCCGGCTGATAATATAGTCTACAGTGACGTTTGTGGACCCATTAAAGAACCATGCAAGAATGAAGTACTAGAGTGTTTCAAGAAGCATAATGCTTTAGTGAACAATCATTTTTAACATGATATACGCATCCTACACACAGATAATGGTAGGGAATTCGTGAACAATGATTTTAAGAATAACTAAGCAAGAAAAGGGATAGTTTATGACTGTACATATCCTTACACCCCGCAGCAGAATGACCGGGCAGAGAAAAATTTATGTACAATAATGGAAAGTGCAAGGTCCATGCTTTATGCAAAAGACTTTCCTTTACAGTTCTGGGCTAGTCAGTAAGCTGTGCTGTCAATTTAATGAACAGAAGCTCATCTAGCAAAAAAATGACAGACCACAGAAGAGCCAACATAATGTACTTATGTATAGTTGATTCAAATAGAAGTGTCATCAAGTAGTCTCTGGAAAATTCAAATTTGTAGTGGCAGCACCCACGTTTAGTGAAATTTGAATCGCAATATTAGCCAGCTTGTGATCAGATTGCTACATATGCTCAATATACAAAACATTTTGACACATCGCGATGACATATAATTCCCTAACTAAAGTTCTGTTTCCATTGAATCTAGTAATAAAGTCTAAGATGATCTCACACGTACCCAGCCCACTTGATGACACTTCTATTTGAATCAACTATATTGTGCATTTAATTTTTTTGTATAGTGATCTTTGACGTTTATACATTTTTATCGTCTGGCAACATAGCAAGACTCTCTTTTGTTTATTGCTTTTATTTCAATATATATGTTTGACGCTTAAATAGCTAGCAACTGAATGTTTAATTGACGTTCAAAAGATTATTATTTATATGGACGCTTGATCTTTGTAGGAATGAAATCACAAGACTCCGTTAAGCACCATTTTTTTTAAACGATACTAAAGATGAGCCCTTTACCTAAATCTATAAAGTATTGTAACGGGATAACCGTAAAGGAAGGGACCTTAATTTGAAAGATTGTTGTTGACAGTTGATTTTTAGAAGTTTGTAAAAAAATCAACTGACCATTTAATATAATGTTTCTAGAAAATTCTAGAAACTTCTAAACACACTGACTAGATTAAATAATGTTGTATATAAGGGGATGCATGGGCACTTAACGTCAGTTCAAGTTCAAGTATTAACAAGAGTTCATTGTATTGTCAAGTAGTTAGACGTTATCCAGCAGAGTTCAGTGTATCTTAGCAATTTTGTAAATAAAATTGTGTAAAAAGCCCCCATAAGTGTTTCAAATTGATGTCAGGTGTGGGGTGAAGATACAAGAATGCCTGGAAAAAAGATAAATGAACTATTGGTGGCTGAGCTCAGAAGAGAGCTTGAAGAATTAGAGTTGGAAACCACTGGAAGCAAATCCGTATTGTTGAGAAGGCTCCGTGAGTACTACGTAAATAATAATTTGGACCCTGACGCTGTGGAGTTCAAAGACCCAGCTCAAAAAGCAAATTCTGAACTAACTCAACAACTTTCCCGGCTGCAAGAGGAGCTATCCAGTCAGATTAAAAGCCAGCGCGAAGACATGTCCCAGCTGTCCCAACGAATAACGAACCAACAAGAAGAACAAACTCAACAACTTTCCCGGCTTCAAGTAGAACAAACTTAACAACTTTCCCAGTTGTCCAGTCAGATAAGCAGCCAGCGCGAAGATATGTCCCAGCTGTCGCAACGAATGACGAACCAACAAGAGGAGCTATCCAGTCAGATAAGAAGCCAGCGCGAAGAGGTGTCCCAGCTATCACAACGGATGTCTACCTTACCAGAAGAGTTATCCAGTTCCTTCTCCCAGCAAATATCACACCTTCGTGACGAGCAAAATCAGCAAGTTGCCAACTTGAATCAGCAGGTAGACAACTTGAATCAGCAAGTGGACAACATGAATCAGCAAGTGACCAACGTGCGAGACGAGCAAAATCAACAAGTCGCCAACTTGCGAGACGAGCAAAACCAGATCAACCAGCAAATGCAGTCCGAGATAAGGAAGCTTCAACAAGAACAGGAAGCTAGCCGCCGAAACCAAACCATCCACCACGGCGACGGAGATGCAAGAAGGATGGAAACCTGCCACGCAGACGTCGGACGACAAAGAAGCGAGGAGACGACCCATGTACGAACGACGATGAAACCCCCGACCTTCGACGGGAAGACTTCCTGGCC
Organism: Altica lythri; assembly: GCA_964028335.1. Taxonomy (NCBI): domain Eukaryota; kingdom Metazoa; phylum Arthropoda; class Insecta; order Coleoptera; family Chrysomelidae; genus Altica; species Altica lythri. The sequence goes on from OZ034807.1 coordinate 45,411,100, forward strand.
AAATTACCTGAAACAATTCGACGCAGCGGCCAGAGCAAATGGATGGTCATCCCAGGAGAAAGCATTGTCCCTAACCGTAGCTCTGCGAGGCGAAGCTTTAGACGTCTTGCAATCATTGACACCGGATGAAGCTGACAACTTCGAGTTATTGGTCAATCGTCTAGAGATGCGTTATGGTCAAACTCATCTACCGAATGCAGTTAAAGAGCCGAAAACAGAAAAATGGAGAAACTATCCAGGAATTTGAAGCGGATGTAGCAAGAATGGTACGGCTTGCGTATTCAAATGCAGCGGAGGATTTCCTGGAGTGCCTAGCAGTCCAAACCTTCACCGATGGTCTTCGAGACGTCGAGTTGCAGCGCGCTGTATGGTTGGCGCGGCCGAAGACTCTTGTGGACGCCTTGACCATTACCCTGGAGTTTGAGGCGGCGACGGACGCCTCACGTGGAGTTGCTCGACTAAGGGAAATCACCGGTAACTACGACCATGCCGAAATCGAGCACAGACCTGGAACCAGACATCGTAATGCTGATGCACTTTCCAGAAGACCATGTCGACCTGATTGCCCCCATTGTACCCGTATGGAGCAGAACGAGGAAAAACTTGCTTCGTTAAGGTTGTGCCAGAAGACGAGAGCTCTATGCTGGAGGAGCAACAAGAAAACGATCCCGTTCTGAAAAAGATTAGGGAGTGGAAGAGAATGGACCGTCGTCCGTTGTGGAGAGAGATATCCTCATCCTCTCCTGCTTTAAAAGCATACTGGTCCCAATGGAACTCTTTAATTTTGGACGAAGAAACAAGGAAACAAATAGTGGTCCCAAGAAATGCTGTACCGGAAATTTTAAAACAGATGCATAATGATAGTTCTGGAGGACATCTGGGTATCACGAAAACGCTGCAAAAGATCCGAGATAGATTTTACTGGGTAAATTGCACTAATAATGTTAAAGATTGGTGTCGTAAATGCACTACATGTGCTGCCAGTAACGGTCCGCACCGAAAACCGAAGGCGGAAATGCAGCAATACCTGGTTGGAAGTCCTTTTGAAAGAATCGCAGTAGATGTATTGGGGCCACTTCCACAGACCGATGTAGGAAACAAGTACATCTTTGTTGTAATGGACTACTTCACTAAATGGGTTGAAGCATATGCAGTTCCCAATCAGGAAGCTACCACTTTAGCAGATATATTGGTTGAAGAATTCGTAAGCCGATTTGGGGTTTCATTAGAATTACATTCAGACCAAGGAAGGAATTTTGAGAGCAAGCTGTTTCAAGAAGTTTGCCAAAGATTAGGCATCCACAAAACGAGAACCACAGCGATGCACCCTCAGTCTGATGGAATGGTGGAACGAATGAACCGGACTATAACCAACTATCTGTCAAAAGTGGTGTCAGATTGTCAGAGGGATTGGGATCGACATATTCCACTATTTCTAATGGCAATTCGATCGGCCATCAACGAATCAACTGGCCAAACGCCTGCGAAGGTCCTGTTCGGTAGAGAAATGAGGCTACCATGTGACTTGGTGTTTGGTTGTAAACCTGGTGAAGAAATGGCACGTGAACAATATGTCACCGACCTTCAGAATCGAATGGAAAATATACACAACCTGGTGCGTGGAAAACTACAATTATCTAGTGATCGGATGAAGAGGTACTATGACACACGGACAATGGAAAAGAGTTACCAAGTTGGAGATTTAGTCTGGCTCTATAACCCCCGACGGCGTCGAGGTATTTGTCCCAAATTACAAAAGAACTGGAAAGGTCCTTACACCATCAGGAAGAAGATTAACGATGTCATTTATCGGATCGTGAAAATTCCCAGAGGGAAACCCGTCGTGGTCCATCATGATCGTTTGGCGCCTTACCAGGGAAACCACAGTGGAGATGCGCAGCAACTCCAAGAAGATGGTTTGGCTGGCTCAGGGAGTGTGCGGGATTCCGATGTAGGAAATAACATTCCAGGAGGAATGAATCTAAGGAGGGGGCAGTGTTACGGGATAACCGTAAAGGAAGGGACCTTAATTTGAAAGATTGTTGTTGACAGTTGATTTTTAGAAGTTTGTAAAAAAAATCAACTGACCATTTTAAATAATGTTTCTAGAAAATTCTAGAAACTTCTAAACACACTAACTAGATTAAATAATGTTGTATATAAGGGGATGCACGGGCAGTTAACGTCAGTTCGAGTCAAGTGTTCACAAGAGTTCATTGTATTGTCAAGTAGTTAGACGTTATCCAGCAGAGTTTAGTGTATCTTAACAATTTTGTAAATAAATTGTGTAAAAAGCCCCCATACGTGTTTCAATATATACATATATACTCCAAGGAAGTCTTTGCTGATTGTTATATAATAAAATGATGAAGATATTGGGTTTAGAAGCAATACAAAAAGTGTACTCTTATAAGTTTTTAATTGCCAAGCTTTCGATTATGATTATAATCATCTTCAGGGCACTACAATACTTTATGTTATAATATGGACTATAAATTATATAAATATAAGTTTTTACTTACAACTTGTTGAGATTATTTTGTAAAAGATGTTAATTTAATATTATGTTTAGGTAGTAGATTTTGAAAAAAAAATATAACAACGATAAACTTTTTATAGAAATATCAAAAAACTGCACTACTACAAGCCTTTTTAAAAATTAATTTGATTTAACATTTACTTCAGAAATGACTGGACGTATTTCGGTCATTTTAAGTTTTTACGTAGAAAGGTCCTATGAAACCGAAATTAGGTTTTGAAATTTATATGAAACAAGATCGTAGGTTCATTAAGAGTATTTGTATAAAATCGTATTAAAACCGTTATTAAATTTTATAATAAAATTGAAAGTTAATATATATGTAAAAAATTATTAAAAATTGAAAAGTTTTATTTAAAAATTATTTAATTGTTTGGTGTAGTAGCTTGAATTTGTTATAATATATTTTAATAATAGTTACTCTTCAAGCGTCTGCAAAGGCTCAACACCACGCTTTTCCAGAAACTATAGGTAAGAAAACATTTCATTTAAGTGCCCTATATCAGTTCTATGATTCATAGAATGTGGTGTCTTATTAATATGTGTCATTTCCAAAAAGAGCCTTCTGGAAATATTATTATCACGGTCCAAAACTGTAACGTTGTCATAATCTATTCTATGGTCGTTTTGCATTACATGGAGTCCAAGTGCACTTCTTTCAGAATGTAGTCTGCAGTCTGATTAATGTGCCGTAATTCTATCTTTTAGGCGTCTCGAAGTCTGGCCAACATAGACCTGGTTACAATCTTTATAAGGCAGACTGTACACTACATCAGTTAAGGAAAGCAATGAAGTTTTTGTTTTTAAATTTGTGAAGATTCCTCCCACAGTAAAAACAGTTTTAAAGGCAAAAGTTATTTCAGTTATTGGTTTAAGTATTTTAGCCAAGTTGGGTGTCAATTCCTTGATATATGGAAAAGAGCGATAGATAATAGTATCTGGCTGATCACTAAATTTTTGTGATGTGTTCTCCCTATTGTTGATAGTATTATTATTTATATTTTGGGTGTTATATAATAATTTCTGCTCAAGAAATGCGTAATGCTGTCAAATTTGTGCATGGTTAGAGTTTCCTAACTCAAATGCACATTGATGCTGCGACGTGGATATAAATATCAACTAGTCTATACCAGGGCAAAACCCTCTGCAGACATGTTTCAATCTTGTTAGATCTCATCAGTACAGTATAGCTTGTCTCTTCAGTCACTAATCAAGAGACATCCTTGGTATAGAAAAGCTGATATTTGATGTCTTATAGTTGCAAAAGTGAGTACCACTCGTAAATTTCGCAAGCACGCTATCTCTACTCCAAAATAGCACCGTTGTGGTCGCTTATTTGCATCTAATAAATAAACCTATCGCAAGGTAAATTAATAAACAACGAATGGAGCGTTTGACAATCTTATATACAACGAAAAAACAAAAAAATGATACAAAGTATCTTGCGTAATGCTGTCAAATTTGTGCATGGTTGAGTTGTACTCACTTTCGCAACTATAAGACATCAAATATCAGCTTTTCTATACCGGGGATGTCACTTCATTAGTAACTGAAGAGACAACCTATACTGTACTGATGAGATCTAACAAGATCGAAACATATCTGCAGTGGGTTTTGCCCTGGTATAGACTAGTTGATATTTATATCCACGTCGCAGCATCAATATGCATTTGAGTTAGGAAACTCTAACCATGCACAAATTTGACAGCATAACGCAAGATACTTTGTATCATTTTTTTGTTTTTTCGTTGTATATATATATATATATATATATATATATATATATATATATATATATATATATATATATATATATATATATATATATATATGTACATTGTGCATATTAATTGGAAAACAAAGTTATCTACCAATAAACTCAAGATACACATTTAGTCGAGGAAATCAAGCAGTGAACTATTGATGTTTTAAACCGCAAGTGGATTTTAATGCGGTTTGATGCTTTGAAGAAAGTTTACAAACTTTGTAAACTAGTTCAAAAATAAGCTTGAATTTATGTGAGTTTGCTTCAGCAATGAATCACAGGGTTATCTATATTGTTTTATTGTTGCAATGTTTTATAACTCAATATTAAAAGTGTGAAATAATTCATTACTTAATACCGATTGTTCAGAAAAATTGTTAATTTTAATAAATATAGAAATATAAAAAATGTTGGGGTAATAAAAAATACCTTTATTTTCTTACAGTAATATAAATTCACAATCACAAGACACACTACAGAAAACAGCAGTGTTATATATTATATGTACATATAAAATAATATTATATATATATATATATATATATATATATATATATATATATATATATAAACAAAGTGCCAAGAAAATGCGTATTAATATAAACAAAAGGGGAAAATTATTGGGCATGTACGCAAAAAGGATCAATAAGGCCACGAGTAGGAATGGTAACCGCAGACATTCCTACTCGTGGCCTTATTGATCCTTTTTGCGTACATGCCCAATAATTTTCCCCTTTTATATATATATATATATATATATATATATATATATATATATATATATATATATATATAACGTGAAGTCAATCGTGGAGTTGCAGTCTCGTTAGCCGTCATCAGTGCGGCATAACCAAGTAAGGTATTGCTCTTGGCTAGCAAAAGTTTTTTTGTACTTGGGAGCAAAGGATGGTAGGGAAACATGTGTACAAAAAAAAATACAAACATGTGTTAAAAAACACAAACAAATGCCCAAATGTGGGCACAGCTGGCCGAAGGCACAAATGGCGATAGGACTCCTGTGTGAGCGTTCGTTGTTTGTGTTTTTTAACACATGTTTGTATCTTTTTTTGTACACATGTTTCCCTACCATCCTTTGCTCCCAAATACAAAAAAACTTTTGCTAGCCAAGAGCAATACCTTACTTGGTTATGCCGCACTGATGACGGCTAACGAGCCAGAAACATGCATGTCTGCGGTTACCATTCCTACTCGTGGCCTCATCATCTTTTTTGCGTACATGCCCGTTAATTTGCCCCTTTTGTTATATATATGTATATACACTTAAGAAAAAACAAAAAAATGAGCTTTAAAAAATTAAAATCCGTTTGTTAGAACCCACCATATTGCAAATATAGTTACAGAATATTGCAAAATATCACTCCTAATGTTTTTGATCGCAGAATTTTTTCATAACTTGGGTTCTAATAAAGCTATCATATCTCACGACCTCTTATTTTAAAGGCAACAGTATAAGCTTTAAATTGAAATAATAGAAATGTATCTAACAATGTTTTTAACAAAGTTATACCTACTTAAAAGACAAATTTTTACATAAAAATCGCTAAGTAATTTATTTATATATATAAAAAGTCTTCAAAAATTTTTCTATAATGTATAATGTATAATGTAGAACATTTTACGCTTTGTTAAATATATCTAATTTATTTCTTTCCTGAGATATAGCACTTTTAAATAACATAGATATTTATGTGCGCTAGAAAAGCATGGCGCAAGCGCTTTTGTTCGAGTTGTGAGCTCCTCTTTTTTTAAAGGTATTATTATTGTAATCAAGCTAGATCCTTAAATGATTTATTATTTATACTGTCTTAGAAATTTATATTTAAACTAAGTACATAACGCAATATAAATATTTCTATATTAATGTTTCTGGCCAAATAAAGAAGTAAATAGATGTTATTATGCCACAAAGAAGCTATTGAGAATATTTAAATGTAATCGCAAATGTAATGTTTAATTTAAGTAATAAAGTACACTTTATTAAAATCAAAATATAAAATTCTGCATATTTTCAATTAACGAATTCTCCCATTGTAAATTTATAATTTTAATTGAAATATTATTCATAGTATATAATATTCTATTCATAAAATTTACATAAAATGGTTAGTTAGTGTATTAAAAAAGTTATATTTATTTAAATAAAATTATATATTTAAATAAACTACATGTTGTTGTTTCTGTATCAATTTAAATTTGTTTATATTTAGCCTTAAGCGAATAAATAATTATTGTAATTATGAAAATGTATAAATAATAAGTTTATAAGAAAAAATGAGAAACCTCTGTAGATTTAGTATATTATATATATATATATATATATATATATATATATAAAGCAGTAATTCTTTGTTAACGGCTGGCTATTTAAACAAGAAATAAAATATATACAAATATATATTTTGGTTTACAGGGATTCAGCCAAATTCAGGTTTATTAGTAAGACTCTACTATTACTATTACCGAGCTTTCGAATTTATTTCAAATTCTTTTTCAAGGCTAAAATATACAAAAATAGGTTACAAATTGCTAAAATTTAAAAATATGAAAATTTACTTACAAGCAAATTGAATCATTATAAATTGTTAAAAATATAAATCAATAAAATTGTTGAAAACATTACTTTTTTTACAATTCAACAGAAAATTAAATAGAATTTTTGAAATTTAAAATTGTAATCTTTTAACTTTGATTGATAATTAATTTGTCAAAAAAAAATTTGATTTTTTATTTTAATAGGTTATTTGATGATTTTGTTACTGTTATTTTTGATTTTTTAATAATTAATAAATAAATTATTTGTTATTTTTAAATTATTGTATACTACTTGATTGTGTTATATTTTGATTTGTATTAATTGAATCATTCACTGTTAAAAGATAACAATAAATTATATTTAAATTTTGTGTTTCATTCATTTTGTTCATTGTATTTGGAGTTTTATTAATATGAACCATTTCCATAAATTTTCTTTTAGTTGTGTTATTTTCTATGTTTAGTATTTTTACATTATTGTAATCCATATGATGGAATTCATCAATTACATGTTCAGCTAGTGCACATTTTCTTTTTTTTAATCTAGCATCACTACGATGTTGAGTTATTCTTTGTTTAAGATTTTGTAATGTTTGGCCAATATATACTTTATCACAATTATAACAAGGAATTTTATAAACAACATTATTAAGATTCATTATATCTTCTTTTTGTTTTAATATATACAGTGTGACCCATTTGGAATGGAAACACCCCTGCAGAATTCTTATTAATTAACCGATTGTAATAATTTTTTTTCCTATTTTTGAGTTAAAAAAAGTTTTACTCGAAGACCAAATTTGACATCTTTAATTTCGTTTTCAACGCCTACTATGCCACTTTTTTGTTGTCAAAAATGAAGAATTTTTATTAGCGATTTTTTTTATTAAAAAATGACGACACCACTGGATTTAAAGTGGCTTTAAATAGCTCTTATTAAAATTTCATGAATAAATATTTATAAATAAAAAAGTTATGAAAACTTAAAATTTGAAAACTCGTCAACCTAAGAGTTACAAAATAACACACTGTATCAACATTTCTAACACAAAAGGTTTATAAACAGCCCCTAGGGAACAGGAAAGAACTTTGTGCAAGAATTCGACAGGTTTGTGAAGAAATCACCACGCAACAATTAAGGAATGTCACTAAAAATATTCGCAAGCGCTACGACAAATGTGTTCAACTAAATGGTGGATTGGTAGAGGCGACCAGGATCTAAAATAAACAAAACAATTATAAGACTAAGATACTTAGTTTGTGAAAAAGTGGTTTATTGTTTAAATTAATAAAAAGAATCACAATTTGTGTGGCTAAATGTTGATGCAGAGTTTAATTTTGTAACTCTTAGGTTGACGAGTTTTCAAATTTCATATTGTCATAACTTTTTTATTTATGAATATGTATTTATGAAATTTTAATCAGAGCTATTTAAAGCCACTCTAAATCCAGTGGTGTTGTCATTTTTTAATAAAAAAAATCGCTAATAAAAATTCTTCATTTTTGACATCAAAAAAGTGGCATAGTAGGCCTTGAAAACGAAATTAAAGATGTCAAATTAGGTCTCCGAGTAAAACTTTTTTTAACTTAATAATAAGAAAAAAAAATTATGCCAATCCGTTAATAAATAAGAATTCTACAGGGGTGTTTCCATTCGAAATGGGTCACACTGTATTTATATTGATATGGATTTTTCTTCGTGGTGCACGTTATTTCAATGGAATGTTGGAACGTGATCCATTATTTGTAAATTGGTTGCCAAGGTTAAGTATTTTTTGGTATCTTGATTGTTTTTGTTTAGATTATAGGATGTTATGTTTTTAAGAGATGATTATTGATTAGATTGTCATTGTGTTAATTTTGTAAAAGTTAAATATTGACATTTAAATTAAAATAAGAAGAGTTTATAAATAAAAAATATAAATAAATAAAAAGGTAATTGGAATTGGATAAGAGGATACAGAGAGGTCAGAGTTGGAAAATTGTAAAAGAAGAAGGTATAGAGAAAGAGTTGAACAGCAGAAAGGTATTAAATGGATGGAAAGGCAGTAGCAAGAAGGAGTTGGAAAGTAGTTGGAAGAGGAAGATATAGAGAAAGAGTGGAAAAACGGAGGAAGAAAGAATTAGAAAGACGCGAAAGAATTATTTTTTATATTTATAATTTTGTACTTTATTTTTAGGACAATCAATTTAAAAATTTGAATCCACGACCGATAAATTTATTGAAAAAGGGTGTTCCGGAAGGAGGATCCATTTCAATTGGCGCCCAGAACGTGTGGCTGCTTCGGCACTGAGGGTAAGAGATTTTTCTTAACTATTAGGTGTCAAGCTTGCTTTATTAAAAACAAAGTGTGTGATTCTGGAGTAAAAGATTAAATAAATTATAGGTATATTATATGAAATTAAGAGGGGGAAAGGAAATTACAGATAGAATGTCAGAGCAAGGGGATAATATTGATAATCAGGAGAGTCAGGGTAGTCAGGGTATTCAGGATAGTCAGGGTAATCAGGTTAGTCAGGGAAGTCAGGGTAATCAGGTTACTCAGGATAATCAGGGTAATCAGGATAGTAAAATAGGGGATAGAAGGGATTCATCATGGGAACAAATGATGGAAATGTTAAAAAATATAAACAAAAATATTGAAGCAAATAACAAAAATACTCAAGAAAATAAAGAAGACATGAACAAAAAGATTGAAGCAATGAATAAAAATATGGAAGCAATAAACAAGAATATGGATTAAATTAAACAAGACATGAACAAAAATACTGAAGCAATAAATTTAAATATGGAAACAATGAAAAAAGACATGAACAAGAATATGGATTCTATAAAAAAAGAAATAAAAGAAGAATTCAAAAATGAGATTAAGAAACAAATGGAAATGTATAGAGAAACATTAGAATAAACAAAAACAGAAATAAGAAATGATATGATAATGAGAAAAACAGAATTAGAGGAATTACAAGAAGTAAAAATTAAAATAATTATTAATAAGGAATATAAAGATGAATTAAAAGAAATTAATGCTAATACAAATAAAAAATTAAATGATTTAGAGATAATTATACAACAAGAGAATATAGAAAAGAAAAATGTAAAAGAAGAAATGCAAAATACAACAAAGAAGATATACGAGATGGAAGAAAAAGTAGAAGAAATAAATGTAGTACAAGAAAAAGAATGTGAAATGTTATTGGAAGAAAAGGAAAGAAGAAAAATAAATAAAAATCAAAATAATATGAAAATAAGTAAAAGTGAACATAAAATTAATGGAAATATTAATAAAAATTACAACATATATCAATGTTCAGTTCATATTGCCAAGTTTTCGAATTCACATTTACTTATTGATATTTATAAATATATTTTAGTTTATTACTCATATAGTTTGAGTAATATTTTAGTTACGTATTTTAAATTTTAACGCCTTTTTCGGTTTAAATTACAATTTGTTTATTTGTTTGTTAATATCATTGTCAAGGTCAAGTAATTTCTCTTTCCTTCAGTTTGTCATTGTCATGCGCAACGATTTTATAAAGCTCGGTCTGACTCCATTTTTGACGCTTAATTCTCCATGTCTAACAAGAATTATAAGTTAACAATTAATTTTTTGGTCATTAAATCTGGATTTTTCGTTTCTCTAACAATAGTTTTTCCTGTTCTCCAAAAAGTTTTTTGTGTAATTGTGTTCTATGGACATTATTCAATTGTATTTTTGACCACGCCAGCTTCCTGGAGTACATCTTTGAAGTTCCGCCAGCTATTTTTTCATAACTTTTATTTTTTAACTTTTCATACATTTGATTTGTTAAAACTTCGATTGTGTGAACATCTTTTTACGCTGAAGACCGAAATTTTACTTGATCTCAACATATGGATATATATAAAAATACCTTTATGTGACCAGTAATTTCTTCGTTCCAAAAAATTGTATTTGTACTAGGTATGTACCTTTTTAACTTTTTTATAAATTTCTCTTCATAGTGTTGACTTAATTGTAGGCCTGAAGATGGCTCTTGGTAGCCGAAACTAGTCGCCAACTGATATTTTACTCCATTAAATTATGTGGGATTGATTTTGTGTTTTATTGTTCATTTTGTATATTGAACCACCACATTTGAGAAATGAATAATCTTTTTCGATTAAAATAAGAAGAGTTTATAAATAAAAAATATAAATAAATAAAAAGGTAATTGGAATTGGATAAGAGGATACAGAGAGGTCAGAGTTGGAAAATTGTAAAAGAAGAAGGTATAGAGAAAGAGTTGAGCAGCAGAAAGGTATTAAATAGATGGAAAGGCAGTAGCAAGAAGGAGTTGGAAAGTAGTTGGAAGAGGAAGATATAGAGAAAGAGTGGAAAAACGGAGGAAGAAAGAATTAGAAAGACGCGAAAGAATTATTTTTTATATTTATAATTTTGTACTTTATTTTTAGGACAATCAATTTAAAAATTTGAATCCACGACCGATAAATTTATTGAAAAAGGGTGTTCCGGAAGGAGGATCCATTTCAATATATATATATATATATATATATATATAAACAAAAGGGGAAAATTATTGGGCATGTACGCAAAAAGGATCAATAAGGCCACGAGTAGGAATGGTAACCGCAGACATGCATGTTTCTGGCTCATTAGCCGTCATCAGTGCGGCATAACCAAGTAGGGTATTGCACTTGGCTAGCAAAAGTGTTGGGTACTTGGGAGCAAAGGATGTTGGGGAAACATGTGTAAAGAAACATAAAAACACAAAAACAACGAAAGCTCACACAGGAGTCCTATCGCCATTTTGTGCTTTCGGCCAGCTGTGCCAATGGGTTTTCGGCTAGCAACCAGCGTCGCAACGTTGGCGAAACGGACTCATTGTGTTTGAGTCGTTCTAAGCCCAGGATATGAAATAAACAAAGTGCCTTATTGATCCTTTTTGCGTACATGCCCAATAATTTTCCCCTTTTGTTTATATTAATACGCATTTTCTTGGCACTTTGTTTATTTCATATCCTGGGCTTAGAACGACTCAAACACAATGAGTCCGTTTCGCCAACGTTGCGACGCTGGTTGCTAGCCGAAAACCCATTGGCACAGCTGGCCGAAAGTACAAAATGGCGATAGGACTCCTGTGTGAGCTTTCGTTGTTTTTGTGTTTTTATGTTTCTTTACACATGTTTCCCCAACATCCTTTGCTCCCAAGTACCCAACACTTTTGCTAGCCAAGTGCAATACCCTACTTGGTTATGCCGCACTGATGACGGCTAATGAGCCAGAAACATGCATGTCTGCGGTTACCATTCCTACTCGTGGCCTTATTGATCCTTTTTGCGTACATGCCCAATAATTTTCCCCTTTTGTTTATATTAATACGCATTTTCTTGGCACTTTGTTTATATATATATATATATATATATATATATATATATATATATATATATATATATATTTATATATAAAGTACTTCTTAGTCGTTTGCTGATTATTTAAGATACAGTGAGGTAAATAGTGGGTATTTAGCAAAAATTAGGCGAAGTGTACTCTTTAAGATTTAATACTTCAATATTTCGTTAAAAATATTTTAACATCTTCAGGAAGTTACTACAAATGTTACAATTCAATTAAAATAATAACTAGTTATGTTCTGATAATGTTTTACTTACTCTTGTGAGGATAAAGCAAACGATGGAATTAGAAGGACGTAGGTATAATGAAAATAAAATATTAAAAACAATCACTATAGTTTAAACTATTAGTAAAACTTCTCAGGAGAAAATGCTATTAGAAACACTCTACAAATGTTAAAAAACAGATTTTGGGTTAGACGTCATCGTTATGTTGGATTAACATAAAATAGAGACGTAACTTCTTATATTTTTCAAAAAATCAATTCCTAATGGACAGAGATACTTATATCCAAAAATCATTGGAATTGCTTAATGATCGAGAGACATATGTACCAGTTGACAAAGATCCGACTTCGACAATGGAAAACGCATGCTTTAAATTGATTGGAGAACTCAAAAGAAAGAACCACATTACACCTGAAGTAGCAAAATCAATTTCAGTTTATAATGGGATTTGTCCCAAGTATTACGGGTTACCCAAAAAACATAAACCAGAGGTGCCTCTTCGTCCAATAGTTTCTTGCATAAACTCGCCTACACAACCATTGGCTAAGTTAATTTCTGAAATTTTGGCTGTTTCTTTTGAAGACTTCAACAAATTTAGAATCAAAGACACGTTTGAATTTGCACAAAAAATGAACAATATTAATATACCTGAAGGATTTGTAGTCGTTTCATTTAATGTAGTGTCTCTATTTACAAAAATTCCACTAGATTTAGTTAAGTCATTTATAGATGAACATTTTAATCTAATACAACCTAATTGTCAAATACCAAAAACAATGTTGGTTAAGATTGTCACTTTTCTTTACAATAATACTTACTTTTCTTTCCAAGAACAATTTTATAGACAAAAATTGGGCGTACCGATGGGTGGAGCTGCCTCACCAGTGATAGCCGAAATAGTAATGAACAAGATTTTATATTTTGTAACAAGTCAAGTCAATTTTCAATTTCCTTTCTTGTATCAATATGTAGATGACTTGATAATGGCAGTACCTAGTGGAGAAGTTCAAAGTACATTAATGATTTTCAATTCTTTCAATCACCATCTCCAATTCACTGTTGAGGAAGAGTCTAACTCTTCGGTCCCCTTCCTAGATACACTAGTAGTTAGAACTGCATTAAACTCTATTTGTTTAGATTGGTACCGAAAAAATACCAATTCGGGTAGATATATTCCTTTTAACTCATACCACCCGATGAAACAAAAGGTTAACACAGTTCTGGCTATGAAAAATAGGATTATAAAAATCTCCCATCCGTCTTTCAGAGAGAAAAATCTAAAACTGTTGTTCGAAACATTAACAAGTAACAATTATCCAAAAAGACTGTTGAACAAATTACTTTACACTGACATACAACAACACACTACAAATTTAACATCTAACATAGGTAATAACGATAACAACAATGTAACACAGGTGAAATATGGAACACTACCATACATAAATAATTTAACACAACCTCTCACAAGACTGTTCAGTCAGTTTAATATAAAAATAGCTAATTATAATATAAAGAAGCTTAACCTATTCTACTCCAAATTAAAAGATCCTACTCCAACGATAAAAAGTAGCAACGTTATTTATAGTATTCCTTGTGAATGTGGCAAAATCTATATTGGACAGACAAGTCAGCGTCTCCAGAAAAGATTAGCTCTTTACAAAAGTGATTGTAAACACAAACCTTTGGCGACGAGTCTTAGTATCCATGCCAACGACAATGACCATCGTGTCTTGTACAATGAGGTTGTAATCCTCGATAGAGCAACAAAGGATTCGCATCGCAAAGTGTTGGAAATGTGTTATATTAATAATTGCTCGAACTCATTAAACCATAAAAAGGATGTAGATGGGTTAAGTTCCATTTATACTTATTTGCTTAAACAGAATTATACCAAAAATAAGAGACTCCCACAGTCTTATGAGAGACACTCCTAATTTTATGTTCCTCCTAAAAATAAAAAAATTAAAATAATTATCTTTCAGTGCAAGTTTTTCGTATTGGTTTCCATATCTCATTTTAAAAAACAAAACTTTTAATTGTGTCATTAAAAATAATTTATTTACTAAGACTTACCTAATTGTTTCTCCTTTTTGCTATCTTAAAAACTTTATAAAAAAATACCAATTGTAAAAACTAATAACACTACAAATTTGTAAAAGTAAATGTTGTTACCCCAAAAATAGCCAAAAATAATAATATAAACATAACCCTAAATATTCTTCGGTTAGCCATTCAACCGTGTCTTAGCTAATTGTGGTAACACAGACACTAATATTTTAATAATGTTTTAATAACTTGTTCTTAATTATTTGTAGTTTTTGATTTTAATTGATTATACTTAACACCCCAATGTATTTTACAATTGGAACAAAAATAATCAACTTAGTTAGTATGGAGATCCAATTTTAATGTAATTTTTACCAAGTACTGAATTGAGTACCGTTTTAAATAAAAAAAAAGAAGAGGATATAAGACAAATGTCAGTTGGATAAGTGACAACTGAACTGACAGTTGACTTATACATTCTGAATGTTCGAATTTCTCTACACGTGGCTGTTAAATTTTTTTAAAAAAAATCTGAAACCGTTTTGCGTAATTTCCGGTTAAAATTACACAATAAGATGCTTATTTCTGTTCCTACACACTTCTAAGTCTTGTGTCAAATTTTTGGTAAGATTTAAATAACCATTAAGTATTCTTTTATAAGTTACATTTTTCTCATTGTAGTAAGTTCTGATGAAGCCAGACGTTAGTTGGCGAAAGCTTAACAAAAAATAAAGACACTCACATTGAAGCAACTAGTTTCTTTCCGCTTCCTTAGTTAAATTATTAAAAAAAGGGTTTTTCCCAGCTGAAATCCGAATCTATTATTTACTAGTAACCCGTTACTACCTACACTTATATATATATATATATATATATATCATAGTATATAGTATAGTATATATAGTATATCATGATAATATCAGAAGAAACCAATATATAGAATGATCAAAGAAGGAATAATCAAGGAAAAACCTCGATCACTTCAACTTGATCAAACTTGGGAAATGCCCCAAGATGACATGCCAAAGAAATTTAACTTTGTAGGGAAATTTACCACTAAACTGGGAAGCAAATCTGAATGGGACGAAAACACCATATTGGGGCTAAGCCAAAACGCCATAAAATGGTACATGGACGGCTCCAAGACAGATAAAGGAATAGGAGCAGGGGTGTTTGGACCTAGAACCAAATACTCAGAAAACTTGGGTACGTATCCAAGCATCTTTCAAGCGGAAATTCGTGCCATCGAAAGATGTATAGGATTTAACATTGAAAGGAACTATCGTAGACAGAAGATTGTAATCATGTCAGATAGTCAAGCAGCCATCAAAGCTCTGAACTCAGATACAATCAATTTAAAGATGGTCTGGGAATGCCTAGGCAAATTAAATGAACTAGGACAGAATAACACTGTTACTCTCCTATGGGTTCCAGGACACGTAGGAATAGAAGGAAATGAAACAGCAGACAAGCTGGCAAAAAAAGGAGCTGAAACCCCATACCTGGGACCAGAACCATCCTGTGGGATCAGCAGTAGTACAATCTTAGAAAAACTAAAGAAAAAAAATGGATAGCGAAAAATCCAAGTACTGGAATGATCTAGAAGGACTAAGACAATCGAAGACGCTCCTGGGAAACTATAACCAGAAGAGATCTCACAGCTGTCTTAACCAGAGTAAGAAAAACCTCCGAATTATAACAGGAATACTAACCGGTCACTGTCGATTAAGCGGACATATGAAGAAACTAGGATTAGTAGATGAAGCAAACTGCAGATTCTGTGAGGTAGAGTATGAAACCTCAATACATATACTTTCAGAATGCATGGCATTAAGTAATTCTAGGGTCAAATACCTAGGGTCATACAAAATAGAAAGGGAAGAACTACCTAATTTAAAACCCAATGATATCCTAAACTTTCTAAGGAAGATAGGACTAGAAGAGCTGCTATAAGTCTGAGGAATCATCAGAAATATAGCAAGAAAAGGGGGACACAATCTTAAAACTAACTTGAACATTGTAATAATTTACTCTGTACATTGTTTATTTACAGTTGTTTTTCAAGTAGTCATGTTTATTAATTATGTAAACAAGTTGTTATGTAGATAATTATTTTGATGTAATCATTGTATACATACAAAAAGTAGTTTAATAAAAAACCATTTTCACTCAGAAGTAGAGATCCATTTTATTATTTCAACATGGCAGAACGCGAAAATCGAACAATAGGGAACAGGACAACTTTTCAAATAGTGTTTAAAAATAATCTTTATTCATATATATAGCCATAAAAAATAATATTTTAATTAAATAAATCCTCTGGAGTACTTGAAAACGTCAAAAACATAATTTATTTCAAATTGCCGCGAAAACAGCACTTCATGTCAATTCAGATCGCGTGACGTCATTTGGAAGGTAAACAAACTTCTAACCATATTACAAGTGATCAGTGCTTGGATAAATAAAGTATTTTGTGTTTCTTAATCATCATGGACCGAAAAAAATATCGTTGGTGTGTTGTACCTCGATGTGGAAATACATCAGTAACTACTCCAAATAATTTTTTTATTGATGTATCTCGAAAACCAGACATACGAAAGAAATGGTTAGACCTAGCAAGACGAAAGTGCAATGGAATGTCTGTTACTTCACCAATTTACTTTTGTGAAGATCACTTTGATTTAAGTACTGTACACAGCCCATTATACAAATAATGTTTAGTGTGTATGTAATGTAGGTGTTATAGGTTATGTCTTACTTTGAATGTTTTACGTGTGCATAAACAATCTTGTATTTGTGTTTTAGCTGCCAAAGAAGCTATAGAGAATATTTAAACTTAATTATATCTTTTATATACATTTTATTTTACTTTATATTGAGAATGTTAATAAATAAAACCATTGACAAATTGTGTATAATTATTTTATTTAGTGCTTTCATATAAAATAGGGAATATTTTTTTTCCAACATTCACTTATACTAGAGATATAATGTATAACTAAAGTTCTGTTATGACTATAGTCCTTGAATTCGTAACTAATTACAATTAAATATTTTTTAGAAAAATGCAAATAAATCGTAGAAAAACGCGAAATAACATACAAAGCAGTGCTGTTTACTTATGGCTACCTACACATGACGTTACGCACTGTGATTGTCGTTTGGGTTCTTACACGTCACAGATAATTTACGCAACTTTATTTATTGATTTAAAAATATAAATCATTGCTATTTCTTAAAAATCTTTATTGAGTGATATTGTTGTATATCAAACTTTATTTTAAAACACATCTTAGATTTTTTTTCGATTACTGTCCGGTACCCTATTGTTGAGACAGCAAGGGCACTAATGCATTCTAATTCTAGTTTACCTCAAAGTCTTTGGGCAGAATTAATCAACACAGCGAGTTATATTCTTAATAGATCTGGTGTTTCTGGAATAGAAGGAAAATCCCCATTTGAAATGTTTTATGGTAAGAAACCTCATTTGAGACATTTAAGAATTATAGGAAGTACGTGTTATGTTCATATTCCAAAATGCAATAGAAAGAAAATGGATAAGAAGGCCGTAATGGGAATTCTTGTAGGATACGATAATGATGATGGTTATCGAGTATGGTGTAAAGAAAATAAAACATTAATAAGATCTCGAGATATCAGGATGGAGGAATGCTTGTTTTAGTCTTATATGTTTATGATGGACTTCTTGCTTCAAATTGTAACAAATTAAAAGATAATTTTCTAAAGGATTTAAAAAAGGAATTTAAAGTTACCATAAGACCTGCTTCATATTTTCTTGGTATAGAAATACATCAAACAGAGGATGGTTCGGTAACAATAAATCAATGTGCTTATATGTGCGCAAAGAAATTATTTGAGCGTTTTGGCATGAAAGATTGCAAACCAGTTGCTACACCAATTATACAAAATTCTCAATTAGGGAAGGAGGATTGTGAAAACAATTTAAAATTTTGTTATAGGGAAGCTGTTGGAGCTCTAATACATTTAGTGACAGGAACTCGTCCTGATATTGCATATGCAGTTGGTATAGTCTCTAGAAAATTGGAAAATCCTTGTTCTGAAGATTTTATGAAAGTAAAAAGAATTTTTATACATTTAAAAGGGACATTAGATTACTGCATTAGGTATAAATCAAATTTTAATAATGGTATTTTAGAAAGTTTTAGTGATGCTGATCATGGAGGTGATTTGGACACAGGTAGATCCACTTCAGGTATTATTTGCACATATTATGCAGGTGGTGCAGTTTCCTGGATGAGCCAACGGCAGACAAATGTAGCTATCTCCACTACAGAAGCAGAGATTGTCGCTGCAAGTGAAGCCGCCAGAGAAATTATATGGTTAAAACGTCTGTATGAAGGAATTATTAAATTGAAACAACTACCGGTCATATGGGTTGATAATGAAGCTGCAATAAAACTTTCACAGAACCCTGAATACCATCGACGTACCAAACATATACGAATCAGACATTTCTTTGTTAGAGAACTTGTGTTAGAAGGTTCCATTGAAGTTAAGAAATTAGCTTCTGACAAACAAACAGCAGATGCTTTAACCAAGCCACTGTTTAAGCCAAGACTTCAATTACTTTTGTCAAGCTATGGGCTTAGATAAATTATTCAATGAGGGAAGGTGTTAAAACTAACTTAAACATTGTAATAATTTACTCTGTACATTGTTTATTTACAGTTGTTTTTCAAGTAGTCATGTTTATTAATTATGTGAACAAGTTGTTATGTAGATAATTATTTTGATGTAATCATTGTATACATACAAAAAGTAGTTTAATAAAAAACCATTTTCACTCAGAAGTAGAGATCCATTTTATTATTTCAACACACAATAGATCTTACACGTCGCAGGTGTATCTGTTACACCTAACACCATACATACGTACATACATACATAGTAATATCAAAATTTATTCACTTAAGAAACATTAAAAGATGCTTCTATTAACAAGAAAAATACATTCGGCTTCCTGGTTGCCGAGATATTGAAGGTCAAAGTTGGCATAAATTTGCCGAGTAAAAAGGAATAAATTACTTGTTTTTAAACAAATACCCTTGCCTTGTAAAATCTTTTTATATAAGGATTAAATAGTTATAGTTGATTCAAATAGAAGTGTCATCAAGTAGTCTCTGGAAAATTCAAATTTGTAGTGGCAGCACCCACGTTTAGTGAAATTTGAATAGCAATATTAGCCAGATTGCTACATATGCTTAATATAACTATAAACATTTTGACACATCGCGATGACATATAATTCCCTAACTAAAGTTCTGTTTCCATTGAATCTAGTAATAAAGTTAAAGATGATCTCACACGTACCCAGCCCACTTGATGACACTTCTATCTGAATCGACTATACAAATTATTTTCCTACAAAACAAATGAATAGTTTATATTCTACTGTTGGTATTGGGTCTCTAAAAAATATTGTTTTATTCTGACATAAGTAGTTATTTTGCTTCATTATAAAAACAATAAAAACGTAACGTAATGTTTTTTTGAAAAATTGTTCTACTCTTTGATATGATCTATGCAAAGTACAGCCTTTGTCAACTAAATTAACTCCAATTTTCGTGTGTTTTATGGTTTACAGTTCTACAGTTAATATAAAACTAATTTACCTACTTGCATATTTATCATACACTCATTTTAACACTATTTTCGTCAAGTTTTCGTGGATATAAAGCTTTATTAATGGTTGTTATCTGAACTTAAAATATCTCTTGATATTTTTTACGTCTAACACATACATATACGGTGTCAGTTAAAAGAACTTTAGGATACATATTTCATATAAAATTTGCTGGTTATTTTTATGTTTCGGGTACAAAATTTTACAGTTGATGCTTTTTTCTCTGCTCTAGGGAAATTAACAGTTAATTTTTTTTTTAAACATGGCATTTAGGTTGATGAGTTTCATGAGTCTTTACTAACTGAATTTACCTATATGGAAAAGGATAGTTTAAAATAAATAAAGAGAATTTTTAACATGTGCATTAGACTAAATTTAAAATGTTTTGAAAATATACTGCCTGTAACAGTTTTATTTATAAATATCAATAAAGATAAGTTTTTTTGCTAAAATAGTTTATTTTTAAATTTTAATTGAGCTTTCCCAATTAAAATTAATTAAATAACTTTTTCGTCGACCGTCCATTTCTGATAAATTTTAATACAATCAAAATCGTTAATAAATGACCCCTATTAATAAATGATTTTTTATTAATCAACGATTTCATTGTAGGCAACACAACGTGCATATACCTATTTATAATTAAACAGCCCCTATTAGCACTAAATGCCATTTTTAGTACTAACTGTCATTAATTACTTTATTGTTTAAAATCCTGTGTATTTGCAAAATTAAAAAAATGGATATGGTCGCCGGAAAAGTTTTGTAACTTGTGAATTATAATGGCGTCTTGTGTAATGTCTTACTGATAGAATGTGGATAGATATGTAGAACGATATTTATTGAGTTGACTTTTACAGATCTATTGTGAATATCCATCATCTCTTAATTGGGACAAGAGCACCTTGTCTAGCCATGCTCTCCTAATGAGACTTAATAGCCTTCATAGTGACATCTCCACGTAACTGGGAGCAGCAAGTTTCTTCTCTACCAATACTAAATATCGCATCCTTTCAGGGCATGATATTAACGCGGTTTTATTAAAATATAATTGTCTTTAAGAGTAATACAACGATTATAACGGTCACACAATTTTTTAATACTATTTTTACAGTAGGATTTTTCTTAAGTTTTGGCGACTACAAATGAGTGCTAAATTTCTGTACGGCAAACATTCTTTTAAATAGTATCTATAACAACGCTATGTAATAATCGCTGTTGTTGATCTGTCTTTTTTAACATAATTAATGAATATTATACCGTTTGTATCCCAAAAGGCATATCATAACCTTGCCTTCAGACTCTTGCCTCTTTCCATGCTTTTAAGTCGGTTCAACGTTTGACTGATTGTCGATCGGACTCTGAAGTGTGTAGTGATAGAAACATTTTATATCCTTTGTGTTAAATCGACGACAAAATTCATTTTTTTTTATTACGTTTGAATAATGCTGAACATTGATTCAAATCTTTAGCACGTTGCTGCTGTTGATCCCATTTTGTACACAGCTTTCTTATGCCGACATATTAATGCAGGATATAGCCGACCCGTTTCTTTAAAACTCTTAGTCTCTGTTATCTTAACATATTAACAAATATTGATTTTTTTATCTGTAACATAATCTTTTGCGTGTATCGTTAATATTTAGCAAACCACTTTCTAAACGGTGGATTTTTGGTACAATATTTAAATAATGTTTTTCAACCAAACGCCACCTATGTGTTATCCCATCAATCTTAAATTGTATAAGTCAACTCAGTTCGTAACATTGAACCAGTGACTTTCCTGTGTCAAAGAACAGATAGGTACACGCAGAAATTGCGCATCTCTTGCATCTGTAAACCTTTTGCGCACTTCTCCAGGTCTGCGATTGTAAGATCCTGTCTGGTTAAAGCGTTTAACCATACGACTTATAGCGAAATGATTTCTTCCTAACAACTTAGCAACATAACGCATACAATATCCATCTGCCAGTAAAATTGATACCTTTACCGCGTCCTTAACTGAAAAATCCCTGTCACGATACATTTTCTAAAACTAAAATTTTGAAACAACCACTAACAACGCAATGTATCCTTAAAATTCAGAAAACCACTCCTTAATGGTTAATTTTTTTTGTACAAAATTTAAATAACGTTTTTTAACCAAACGCCACCTATATGTTAGCCCAGCCCTTCTCAAAGTTTAAAGTTGGTAAAGACTTATAGATTTCTCTATAATTATTCAACTACATAAATAATAAGACATATATGTCTTTTAAAAAAATAACGAAATATTAACAAACTTTTTTTTCAGAAGCACTTAAAGTTTAAAGTTTCAGTAATGATTGGATAATGAACATCTCAAATTTAAAGTGCCTTGTAATCAGGAATAAGTAAATGTCTCATAAAATAAAAAGGTAATATTAATCGTCATAAACACTTGTTTAAGTTTCAGTTAACTATAAAATAAAACTACCAATATTTTTTGTTATATAAAAAAGTGTACTTCACTGTTTCGATTTCGTGTTTCTTGTAGCAATTCCCATTCTTTAGACCGAAATTAAGAAAGTTAAGGTACACTATTAACTCTATTCATATGATTTATATCGTAAAAAAGATGAAGTTCTGTAATAAGGATATAAGGAACAAAAGCAACATGGAGAGAAACCCTCTCGTGCTTTATAATACTATCATAAATCTTAAAAATTTCAACGACCCGGTAAACAATGCTGCGACGAGGAAAATTGCATTTTTAAATTGATAATGAAAGTATAGTCGCATCGTGTTCCATAAACTTGTTTTTGAGGTTGCACAATTCGATTATGAAATTTGTAGATGGTAGATGTTTGGAATAATTTATTCCATATCTGTTTGCAGTGCCCCTAGGGTTAAGCTGCTCTGAGTAATTCAAATTATATATTTTCAAGATGTTTTTCTTCTATTGTTGGTAACCTAGATTTTTTATTTATAAAAACTATAAATTTAAAACTCTATTATAAAATGTAATGATTTTGTTTCATATGTCTTATGTTTTCTGTAAAAATTCGTGAATTTATGACAAATGCTAAATCTAAAAAATTAAAATTTCTTATAAATTGTACCCAAAAAATTATAAATCATAAGATAATTTAATCAACAAATACAGTTGAATAAACAAAACTAAAATTTCTTATTGCTTTTTCGTATACAAAATTAAATTCTCTGCAAAAAAGGTCTGATTGAAAATTTTCATCAGACAAGCCGTTTCCGAGTAATTGAACTTAATATAGTAATGTAATAAAATATATCTTTTTTTTTATTAAATAAACTTATTAAATTTTTTATTAGTTAATTAATTAATGATACAAACACTTCGCTAACCGTTACGTATTTAAAAAAATTTAAACAATTGAATTAAAGGGTTTCAACCGTACCGTGTGGGGCCTCCTCTACATCTTATTACTGTATTCATACAGGATAAGATGTTTGATAACTTCTTGAGGGATACTTTTCCAATCTGCCATTATTGCATCTAAAAGATGATTATGGTTAAAATGTGAGTGCCTATGTCTGCAATTTTTTTTTTTGCTTTATGGGATTTACGTCCGAACTGTTGACTGGGCGTTCCATTAACTTAAGATCAATTGCATTTAGGTAGTTAAGCGCTTGCTTCAACGTGGGGACGAACATTATTTTGTATAAATACACAATTTGAACTCACGAAGGAAGCAAACTGCATAAAATGTTCAAAAACGATATTTTTGAGATAATAATCCGCATTCATGGATCTCATGCGGATAGGAACCAACTCTATGCTCGCAAATCTTTCTCCAAGCCTTCGTCTAACATACTCACGTTCCGTTCATCCGAAGATTTTAAGTTGATCATAGTCCAATTTAAAAACAAAACTTTCTTCCAATCGTAAACCGTCCCGTTTTGATTGTTATTGGCGAAAAGTAGTTTTGCAACGATGTGTTCAATGGTTAAGAAAGACTTTTTCAATGGTACATGCAAAAACCGCTTATCTTTTCCATCTGTAAACCTTTTTCGCACTTGTTCAGGTCTGCGATTGTAAGATCCTGTCTGGTTGAAGCGTTTAACCATACGACTGGATCTGGATCTGGAAATTTGGGGAGGGGTGAGCAAGTGCTCTGCCACATCTAAGGCGACATATTGTGCATCCTCCCGTTGTGTAGAGATATCCACACCTCAGGCTGTCATCACATCCAAAGATTTAAAAAAGGTGATGAGGCTCCCGAGGGGTTGCTCCCTAACATCGGCTGGTATAAGCCAGTACTTGCTCAACACGGATCTTCAGATTTCTGAAAAAGCAGAGCAGCCATACATTATATGTTCTACTGTTTCCTTTCCTTGTTCGCAGCCTCTGCATAGCGGCGATTCTGCTTATTTCAGCCTAAAGAGATGTTGTCGCAATTAGCAGTGAACCATACGACTTATAGTGGAATGATTTGTTCCTAGCAACTTAGCAACATAACACGTAGAGTATCCTTAATACCTTTACCGCGTGTTTTACTAAAAAATCTCTGCCACGATTCATGTTGTAAAACAAAAATTTTTAAAACAACCACTTACAACGCAATAAATGAAATTTTTTGCTAATAAACAACTTTTGTAACGACAATGTGCTCAACTTTTAACACAAGTGAAAATTATGATATTTATAATTTTAACACAAACGATTACTGGACCGAATGGGTCTAGATTATCAAAGAAGACCCATCTCTATTCGCAAAAAATTAGCAACCTTAATCATGATCATTATTTAAAGTACAAAAAAGAGGCGGTGCT
Organism: Altica lythri; assembly: GCA_964028335.1. Classification (NCBI taxonomy): domain Eukaryota; kingdom Metazoa; phylum Arthropoda; class Insecta; order Coleoptera; family Chrysomelidae; genus Altica; species Altica lythri. Next base: position 45,436,064 of record OZ034807.1, read on the forward strand.
TTAATTTTCTTCATGAGTTTGTATCTAAGAGATCGTTAAAAAAACAATCTAACCTCACGAAACTGCTACTCGTCTCAAAAAAAGTTTAAAGAAAATTGTCGTCAAACCAAACAGGTCAAGTATCCTAAAATGTGCGCAGTCAAAAATGATTTAAAAGAAAAACAGCATAAAAATTCTGTGAGAAACAGCTGTTTATTTTTGTATAATTACTCGCTACTACTACTTGCTACAGTTCGACACGATGAAATATAGGAGATAAACAAAAATAATCTGCATAAACCGGAACTGTTAAACGTTCTAAAATTATAGAAAAAAATTGTTATAACGATCTGTAAGTGGTTTTAGGAATACAAAAAAAACAAGATGAATAAAGCATATTCAAATGTCAAATTGCAAATTATTCTATAAAAGACAAGTAAACCACGAGAGCACTATATATAAACCAGAATAGTAGGATCACTCTCGATAAAACTGGTTCCATGCTACCAAAGCTCTCGGTCTGCATTGTTGTCGCTCACCAGCAGCGTTACCAACCCAAAATTTCTTAAATCGGTAGATTAATACAAAAAAAAAATAAAAAGAGTGTGCGTGTAACCTTTACGCGCGATTGAAGTAAAACTTGTTGACGTACGTATCGGAAAATAAATATTTAATTACAATTCAATCATATTTATTGCCTATATACTTTACAAAAAAAATGAGATGTTATATTTATATTATTCATTAGAAATAGGAATTTGAAAGTTATCATTATTTTTTTATATATGAAATAATAGGTTTATGATAACTAAAATGTGAAACATCGATTTTAGTCTATAAATACCATTAATGTATTTGAAACCGTTTGAAAATTTCATAAATAAATTTCGGAAATTTAAACTCCTCCCATAGCTGAAATTATACAGTTACTTCCATCAGAATCTTCCGTTAGAATCTACCCCTAGTCGTGCCTAAAGAAGTTTTGCTTCAATAATAGGTAAACGATATTAAAAATATACACACATTACGTTTAGAATGTGTGATTTTGTAGCTGTATCTACCTTATTGTAATACATCACAACACAAGAGCCTTCGATAGTTAGATAACCATTTCATTTTGTAGCATTTTATAGCATATTCCATAAAATTTAAAATCCTGAGTTAAGTTTGTTTCCTTCACGTCTACGAAGGATCTGTTATTGGTGGTAAAAGATCAGCCATCTTGACTAGTGGTTTTATGGCCTTTATGGCTACCTAACCAAACCTACAATAAGTATAAGAAAGTGTTAAAATATTTTGAATATTATTATTTTATGAACAAAAACGTGCAACATGCTTCTTTACTCAACGTAAAGATTCCGTATAAACAATTATTTACTATCATAATATGTATGTATGTATATAAACTTACTTAATCAAATCATAATGAATGTGGCTGTCTCGTCATTTTTTCATTTTTGTCATTTTTCTTCAAATCTTTCTGGCGCTTATAATATCCCCTTTGACGTTCACAATTTCTTTTTCTTTTTAGCTCTTTAAGTCTATAAAACGAAAATAGCTAGGTATAAATAATAGGTATAAATAATTAGGTATAAATAGTGTAATTACACACCAAAAATAAAATTTATGCATATAGAGTACCTACCTATTCACTCATTTTCAATCAATATTTTTTCATCACTTTCTTCATTAATAAATCCACATTGTTTATTCATATTTAATACAAACACTTTATACACAAAAAACTATTTATATATAAGCAATGTATTTCGATTGACAAGATGATCAGCTGTCAATTCATACAATTACAGATTTAATTTTATTTAATATAGGAGGCAAAATCGCATGAGCGCCGCAAGGATTATTTTCAGGGGGTGCATCTGCATCTACACACTATTATGATCTAATATATATATAGAATGTAGAATGATTTGGACAGCAACCGCGACGCCTTTAGTTTTTATTCAAACAATAATTTAATAAAAAAATTAAAAAAATATATAATTTTCTGGTAAATTCAGGTATTTTCTTTCATAGAAGGGGAGTGCAAGCGCACCCTCTTGCACCCTGCTGCCGGCGCCCATGCAAAATCGTGTCAGTATTAGGTTTTGTTTCCGGTTTCTGTTATTAGAATGACGTCAGGTCCGTTAGGATAACTTTTTTACTCCTAGTCTCGCTAAAGAAGTTTTACTTCAAAAAATAGAAATCGGAAGATTTAAAAAAATGGCAGCAAATTAAAAAAGTAGATGTGTTTCAATTAAACTACAAATAGGTTAAATAATTATAAAAAAAATATAACGGTATATCGGTAGATTACCAAAAAATAAGTAAAGTTGACTGTTTACCGGTTTTCAGAAGACTCCAGGAAAAACGTCGACAAACCGGAACGAAATGTAGATCAAAGAACTTTAAAGGCAACGTGCAGAGTGATCGTAATATTCTTGTGTATACACAGTGATGGAACGATTTAATGACTTTAGTGAAAAGATAATAAGACTCAGTGTTATTTCTAGGATTATTGAGTTTTAAATGTTTTTTAAAAGTTTCTAAACAGAAAATATTACATGTTTTTAGAATATAAAGGTATATAATAAATGCCTTTTTATTATTATATTTATTATATTGTATAAATAAAAGTTTGTTTATCATTTTTCTTAAATTTGAAATATGAATGGAATAATGTTTCTTAATGCTGTCTTTTGATAAATCTATTTTTCTCATAACCAACAATTTTCCAAGACATTTTATCGAAAACAACTTTAGGTGTATACATCTCATAAATTTATTGTGCTAACCGGTGTTATCGTTGTGGACGATTTATCGATATTATCAGAATGATTGATGATGAGGTTTAATTTAAGAAATTAGAAAGCCGCTCTTATTTATCATGCAATGTTGAGCAGGTACAGATGCTCACCTCATCGACTTTATGAAATTCGATGATCGTTTATCACACAGACAGAACATGGATACTACTACTCGGTTGCTTGTGATTAAAGAGGAAGTATGAAAATTTGTTGTCAGGTAAAATAAGCATAACTTAATAGCTGTATACGATTTTTGACAAATTAAATAAATCCATTTTTCAAATGAATTAGGTAATTTAAAATAAATAATTTTATTTCTACTTTATAACATTTACACCAAGTATAACAAAGATGTATTTTAACTAAAATCTATTTCACTAAAGCTTAAGACCATTACAAAGAGCCATTAACAGTGTACAAACACAAACTTAAAGTAGATAACAAAGCACCATAAACAGAACAAAAAAAATATTATCCCCAAAATAGCCATCAGCCACTTTAGATAAAGCCGCTTATAAAAACTAGAGCAACTCGATATTTTTCTTATCGACTTATCGGAAGAAAAAAACTGCTCTAATCTGGTCGAATAATAAAATCAGAAAAAGCCTGCTAAAAGGTCCCACCGCTTAAACCTACCGTTTTCTCTTTTATTTTAGATGCTTACTTTTCATTTTGTTCCATTTTATTTTATTTGGTCTATTTTCGTTTCTCCGTGTGCGGGAAAATCATAATTCGGTTTTATTTGTCTCGGGAAGCTCTGAAAGAAGTATCATCGTTGTCTCATTAGTAAAAATAAAACTTGATAGAACCTTACCAGTTCTGAAATAAGTCTTCAAAGGGGATCAGTGGTGTAGTTTGAAATAGATATAAAAGTTAAATATTATATCAGATCTAATATCTAAAAATTGTAAGCATGAAAGATATGCTACAAAGGCAATTAATATAAATTAGAGTAATATATATATATATATATATATATATATATATATATATATATATATATATATATATATATATATATAGAGAAGTTGAAGGGTAGTAACGGGTTTACTAGTAAATAAAAGAGTCAATATATAACTATGGGAAATAACCCTTTGAGACTAGGAAGCGATAATAAAAACAGTTGCTTCAATGTGAGTGTCTTTTATTTCCAGCTAAGCTTTCGCTAAACAATTTTTTGGCTTCATCAGAACTCGCTACAAAATGAGAAACATCTCTTACAATAGGAAAAAAGATAAAAATACTGGTAATCTTACCGAAATGTTGACACTAGTCTATAGAATTTAACATTACACATATTAGTAGATTTATATCTACTATTCAGCTGGTTCGCAGGTCACGACTTCGGGAAAATTTCACTACAGTTTTTCGTTTTGGGCCCCCCTGACCTCAAAAACACCTTCCGTTCAAAAGTTTATTTAAAATTGTAAATAGTTCTAATGAATTCAAACCATAGAGATTCAAACAAAATAAAGTTAAATATTAATAACATATAAAATAGATATAATAAACGTAAATGAATTCTTATTTAACCAGTTACAAAATCTTTAAGGTAAGATGGTTTATTTTTATTTCTTGCACTTCTTCGTAATTCAATATCTTTAGATTGAACGTCGAATTGAATATTAGTCCCATCAAAATTTTCATTTTCTTGAGATAAATCTTCAGTCATCACATCATCAGGATTTTTATCATTTAGTGTTGAATCACGAGCATCAAAGTCAGAAGCATCAGAACTTGTTTCTTGCCTTCCTTCAGATTTATCTATATTTTGATTATCTAACATCGAGGTCCTTTCACTTTCTTGATCCATATTATTTGTTTCAGAATAATTGTTTAAAATTTCTTCAGTTGGTGCTAAATATCGAGTTGAAACCGTTGATTCTCTTCCATCTGGATATCTTATCAAAGCATAATATTCATTATTACTTTCGATTAAATCTACTTTAGTAACAAGAGGTTCGAATTTTGAGTTACGAACAAAACGTTTTAAATAAACTGGACCAGATTGTATTAACCAAGTGGACATCGATTGACCATTGCTTGTTCGTCTTGAATGTCTGAACATTCTTTCATGTGGAGTTTCATTAGTTGCTGTACAAAGTAATGATCTTATAGCATTCAATACTTCCGAAAGAACTAATTCCCATTGAGCGATCGGTTTATTTTTAGATTTCAGAGCAAGTTCAATTGTTTTCCAAATAATCCCATTATAACGTTCTACCTGACCATTACCCTTAGGATTATAAGGTGTTGTTCTGCTAGATGCAATACCATTTGCATTTAAAAACTGTTTAAAATCATGTGACATGAAAGAAGATCCACGATCAGAATGAATATAAGATGGACAACCAAATAAAGAAAATATTTTTGTTAGAGCTTGAATAGCAGTATTAGAAGTCATATCAGGACAAGCAATTGCAAAAGGATAACGAGAATATTCATCAACTATGGTTCAAATATATTTATTATTTGAAGATGATGGTAAAGGTCCTTTAAAATCAATGTTAAGGCGTTCAAATGCCGAAGTAGCTTTAATTAAGGTACCTTTACATTTATTAAATTGTGGCTTTATTTCAGAGCAAACAGTACATGATTTTGTAATTTTTTTGATATCATCAAGAGAAAATGGAAGATTTTTAGTTCGTATCCAATGATAAAATCTAGTAACACCAGGATGACATAATGAAATATGAAGATTATTGAGATGAGTTAAGTTTGGAGAAATTGAAGAACAGATGCGAGAAAAAGTATCAGCCGCAGCATTCAGAGAACCTGGTCTATAAATGATGTCATATCTAAAACAAGACATTTGAAGTCGCCATCTTTCAATTTTCTCATTCTTAATTTTATTATTTGTTTTTAGATCAAACATAAATGAAACAGAGCGTTGATCAGTAATAAGTCTAAAATGACGGTTCGAAAGAAAATGTCGCCATTTTTGAGCAGCTTCAACAATAGCATATGCTTCTTTTTCTACAGAAGAGTGTTTACGTTCAGAACCAGAAAGAGTTCGTGAAAAGAATGCGACAGGTCTTCCTGCTTGGGAAAGAGTCGCTCCTATAGCTTCATCTGAGGCATCTGTTTCCACGGTAAAAATAACGTCTTTTTCTATAGGTGCAAGAGTAGCTTTTTCTAGATCTTGTTTCAGCAGATAAAACATTTTTTTAGCATCTTCAGAAAGGGGAGGTATGCTTCGTGTCAAAAGAGTAATTTTCTTTGAAAATTGTGGAATATAGGAAGAAAAATGAGCAAACATACCGATTATTCTTTTTAACTGAGGTAAAGTAGTAGGAGGATCTAATTGTTGTAATGGTTTTAATCTTTCAGGATCTGGACGAATAATTTTATTAGAAATAGTGTAACCAAGAAGATTTATAGATCTTAATGAAAAAGAAGACTTTTCGTTATTAATCGTCAAATTATACTTTCGAGCAGCTTCCATAAAACATTTCAAATTTTTATCATGTTCATCTTGATTCTTCCCACATATTGTTATATAATCCAAGTAAGTAAAAACATCTTTTAATTTCTCTTTATTAATAATATTATTTATTCCTCTTTGAAAAGCAGCTACTCCATTTGTGACTCCAAAAGGAATTCTTTTAAATTGGAAAAGCTGACCACATGCTTCAAAAGCAGTATAAGGTTTATCTGTTTCCTTAATTGGAAATTGATAATAGGCACTTTTTAAATCTATTGTGCTAAATACTTTATACTGTGCTACATTATTAACAATATCTTCAATTCTTGGCAAAGGATATGCATCAAGTTGAGTATATTTGTTTATTGTCTGAGAATAATCTATTACCATTCTTTTCTTATGATTAGTTGAAAATGTTACTAAACATTGAGCACGCCAAGAAGATCTACTTGGTTCGATTATATCTTCTGCAAGAAGGCGATCAATTTCAGCTTGGATAAACATAGTATCACTATCGCTTTGTCTTCGCGATCTGATTGCTATTGGTTTACAATCAAGAGCTAAATTTTCAAATAGACTTATAGGATCTATGTTTGCTACAGCTACAGCACAAATTGATAAAGATAATTTTGAACCACCAAAACAAACTTCAATAGAGGAATGCTCCTGTAAAATGTCATGACCAATGATAACATCTTCACATAAATTTGGAAGAATACAAAGATGAACATTTTTATAATTATTATCTTTAATACAAAGATTAACGATACATTGACCAATTGTGTTTGATTTGAAAGACGTAGAAGCCATGGAAACTATTTCCTTAGAAGGATAAATGGGTAGATTATGAATTTTAGCCGATCTTTCATTAATAAAACTACTGGAACTTCCTGTATCAATTAGCGCAGAAAGTTTTATACCATTTACCTGCACAGGAACTATAGCTTTAGTTAAAGATGAAGACGCAACACTTTTATAATTTGTCGCAATTACAATAGATGCAGATTGTATAAATTTATGACTTTTACAAACTTTTGCATAATGTCCCTTTTTATTGCAGATATTACAAATTACATTCCGAGCTGGACACTTCGTACGCAGATGATAAGCAAAACCACAAAAAAAGCATTTACTTTTAACTGTTGCTACGATTGTTTGGTCAAAAGCAGACTTATTAATTATAGATTCTAGTAATAATAAAGAGCACCTTTTAATAGGTTTTAATCTTTCAGGATCTGGACGAATAATTTTATTAGAAATAGTGTAACCAAGAAGATTTATAGATCTTAATGAAAAAGAAGACTTTTCGTTATTAATCGTCAAATTATACTTTCGAGCAGCTTCCATAAAACGTCTTTTAATTTCTCTTTATTAATAATATTATTTATTCCTCTTTGAAAAGCTAATGAGCCAGAAACATGCATGTCTGCGGTTACGATTCCTACTCCTGGCCTTATTGATCCTTTTTGCGTACATGCCCAATAATTTTCCCCTTTTGTATATATATATATATATATATATATATATATGTATGTATGTATGTATGTATAGTTCCGATATAACGAAATCTGTGGACCCGATAGCGGTCGCATTTCTTAACGGATCGAAATGAAATTTGGCACAAAAATCAATCGTCCCAAAATCTCCGTCGAGTTCGTTAATGGGCCAAATCGTTACGGCCGTTTTGGCGTGACATCAAATCAAATTGGAACAAAATTCGTAACTTTTTTACTTCACCCTGTACAAAAAAATGTTAGGGGACTTTTTTGTTTGCCTTAAAGAGACCTACAACTTTTATCTAAAACATTTTTTCTAAAACGTATACTTTTCATATATTCAATTAATATAAATCTACTGATGCGCCTGGCTTACCAAGGGCCATTTTATTTATTATATTATTTGTTGAAAATGTGTGTTAAAACACGGCAATAACCGCTAAATTTAATCAAGAACCACGTTGGCGGGTTTTTTTCAAATTATTTGACATTTAACAGACAGATGTCTTAACTGTTTAACTGTTTAGATATCTACCTGACCAAGTGTGTTTTGTATGCCATTCGGTTTCAATTATATTATTTTTATGGTGTAATGTAAGATCTAAGAAATCAATTTGGTTATTTTGTTCAATTTTTATTGTGAATTTACGTTTTTCGTGGTAATTATTGAACTAGTCAAGAATATAGTCTGCTTTGTTTTTTGGAATTGCCTGTAAACAATCATCAACGTATCTGTAGAAAAAGGGGAGATTAATATTAAATTATTTATAACAGTTTCTTCTAGGTCTTCTAATACTAACTGGGCAATTACACTTGAGATAGATGCTCCCATTACGCATCCATCTATCTGTTTATAAAATTTTTTGTTGTACAAGAAATACGTGGAGTTTAATGTTAGTTTAATAGCTTCCAAAAAATCATCAATTTTTATTTTAGTGTATTTTTTAATTTTAAAGCAAGTGATATCTCGTTTGACAGATAATAAAAATAACTACTCAATCATACTAATTTTGTTTGGGTTTAAGCTGATTTTAATAAATAGATTTTATAAATACTGAAATTGTATTTTCTAGTTTAATTCATAAGGATTTAAAAAACAGTTTTTATATTAAATGTTCAAAATGTACTTCATTTACTTCCTAACAGTATGTTTTCTATTGCTAAACTCTGGTCATACTCGTTTAAATATGTCGGGGAAAATTGCCCTACATTTTTCAACAATTCGTTGTTTTTATGTATGGTGCTGTAGCCTAAAACTTAGATTTCAAGTACCCCCACAGAAACAAAGGTCCGTGGATCTAGCTAGCTATTTTATCGAACCTCGTCGTCCAATCCATCTACCTGGATATTCTTCATCTAGGTAACGACTTACTGCATCATAATAGCGTGCAGGAGCAGCATCTTGTTGAAACGTTATTTCCAAGTCGCAAAATTGTTTTTTATCATTTTCCAGAATTTCAAGAATTAACGCCCAAATTGCGTTTTGTAACATCTTCAGATAAACTTCACCGATTAAGTTAACATTGAGAAAAACAGGCCCCACTATGGGGTTTCCCAAAATAGCTGCCCAAACATTTAGTTTTTCAGAAAATTAAGTATGTTTTTCACAAAAGACGTAAGGATTTGTGTTATTTTAATACCTCGCAATTTGTGTGTAACATTTCTATTGAGGAAAATAGTTATTTATGAAACAGTTCGTAAAGTATGCTCTTTGCGCACGCACGCGATGTTTAGAGCACGAGCGAAGCGAGTGCTATATATCGCGTAAGTGCGCAAAAAGCACTTCACGCACAGTTTCATACAATATTTTATCTACGATAAACAAATAAAAAATAATTACAAATTCAAATTTGAAAATTTAAACTACAAAACTGTCAGAATAACTTTTGTTGAAATTTAATGTTCTCATAGCAACACAATGACAACGCGAATGCTAAGGATATTTGATTATATGAAGGTGTGTCAAAAACAGTGCAAAAAAGTAAATCCCATTTAAAGACATTGTTACTTCACGCACACTTTCAATCCTTCACGCACTGCTGTCTATAATGACGGTTTTCACGAACCAAAAATTGACACATAATATGAGGTAGAGTAGATAATAGTTATTTATGATATGAGTGTAAAACGTGAGGTTTCATTTTGTGAGTGAAAACGTTTGTGAAATGAGCGGAGCGAATTGAACAATTTCAAGAACAAAATAAAATCACTTTTAACACAAATACCATACAATGTTTTTTGTACAACTTCCCTATTTTGATAATGAAACGAGCGAATTTGCAATGACAATAAACCAAACCGTGTTAAAAGTAAACTAAACCGTGTTAAAAGTAAACTAAACCGTGTTAAAAGTAAACTTGTTTACATGGCAACGTGTTAATAGTATATTACACACCGAGGTGGAAAGTGTTTCATTACTGTCGAGAGATGAGATAACTGACTGAGGCGCGTAGCGCCGAAGTCAGTTACATCTCGAGACAGTAGGAAACTTTCTACTGAGGTTTGTATACTATTTTATTCACAATCAATTGTTTCAGAAAATAATTTAAAAATAACAATTTATAAACTATGTATATTTCTAAAATACCTAGTATTCTCGTATGTCCTAAATAATCAATAATTGTCTTCTTCTTATTATTTAATATTTATTGGTATTAAGGTATTTTAACAAAATGAAATAAAAGGTAACTTAGACTAAGGTAGGTAGATATACCTTGTAATTAATTATTATTAATATTAATAGTAACATTGGCATTATCCCTAGCGTTGATAACAAGGGATAATCCAGACTGTTTTGAAGATTTTGAAGCAGTAATATTTAATTCTTGATTGGAAGTACTGGATGCTGAGGCAGAAACTGATGACCGAGATTCACATGATGTCAACAGCTCCGCAATTCTTATTTGCCCATCAGTAGAATTTTCTACGTAACTTTCAGCTACAGCGCTTGATTTCCAGCCCCCTAATCTTTTTAGTTGCATTATATCTCCCCCTTTGTTGGCCAATAAAGTTGCTGCAGTGCGCCTAAAGCAATGACCAGTGTAAGTTTCCACATTATTTAATTTTAAATAAGTGGCTATTTTTTTCGGGATCTGTGCAATTGAGTTATGACCGAGAGGTTGTTTAGTTATTTTTGAGTATCTAATTTGCATAAAAAATCTATCATTTTCAATGTTTTTTCTCATTTTTATATATTCCAACACTGTTTCAATCCAATTCTTGTTGGTAATGATGAACGACCTCGATTGATAGGTTTTTGTATCTGGAATTGTGATACAAATCTTATTTTCAAGAAAATCTATATCTTTTAATTTCATTTTAAAAAGTTCGTCGCTTCTACATGCCCCAGAAATACCAATTATTAAAGCAACCTAAAAGTAATTACACATTTGTACTAAATTAATTAATAAGTATTTTCATAAATTTACCTTTTGAGGAAGAAATTCCAAAGAAGCTTCATTTAAAAACTTTTCTATTTGGGTTTCAGTGAAAGTACTAGATTTTTCAGGCTTATAGCCAGTATTACGCGTTTTTAAAAATGCTACCAGTTTTCCATATTTTGAAATATCAATATTATTATTGATATTCAATGTAGCTTTTAGCATAGAATAGGTAGACCATAATGATGATGCTTTTTTATTTTTGCTAAGTTCACTGAAATATGCTAAGATAACTGTTTCAGATTCGATGTTAACATTCTTCATTGTGCACCATTTCTTATATTGTGAATATACGTTTTCGTAACGTGTTTTACTTTTATCAGGAAGCAAAGATTGAATGACACTGTTAGCCATTTCAGTTATTTCTGGAGGAGTATTTTCCATTTCTATATCACTGTCAGACATTTTACTAAATGAGTTTTCTTTTTAATCTGAAGTTACTGTCAATATAATGAGAAATCGAGAAACGTCATTGTCATAGTCTACTACCTGCAGCAATGAACAATTATATGATTAGTTTAATGGAATAATTAGAGAGTTGTCCGAGTTAAAATTAAGAAGCTTAGTAAATAATAATAAAAAAGAAGAAGAATGACAGGTCGGGAAGTGGCCATTTCCCGACCTAGGTCGGGAAGTGCTACTGTATAAAAAAGTTTTACTTTCTAACTTTTGAAATGTCGATAATGGTTACATTACATATGTGATTGTGAATAATAGTTATTTATGATATGAGTGTTAAAAGTTAGGTTTTATTTTGTGAGTGAAAACGTTTGTGAAATGAGCGGAGCGAATTGAACAATTTCACGAACAAAATAAAATCACTTTTAACACAAATACCATACAATGTTTTTTGTACAACTTCCCTATTTTGATAATGAAACGAGCAAATTTGCAATGACAATAAACCAAACCGTGTTAAAAGTAAACTAAACCGTGTTAAAAGTAAACTTGTTTACATGGCAACGTGTTAAAAGTATTTTTAACACGCTGCTATGTAAACAATCGTTTTTAACATTGTTTGCTATCATTAAAAGTGTCACTTTTAATGACAGTTGTACAAAATAGTATATTGTAATACAAGTGTTACAATGACAGAGGTTTCGTAGTACGAGTTCAGTTTGTGAAACGAACCGCGAAGCGGTGAGTTTCGCAAAGAACGAGTACTACAAACCGTCATTGTAATTCGAGTGTTACATACTATTTTTTATAATGAACTTTTAAAAGTATAAAAAAAAATAAAATGAGAGTTTTTCGAAATATTTATTTATGTTGGCAATCTTGACAGTTTTGACACTTGTCAGTTTTAATGATTTTAAATTAGAATGTTTGTCAAATTTGTATAAAATATTCCGAATTAAGCAATAACGCTGATAATGTAGTTAATAATTTACTACAACATACTTTTTGATTTACTACCTGAACTCTTTCGTTGAAAATCAGTGCAGTGCAACCAATTGTGTAAAACAAAAAGTTACCAAAAACAGTGTTACAATGAATCTATTTCGATACTGTTTTTAGTGTCGAAATAGAAACTTTGTGAACGTGAATTATAAAAAAGTATTTTTAACACGCTGCTATGTAAACAATCGTTTTTAACATTGTTTGCTATCATTAAAAGTGTCACTTTTAATGACAGTTGTACAAAAAAGTAATTTTGACACTTAAACAAATTGTTTTTATGTAATCTGACTGTTGGTTAATTTGATTAAACATATTTTTACAGAATTTTAGACTTCGGTCGGATTCATCATCTAAAAGTTGGTGCACCATATTTAATTTTTATGGATGAAATTATTTTTAGTCAGCACTCGTTGTACTGCTCTTTGACTAATTTCATAGATAGACGCAACTTGAAATATAAAAGATGTAGGGTTCACTAACATTTCCGAAATTACCTATGTCAATTTTTTATCATCACTAACTATTAGTCGACCAAATCGTTTGGCATCTTAAACACTACCTGTTTCTTCAACCGTCCGAAGAAACTCTGTAAAAAGACGTTCTGCTGTATGGAAATTGTTTCTATATTAAGCAATTATTAAGATAGCTACTACTATGTGGCGACACTACAATTCTGCCTATAAATAATAAAACTAAATTTTAAAATATAAACACGCTTAAAAAATTTAGGGAAGTAAAAACAACTAGATATTTGAAAAACTGGTTTTTAAATCTTTATTAATTAAAAACAAAACTACAATTTAATTATCAAAATCAGCTTAAACCCAAATAAAATTAGTATGATTGAATAGATATTTGCAATACCTGCCAAAATTGCTATGTCTTATTTAAAATTGTAGGTCACAATGGCTCTGTAACGTCATCTATGACTAGTACGTGACCTATTATGACTAGTTTAGAACCATACGTCCGTTTATTTCCCCCCTCCCAATGTTTCGATTATAGCTATAACTGTTCAAAAGATACAAGGAGGGCTTTTGGCTAGCACGGTATTTATCAACTCGTTTATTAAGTAATAGATAGGCGTTAATTTATTTCTCTCACTAAATGCAGGTAGTTCATTAAGATTTAATTAATTATCAAAAATACAAATAATTTCGTCATATATTATGAGCTACAGAAATATAATAGCTAGAATCAAATGGTTAAGCATGTTCTTAGTATAAAATTGTTAGTAAACTAATTATTTTCTTTCATGAGAGTTTTAAATTTTGAAATTACACAAACAAGAAAATGACATTAAGAAGAAATTAAAAAATTTCGCATCCAACATGTTTTTCAATTTCTCCTTAATGTTATTTGCTTGTTTTTGTAATTAGGTACTAATTCCAAAGTCCCATAAAAAATATCCCAAAAATAATTAATTTACTTACAGTCCATAGTAAATAAAAATACAGGGCACCAAAAAAATGTTTTAAAATTTCAATTGTCGATAGGCAAATAATCTCACTTAAGGTGGAAGTGAGAAAGTGTTAGATTAATAATAGAAATCGTTAATTTAAAGAACTAATAAACTATTAAATATTAGTAACCCAAAAAAATAACAATGTTAATAAAAAATTAATAATGTTCGAAAAACTAAAAAATAAAAAAACAATTACTCTTATTTAGCTGTTTTTAGTATCGGGTATTCCTCCCCTACACATGCGGAAGATTTCAATACTCCTAGGCATAGTTACAATCTGGATCTGTTCTTGGGATATCTCTTTCCATTTTTCATTTACCTCAATTCACAATTCTTGGATGGCTTTTGGCAAAAAAATGCTTTTTTGAATCTTTTTTCCTAAATTATACCCAAAAGAAGAGGCATGGCAGAAACATGGTCCTCCACATACTATTTATCTGTGTGCTCTTAAAGATCCATGATCGATTATAATTTATTCTGTCCGTTCGTTGAATACCATAACCGGCAGAGACGAATTCACTCCCAAAATATAAATATTACCTGTTTGCCAAAAAGGTGATGGCCGAATTCACTCCCAGAGTCTAATCAGACTTAGTAGTTATTATACCTTAAAATCTAAACATTGTTGCCATTGTTATTTTCAACATAACATTTTATATTGTTTTTTAACATGTTCTTTTAGTACTTAAAATAAAATAGAAGATAATTATTTATAAATAACATTTTTATTATACACTTGGCAAAAAAATAAACAATTCCGAATCCTTTCAGGAACAGAAGAAAATAATGGGTAATTAAAATATATACACTAATAATACAAATAAGTAGGTATAAATTTTTTTCTTATAAATGTACTTTCCTAATTAAAAATGTAAAGACTTCAGAAATCAAATATGGTTTAAAGATTTTATTAATACAAATAATTAAAGTACAAATCCATAAAAGATAGGTACCTATCAAATTCTACATTTAAAAGAAATATTTTAAATAAACTGAAAATTGGTTAGACGGCCGTTTTGTAGTTCCCTTAAATTATTTTCTATAAAGTTTTTTCTTATTAATATTTTCCGATCGTATACTTTTACGACGGTATTAATACTTTGAAGTTTAATATAAGTATCTAGTTGGAAATCTAGAAGAACATTTAAAAACCGATTAAATTTTGGATGTGCATTGTAAAATGATGCATTACATTGAGAATGAAATGACTCACATGTATTTGTTGTCCTTTTTAAAGACGAAGAGTTTTCAGCCCAAATGTAAGGAGGAAAAGCCGATGTTTCTTCTATATATGTTTCAACTATATAGTAATTAAATTTGACAAACTTTTCATTTTCAGGTTCAATAGAAACTATATCTAAAGCAAAACAATTGCCAACGTCTTCTGGTTCAAGAAATGGGTAACCAAATATATAGATATTTAGTTGCCTCTGTTTCTTTACCATTTTTTAAATGGTAATCTTTGGCAAGACCCAACTGCTGAATTTTTCTATACCAACTTTGACCTAGGTGAAACAGGCATCCCTTAATTTGAGTATTTGGAAATATTTCTCGAAATGCTTTATGGATAGCTGTTTCAAAATCTGCAGTTATGATTTTTGGCAAGAAATGGTACCGTTTATAGACAGGAATTCTTCTTTCAAGTAGTGAAAAGCCATTTTATATGAAGCAGTGTTTTTATCATTTAAAAGAAAAAACTAGGGGAACATAATGACCATTTTTACAACCATGAATTTTAAATAATTGTAAAAAGAATTTGGGACAATATTCAAAAGTCCCATTAACACACAATTCAGGAATTTCTGCCAAAGCCAGAAGGTTACTTTCACAAGAAAACATGATTATATGATTTTTATCATCATTTTTTGGAAGGAAACGTTCACTTCTATTAGGTTTTGTTTCTACAGCATTTAATAAGTTATGAAATTCAAAGATATCTCTAGGAAGTTTTAGTGCAGTTTTACGTCTAGCAGCATACATATTTTTTCTGATGCGTTCAACGTGATAAGTAGTAATAGTTTCACATGTGGTTTCTCTTACCTCCTTTCTAATTATATTTATTGGTTTTGCCGAAACATCTTCAATTGATTTTATTTTCAATGCTTTGCTTCCAGTTTGTCTGTATAGAAGTTATTTAGATATGTTTCCATGGTTGTGGTCTAAACAAGATTCTATCACTTCCACACTGTCTACTTTAGGTTTAAACAAATGCGTAGCACGGCGGTTTCCTGGATGTACAAGTCCATCTTTTGTGTCTTTTGCTAAAAACTGGTTAAAAAGAGAATTTATAACCGTCGATAAGTAGTATGTCTTTGCCTCTTTCACTTTTAACTATTGATGCCTTCATTGCCAAATTTTCTTATTCTCACTGTACTATAAAAACAACTTTCTTCGTTTTAACAAATGTTTGTTGCACTATTGAAAAATCTAAAGACACTAAGGAAAACTTGATTTAACGTATCCCTTTTATAATGATATTTGTTTATTGTAATTAGGTTGTTAAAACAACTCTAAATAATCTGCTGTTAATCCTTCTTATTGTTTATTAGATTTTCGAAAGGGACTACTAATTGCAACTTCGAGGTACCGATCTTAATAATTTTATTTAGATATGATTTTTAGATAAACACATGAATAAGATGATTCTTTAAATCATTGATATTTTCAAATTTTTAAAGTTACTTACTTAAAATTAAATTAACTTTAAAATCTAATTTTCTTGTCAAGTGTTCACCTAAAGAATAATTTATGCAATAATCCTTACGTACAACTAAGTAGATACTTTTCTGGTTATTATTAAAAGTATGTATAAGACCAATTTACTTATTTCGAACTTTTTTAAAATAAATAACCATCTTACCGTCCTATCATGGATAAAAATTACTATTTGGCAACAATGCTTCAGTTTCTGAAACATAATCCCCATAAATGCATATTAACTTGGGAGTGAATTCGACCTACACTGGGAGTGAATTCGACCCATGAAAAAACTACCTGCTCAAAACGGGAGTGAATTCGACCCTGCCCACCATAACACCTCTGCCATCAAACAACGATTTGGGTCATATATAGCAAAGTGAAAATTATTCTTCGGGCCACCCTTAACACTTTTGCATCCCTCTGGAGAGCTTAAACAAAAACGAGACTCGTCAAAAAACATTGCAACACTTTATTGTTAAACAGTCCAGTCTCTGTGTCATTCGTAAATCTTATCCTATTAGCTCGATAAGCTGCTGTTGGCATATGAGAATGTTAAACACTTCTATGAAGGACACTTTTTACAGTGTATACTGAAATATAAGTTCCTTAAGCTTTTAACAAACGACCAGTTAGAACGTTTGATGTAAAAGAGTAGTTCAGTAATGCGAAAATCTTTGAAAAACGTTTACTATGCAGATCTCACCACATTTTTCTGTCTGATCCTAATCTTTTAGTATATTCTTTAGTCTGACGATCCTTCGTAAAAGCATTATGACCGGTATTTTTTTAGCAGTATTCAAATCATTTGCGATTTACCGTATAGTGCGACCATCTTTGTTTCGCATTATTTTCGGGAGTCATACTAACACAATTTAAAAGCATCAATGACAGATGATCTGAATTTATTAAAATCAACGTAAATATAGTAAATGTAAAAAAATGCAACAAATATCTTTTTTTTTCTAATTTAAACCACTTAAATCGAAAAAAAATCAAAAACATACAAAATGGAAGTAGGTAACCGAATTTTTGTTGTTCAGTCGTGTGTAATAATGCGAAAAGTTTTATATAATCCAGATGTACAGGATACGAGATGTGAGCATTTTTTATCGCTTCTTGATATCAGTATTGTTTGCTGTTTTATTTTGATTTTTATTGGTTTAATTTTAAATCCTTTTTTTTATTATTAGTCTTATTGTCAAAAATTTTATATTCTTTAAAATTTTCAGAATTTTTTTTAAGACAAACATGAAATGGCATTGGGAAAAAATTTTCCTATCTGGCAAGACTGCAATTTTTACCCGTAGTTGATTGGGCCATGAATAATTTGGTCCCTGGTACCTAGCGATAAGTCGGCAATTTTTGATTGATTAATTGCTTTGACAGAAAATGGCTGATGATAATACCTGTATCTGTACAGCCTTACCAGAACCACAGATTTTTAGAATTTTAATTAGTTGAGATGTCCTTTCTGAGATTTTTAGAATTCAAAAAGTAAACAACCAAAATTACACTAGTGGAAAATTAATAAAAAAAAATATATTTTTAGCAGGATTTGAACCTGCGGTCTCCATCCATAGCTATACACAGAAAGTAGGCTGAAGTTGTTTTGTGATTTTCATTGACCCAAGTTCGATCTGTCTTAGCTAGGAAACTGCTTGTTTTAAGAAGAACTTTTCAATTATGTTTTCTTAAACAGAATAAAGTTAACACTGAAAGCTTCGATGGACAATACAGAAAAACACTACCATAAAACAAACAGTAGGTTTTACAGAAGCGTAAAGAAAAAAGAAGATTATTTTTATACAATTTGTAACTCACACAATCAAGCAAAGCAAAAAATCCATACCTAATAGCGCATTTTACCATTTGGCAACGGATTCCTAGTAGTTAGTCGGCGTTTATTTTGATTATATCGTCATTTAGCTTTGTTGAAACTTAATCAATTCCCATTCCCATATTAAAAATAGAATTTTTTTTTAAGCATTCCTTGATGTGACATTTTATCAATTTCTTCTTAATATCATGTCTTGCTCGTTAAATTTTTATATTTAAAACTTCTATTCTAGGTACCTTAAATAACACAACATCTATGGTTTCTATTCGAGGTACCTTAAATAACTTAACATGGTTTCGCTGAAAAAACTAACAACATAAAAAAAGTTTGATGTTTAATTGTCGATTTAACATTTGTTTTATAAACGACATAAGGAGGAATTAAGTAATAGTCCTAGTCAAAATAAATAAAATTAAGAAACGCTGACTAATCATCTCGATCATCTGTAGAAAAATGTTTTAAGGCACTTTCGGCTCTAAAAAGAGATTGCAGGTTTGATTTCTGGTTAATGTAATATTTTTAGTTTATTTTTAATGTTCTTTTTTTATTTTTTATTTTTTTCATTACATTTTTGTAATTTTTTATATTTTAGCCGTTTTGAAACATATTTTATCCTGTAGAATGACCGATATTAAGTTAAGAAATAAATAGGGAAATAAACAAAAAAGCTTTAAAAAACCGTTAATACTACTTTAAAAGAAAATGTATTTAAAAATGTTACAGAGAAAGAAAATTAATTAGTTATACACTAGCTAAATTTATTTTATTAGCATATTTTTTAGGGTGCGATTATGTGCTTCAACTTTGGTTTCTTCGATGAGTCAATTAATTTCGGCAAAATGTTTTTCTTTGATGTATTTTCCTTGCTAAAAATTGAATAGATTTCTTTAACGTGTGTATTTATGGATACTCCAAATTTGTTCCCTGCGGTACCTAATAGTGACTTTCCTCATTGAATTGGGTCACACAATTTTATTATTATATTTAAAGAAACACAAAATTAATGTTAGAATATTATATAACTCAAACTTTCCTAAAAAGATGTAGGTAATAGAATTACACTCCTTTCAATGAAATTGACTTTTTTTATTTGTGCGGAAATGATAAAGAAAATCGATTCATCAGTGTCTAACACTTTACCGGAGACATTTTAGATTGATGGTTTTATAACAACTGTTGGTCAATATCTCTTTTATTTAGATTTGTTTAACGACTATAATAAACGGATGTAATAGCGAAAAATAAATCAAATATCTGTTTAAAAAATATACATCTACCTTTACCTTATTTTTTAATATTTTAATATGAATTGTAATAAAATGTAAGGGAAATACCTACGTACAAATCGACATTTATGTACAAAAAGACATTGGTGGGTTATTGTAATTTGGCGAAACTGACAGAGACTACACGCGTCCATTTTGGCACTCTATCATTTGTCAAAATTTGAAAGCATCCATTTTATTCGTCTTTGTGTCATCGCCAATAACACGTATTTATACGTTACGAATTTGTTTTTATACTGTCATAGTTTTTGTTCAAATAGTTCGTGCTATAGTACCTATTTACGTTCAATTTGTTTTATTCCTCAAACACTTATTTTTACATTCGATAAGAAAAACAGCCCTTTTACCTACACTTATAGAGAAAGCACATCCTGAAACTTTAGATGAAGCTGAACAATCAGGCTAGGTGACCATTTATGAAAACGATAAAGCAATTCCAAAGTTTCGTAAAAGCAAACATTGACGATAAAGTCATTCTAGTTGTTGGTGGACATGCAAGTCACAAAGGTAATCTGCAAAAGAACACGGATTTTTTATTGTCTGTCAGCCTTAACATTATACCCACCTTATGCAACCTCTTGACGTCTTCTTTTTTGGACCTTTGAAGATCTACTATAACCAAGAAATTACTAAATGGCTGAAGGCACATTCTGTACGTTTAGTTACACATCTTCAGATCCACAAAGAAAAGCAGCTGTGGTGGCATCTGGCCGCTTAACCCTTTCAAATTATATGTACGAACCCGCCATGAACACAAACATATCAGTGAAGACAACTCCTATGAACAGCCTCCTCAGCCTGTCACAATATTGAGCTCTGCCTGAACAGATTTTGACTTAACTTTCACAACAAGTTCTTCCGTTCTTGTGACATCAGGTAACTGTGGCTGCTGCCTTAGCCTTCCTTTAACTATTGTCTAAAGAAAATAATGCAACTGAAATAACAGCACTTACCAAACCACCTAAAAATTTATCTCAGGTTACAGCAATAAGTTCTGGACTGCTATTGCTACCAATGAACGTCCTCCGTCTTTTGCTCTTGCTGTCCCTACTAAAGTGCTTTCTTCGGTGCCAAAAGGATAGTTTATTAGTGGCCAAGAAAAACGTAAACCAAAGGTTTGACAGAGCTCGTTGATGTTTACTTCTAGTTGAAATGTGTAATTACAAGTAAGTGTTTGATTTGCGGATTATGCCAATAATTTCGTAGCTGTTATAAGTGCGTATTTTTTTTATTAGCAATATGTCAAATTGTCCGAATCGAATGATTAATCTCAATTAAAAGTTTTTTTTCTGTAGATTTGTTGATAAAAATGTTTATTAGTTTTCATAGTTTAAGGACCATAATTGATGTAAGTTATAGATGTACGGTAAACTGCCAATAATTAAGATACAAAACCAAGACTATAAAATGTTATTTTGTACATAATTCTTATATAGGTTAACTTCATCATAAATCTGGGTTACCAATCGCCGTCAGTTTTGTGCGGTATCGGTTCCCAGATTTCCGATTTTAGTTGTAGGCACTGAACTGCCTGAGACACGTCACAACTTTTTATGACAATATCATTTTACGATCCTCAACAAAATTTTCCGGATACCAACGTTTGGTTTAATTTGTAATATATTATATTATGAGACTAAGAAAGAAATAAAAAGACAATATCTGCTTAAAAAAATGCCACCTGAATTATTAATTTCTTATTTATTATTTTATACAATAGTTTAAGATATTTAAATTTTTTGTAATATTTTTTGCAGTAGTTGTTATAATTATTTAAAGTCGTTAAATTATAAAATAATCAGAATTCTTCTGCAGATATTTTGAATCTTTAAATCACAAAGGAAATTCGTTTATTAATGACTAGATAAGTTTAGACACATCTTTTGTTTATTTAGCTTAAATATTTTTTATACAAGGATATAAATTTGCAACAAATTAACTACTTTTGGGAATATTGTCTAAACTAAAACTTTTTAATTTACTTCTAAAGATTTAATCATATCAAACATTATAATAATTGTCTAATTTGCACCTTACAGCTTCATGTTTAATTTATTTAAGTGCAAACACATGTCAGTAAAAAACGAGAGTTTTCAAACTCATTCAGTATCAATCTTTTTTAATAAATTTCTTATTAATAAAAAAAATCTTATTTCTTTTAAACAATTGACAAATATTACAAAAAGTCTTTTATTTATTTTTTTATTTATTTTATTTATTTATTTTATTACAATATCCAACAGGGTTGCCCCTAATTACAGGATAAGGTAGAACATAAAGTATAACAATATTTAACACAAAAAACAACAGATACATATAACTTTAAATAACTGTAAAGAGAGAAATTGACGCATCCTGAAAAAAAACATCTGGTATAAGAAAAAAAAAGGATGTATCCATTTCCTCTTCCACAGTTGACAACTTATTAATTTGCTAAGAAAATATTTTTAATAGATACAACAGAGCAGTTAAGAATGTCTATTTCATTTTCAATGCTGGAATAGTTCTGGATCATTTGAAATAAAGGCGATGCTTTCAATATGTTTGTTCTGTGCGCCTGCTGATAGAGTAGTTGGTTTCTCCTAGTATTGACTCTTGGAATGTAAAAATTTATTATTCCCAAAAGTGATATACAATCCACTTTATTATTTAAAATTTTATACAAAAATATTATTGAATGCATCACTCTTCTTTTTAAAAGACTACATGTTTGGAAACGGTCAAGAAAATAACTGATCAGTTCCTCTTATAGGGTAGGTACAGTCAATTGCAAAGCAAGCTGACTTAAAGAATTTACGTTGAACTCTTTCCAACTCAGCAATATGATTCAAATATATTGGACTCCATACAATATTAGCATATTCTAATTTTGACAAAACTAATGATAAAAAAAATATTTTCATTGTTGAGAAATCTTTAAATAATCTCATATTCCTTATAATACACCCTAAAATTTTATAAGCTGAAGCAGTTGTTTTTTCTATGAGAGGTGTGAATGTCAACTTTGGATCAAAAGTGACACCAAGATCTTTAATTATTTCTAGTCGATTTATTGTAGTGTTTTGCAAATAATAATTATAAAGTATTGCCAAGTCTTTTCTGTTAAAAGTCATTACATTACACTTTTTAACATTTAACAGTAATTTATTTTTAATGCACCATTCTTTAGACGATTGAGGTTCTCTTGAAGTAATAAACAATCATTTTTAGTAGAAATTTTATAATAAAATTTGAGATCATCAGCAAACACTAATTTTTCAACGTTCAGAATACAAGCAATATCATTAATAAAAAGTAGAAACAACAATGGACCCAAGACTGAGCCCTGTGGAACGCCGGATGTTTGTTTAAAACTCCTTGATTTATAACCTAGGCACTGCACGTAAAGATAACGATCTGTTAAATAGGTTCGCAAGAGATTCAGAAAAGAACTGTGAAATCCTAGAGATGCAAGTTTACTTAATAACAGATTGTGGTCAATTCTGTCGAATGCTTTAGAGAAGTCAGTGTAGATGACATCAACCTGACTTCTTTTATACAGTACTTCAGAAATATACTGTGTTAAACATATTAAATTGGTTACAGTAGAGCGACCAGCCATAAAACCATGTTGAGTTGGTGAAATGATATGACGAAACTGGAATGAGAGGTGAGAATGCACAAGTATTTCAAAGACTTTAGAAAAATTATTTAGAATTGTGACCGGGCGATAATTTGTTACATAATTTTTGCTGCCGTTTTTAAAAATAGGACTAACTCTAGCCGACTTCCAGCTCTTAGGAAACTGTTGCCCTCTAATAATGAGGTTGAAAATAATAGTAAGTGGTTTACAAAATACCTGTGCACAATCCTTCACCAGGTTGGCCGGGATATTGTCCGGTCCACTTGTTGGTTTAGGTTTCAATTTTCTTATAGCTGTAAGCACCTCAGCTCCAGTTGTTTGAGTAATATTAACCGTATTATAATAATTACAATTATCAAGGGAATATGTATAAGTATTATCAGTTGGCGTGTAATTTCCCTTTGTGAAATTTATAAAAGACCAGAACGATTTCAGATTTGCCTTAATATTTTATTGCACCACTTAACATTGTTGTATATTAGTAAACCATCGTACACTAAATATACCTTTGTTAATAAATGAGAAAATGTTTTATCTAAGGGTCGTAAAGATATAAAATTGACTAATTGGGCAAATATCATAATATCGTCCAAAAACTTTAACTGGCCTTTGCAGATAAAAACTCCTGATGTATGATACAATAAAAACTTGAAATGAATGGCCAACAAGCAAAGCTCACAACTCCATTTACCTCTCTAGTCATATTGTAAGCACTATTAGTCGGTACAGCAACAATTTTTAAAATTTTTTTAACAAGTGTTTTACAATTTTATTGTTATTATTTGTTCTCTTTGTTGTTGCTGCTTCTGATTTTAAAGTAACCATTTCTTCTTTAATCTTCTCTGTAATCAATAAAAATGCTAAACATTAATGGTCTGATCAAGACAAACAAAATAAACCAAAATAATTAAAAGAAATTTTCGATATTTGCAACAATTTTTAAAATTATTCTTTGACAATATGTCTGTCCGAAACCATATCTTTTATAGGTACAATAAACAGGAATTGTCGATGGTATTTAATTTTGCC
The DNA here is from genome assembly GCA_964028335.1 of Altica lythri. Taxonomy (NCBI): domain Eukaryota; kingdom Metazoa; phylum Arthropoda; class Insecta; order Coleoptera; family Chrysomelidae; genus Altica; species Altica lythri. Next base: position 45,460,550 of record OZ034807.1, read on the forward strand.
ATTTTATTTACTTTCTTTCGAAGTGTTAATTTCAGAGAAAGCTCCTTTATCTCGTTATATCTTATTCGATCTTCTTAGACCACAAGGATGGTTTTTCTTCAAATTTGGATTACCTATTTTGATACCTTGAAATTTTCCTAAATTTTATTAAAAAAAAGAGCAAACACAGTCGGTATAACGTTGCTATATTGTACACCGGGAATAACAAAGTCGGATGAAGTTGTTGGTGTTGCCTAAAACGTTTCAATTTTATTCTTTATATGCTGAATGGTTCACTTTAACGAAGAAATAAAAAGTAACTGTTCAGTTTTACCCACAGAAACGTCTTGTAAAACAGTAGATATAAAATGAACCTCTATCATACAGGGTAACCATTTACCTTTAGGAATTTTAAAATTAAAATCCTGATTTTTTTGGTCTTAGTTAAATTTTAATTGGATTCAAATTAGTTGTTAATTGTACTTCCTTAAAGCAGAAAATCTGAATTACTAAAAATAAAATTAAAATTTGAACCACGACAATCGAGCTATATCTTATTTTAACACAATTTACTTTTCATGCGTTAAAAAATAGTTTGAAATATAATTAAGGCTAAAAAATACGTAACAAATAAATAATACAAATTATCGTATAGTTAGTGGCGGCCAAAATGATTTTCTTTCCGTACAAAATATGTTAAGCATTATTTTTTTAAAAATGTGGAATTTCCTGATAGCCTTCTTATTATAAACTTCATAATGATCAGTACAATCAATATTTAATTTGGGCTATAATAATTTTTCAGATAATTTTTTAATAGACATTAAAACTAAAAAAAAAACAAAAATAAATAAAATAAAACCCGATAATATAGTATGGAAAGAAGCTTATTAAAATTTACTCTTCCTCCATTGTAAAAACAACATCAAAATTGTGCACATTCTCTAACAACCGCAGATAAATAAGATAACAGCTATTATAGTCAATATTCCTTGCGCAATTTTCTTATATTGGATCCTTTTTCTGAATATTGAAATTTTTGTAGTGCAGTTGAAAAGACAGGTATTCGCAATTTTGCCGTTCTTTGGACTAATTGGATCCAGAACGTTCCTACATTGAATTCATGTTTTTAAATGCATCGATTTGGGAAAGAAAAATGTAAAACCGAGCGTTTAATAAAGGTATTGATTGGAAAAAAATTAATATCTTATGTTTTAAATTGCTTATTGAAAAGTATATAGTATTTTTAACAGTAAGAACTCAATTCATCTATAAGAATTGCATAAATAACCTTGATTTTTATTTAAAAAATAATAACGACGTTATCAATACATTATTAAGTATAGCTGTTTAATTAGTAAAGATACATAAATTTCTGATTTGTTTAAGCCATTATATATTGACGAGCTTAAACTAAGAGCGAAACACGTGTCTGTAGTTTGGTTTTGCCCTGATATAGGTTGAATGATATTTATATCTATTTATATCGCAGCATCCAAGGTGTCTTTTAAAGTGTTAGAAATTTCTAACCGACACCATTTCAGTTCAAAACTGAAATTATTACTTTTGACAGTAAGGCACTAGATACTTTATGTATCATCTTTGGACATTCTTAGACTGTCACAAAACGCTCTGTTCGTTTTATATATATATATATTATAACATATACCTGATTAAAAAATAATACTTTGTTTTGATTATATCAATTACTATGTTATAAAATATTCCTTACCATGAATTAATTTTGAATTTAAATATAAATATTAAATAGGTAAGAATTAACTTAATTTAATTATTTTCCAATATTATTATTTAGATATGCTACCGGCTATTCCCTTATGTCAGGGTCAGAGTTCCAAATATTCAACAAAATTAGATTCAAAATCAGTTAATATAAAAATTTTCAATAAAATGACTGTAAAACCACACTATCCTAGACCAATGATGTTTTCTAGGCATGAATTGTATATAAATTTCTAACCTTACTAATTCAAAATGTGTCAAACTTCAAGATACCGTTGATAAACCCAAATATGCATCAAATATATGAAATGAAGTATTCTGATTTGAGTTAATAAACAATTCAAATTAAACTTATCAAAAAGTGAATAATAATAATTTAGTTAAATACATAAAACAGTGAAATAAAAATGTTCATCAAAATTACAAAAATCAAACACATAAAACTCTTTATTGTACCAAGTGAAAAGTTTGGATGAAACTTCTCTCCTCTTCTGGAAAACCAGGATTCAGGATTCACTTCTCTGGACAATCTACTTTCTTCCCCGGAACAGCAAAGATTTCAGGACACTTTGTGGAGATCGAACAATAAATTCTTCTTAAATCAAAGGATAAGCTGCTACTACCTTCTCTGGTAAGTGTAATTATGACTTTCTTTCTTGTTAAATATTAGTTTAATCTTCATTAACTTAATTAAAATGCAGTCATACCATATACTCTCAACCCACAATTCAAGTATCTATTTCTTCATAAAATATTATAATTTTCTCTTACCAATTGCTTTCTCAGGTTACCTTTAACACTTTAAACTGATTTAAAACTTTCTTTTATCAATATTTTCAAAAAAAACTCAAAATTTCTACGGAGCAATTTTTAATACAACGTACATCTCCAGAACCAGAAAACAAGAGAGTTTCTATCAAATCAACAAAAAAACAACTGACAAATTTAACAAACTTAAATCTATACATCCTTAACACCTAATCGCCTACTAATTCCTTATTTAAATAAAATTACTAACAAAATCTAATTCTTGATTCATTATTACAATTTAAAACAATGATTATTCTTTTTATTTTTATAAAATTTACTAGCACTACAAACTAATAATTTTCTCTTTTTCAGAATATTTCATTTGGCATTTGAACTATTAATAAATTATAATATGGTTGATGAATTTGTATATTTTGAAAGTAAGTAGAAGTTTTAATATTTCTTTTAACTATTTGTGATATTTTTATAATTTAATTTTCTTATTTAATTATACCCTTAATTCATTTAAAAATTAATGTTTAATTACTAATGTATTGGCAATTTTTATAAGCTTTTAATTATTTACTTTTCCCATTTATCAATTTCATAATTATTGTAACTCTATATAATGTAGATTAAACCATTTTGAATCTTTAAATAAAATCTTTGAAATGAATTTGTATTTTTTTTTCTTTCTTATTCTATTTTCTTTTTCCTTTTTTAGGAATTATGAAGAAGATGATGATAATTAATCCCACTGTTACTGCATTTGTGCTCTGACCCAAAATAAAAAAATTTTCCTTTCCCTATTTTCCATAAGATTTTCATTATACATTCTTATTTAATATAACATAGTAACTCATATCATATCAAAATATATATATATATATATATATATATATATATATATATATATATATAAAAGGAGGATAACGGGCAATGTACGCAACAAGGATCATAGGTTACAAGTAGGAATGGTAACCGCAGACATGCATGTTTCTGGCTCATTAGCCGTCATCAGTGCGGCATAACCAAGAAAAGTATTGCACTTGGCTAGCAAAAGTGTTGGGTACTTGGGAGCAAAGGATGTTGGGGAAACATGTGTCAAGAAACACAAAAAACACAAAAACAACGAACGCTCACACAGAAGTCCTATCGCCATTTTGTGCTTTCGGCCAGCTGTGCCAATGGGTTTTCGGCTAGCAACCAGCGTCGCCGGAGCAATAGTAAAAATTCCAAATAAAATATAAGAAGGAGTGCAATAGAAACTATTACAGTTTTTGTCGATCCAACGTGGGGCTCACAGAACGAGAAGGCTAGAAAGAAGTGAAAACTCGAAAGACACGAAGGCTAGAAGAAAGTAAAAACTCAAAAAACGAGAAGGCTTGAAGAAAGTGAAAACTCGAATGTAGATGTTAGTAATGATCCATTAGTGGGTACATCTGGACTCACCAAAACCGTTGCACGTACTGCAATGTTGTTATTAATTAACTTCAAGTACAAATCTTAAATGGGGAATGTATCTAATCCTCGCATAACATAATCTAGATTTTTTCTGCATATTGGAATTAATTAAAGAGGACCTTTTCTACTACGTTATAGAAAATCACGTAATTTTAAAATAAACAAGACTTATATATATATATATATATATATATATATATATATGTGATTATGAGTTTGTATTTTTAGTAATTTTAAGTTATCTTACTATAGCAAATGTTTTTTGGCTGCATTACGTCGGTTTATGTCTAAACGCGGTAAATGTCTTTATATACATATATTCTGCTAATGGGACTACGTTCGTTGGTACTAACAATGAGTTACAGTAAATTATTAAGACACATGACCAACAATAATATTTTATCGATGTTCTTTTTTTTTTAAATGCGCGAGATACAATAAGGGACAATAAGATGCAAGGTACAAATGCTTAAAAGTTTGATTTTTACCTAACTTTTAATTTACACACACATACATATATATATATATATATATATATTAATAATTATTTTGTTGGATAGTTAGCATAAACCAAATTTAAAATTCTCAAAATCTGCATTTTATTGACAAAAGCACCATGAGATATCTCTTAAAATAATAAGTTTACTGGACTCTTTGGTTCCTGTCTCCTTATTAAAAAAAAAACAGTGAGATTTTTTAAAATTCTTAAGGTCATTTCTTGTTTTTTTCAAAAATTTTACGAGAGATATTTTAAAATTATTAGTTTTCTAATATGTATTTGATCGTAAGAAAAATATTATAGAATGTATAATCTGTAGTCCAAGCTATAAAATAGGCGATTTTTGTCTTGGCTTTTCCACAATAAAAGCAAGTTTTTATTTTAGCTGCCATTTGTGTGAGTACCTTTGAGCCATTTTTTTAAAAGGGTTACAAAAGGGTTACCAAGATACATTTAAAACTCATACTGCACGATGATTGAATAAACGGTGTACGGATAATTTTCAGAATTTGCTTTACTGTTATAATGCAGAATAATACCTACAACATTTACTTTATGATTTCTAATGAAGAAAACGAGATGTATTGCGAGAAATAAATAAAGATAAAACAACCTAACCGAAAACTCAACGAAACAAAGTTCTGTTAAATAACGTTTACAAGCATTGACTTGCAGACAATAATACAGAGTGATTTCTAACTTTCGTACCAAACAAACATTGGGGATTAAAATTTCCTTTTTTTATCAAATTCTGTAATAAGAGAGTTATAACAACATAATAATAACTTAAAAGTATGTAAATAACAAAGCAAAAGAGGATTAAATTAACGAAATCTTAAACACCTACATAAACTGCTCGAAACGGCGACCCTGCATTTTAACGCTCAATTGCGCACAACGAATTCTGACTACGAGAGGACTGGGGGACAAAACCGCACCTAACAATTCACCTCTGCGAAAAAGCGGTATTGAGATGTTCTCGTACTCCACGACTAAAATGCACAGGACAACCGTCATGCATAAAAAACATGTTGCGACGCACATCCAAAGTGATATCTTCGAAAAGTTGTATTAGAATATTTTGCAAAAATTGTAAATAAGAAGCGCCGTTTAAGCTTGTTGGCAATTATTGAACAGTCCCAATTGAAAACGCCATCTCGTGTGAAACAACATTTATCCGTTACCAATACGTACGTTAAAAAATCTTTTCTCTATTACAACGCACTAAAATCCAGTCGCTAAATCGATGACTGAACGAATCTACAACAACTTCCTGCACTCTCTGGAATTGGTATGGATATAAACCATTATTGCGCAATGTATGCGAAGCAAAGAATTGTCGTTGAGCAAGTCGTGTACTTGTAGTCTACCATATCCAAAATTGCATCTTCTACATTTACTTCAATTTGATGTGGCCTACCACCAACATGACCTGGTTTGGATTGTACATTCCTAGTTTCTCTTGTGCGTTGGATAACCCCAAGAAAAGCATTTTTGGATAGCGTTTGTCGATTTAAAAATCGTTCTAAATACATACGTCTTGTACGGTTATTTTTTCCTGCAGCCACTCGATACAACATAATCATGTGTACGTATTCACCATTACATACGAATAAATAACATTACAAATTATTTACTTATATAATTCCTGACAGTGGTATACTTGATTAGATTAAATTTCAACCTGATTAAGTAAACCGATGATTGTAATTAGCGGTTTTCAATAACCAAAAACCAATAACTATGCATTATAATTTTTTTTAAATAACTTTCTCAGTATTAAAAATGTTACAATTTTGTGCTTATTAAGACGTATGTTACAAGTAAGTTAACTAAATTTTTAAGGCAATTTAATCTTGTCTAATTTAATGATTAATTGATTATAATTTCTGTCTCCTATAACACAAAAAATATATTACGTGTAGTATTCTAAGCCTTTGCTTAGGAATTACACAAGGGGTTGCTTTCAAACTTAAAATATGGTATTGATATATAAAAATAAATATATTTTTACACTTTAAGCTTTTGAAAACCAAATCCGTTTTTCGTAGAACTTTTAAAGCGGAAAAATTCGGTCATACATGATTTTTGCGAAACATTAACCGTTAACGCAGCGCACGCAGAGGAATCTCTCAATCGGAAAAATATCCCCGATTTTAAACATTTTTCATTGGTGCTTCGCTCTTATCGGTCTTAGCGTGAATATATATAGCCTATAGCCTTCCTTAATAAATGGGCTATCGAAAACTGACAGAATTTTTTAAATCGGAACAGTAGTTCCTGAGATTAGCGAGTTTAAGCTAACAAACTAACAAACTTTTTAATATTAGTAAAGACTAGTATAGATGTAATATTTTAATATTATCATTATATTTGGATTTAAATTAAGATTGACATAAATCAATTTAACTTGTATAAAAATGTATGTTTTGCTGATTATAAACTGGTCATTTTTATCACAATATTTTTAACTTCCCGCTAAAAAAAAATTAAATTTTTTTTTAAAATCGGGAAGTTATTGGTTTCATCCCGTTTTTCGAAAATCGAGTTTTCATCGGATCTCAACGTTTTGAGTTCTTGGGAACCTCCCCTGACTATTTTTACGAGGGTGTCTGTATGTCTGTATGTACGTGTGGATGTGTGTGTGTGTGTGTGTGTGTGTGTGTGTGTGTGTGTGTGTGTGTGTGTGTGTGTGTGTGTGTGTGTGTGTGTGTGTGTGTGTGTGTGTGTGTGTGGATGTATGTAAACCTCTTATAACTTTTGAACGGCTTGACCGATCGGGATGAGATAAAAAGCATTCTAAAGACTTCCATCTAACTTAAAATCCCTGTAAGTTTGAACCGATTCGAGCCGGTAGATTTCGAGAAATTTCAAAATAACCGAAAAAAACAATTGGTAAAAATGATGTTTTTTGGGCATATCTTTTTGGCTATTGCATCGATCAATTTCATAACCTAATCAGCTCTCAAGCTGAAAATGCCACGTCGAATGCCGTTTTGCAAATAAAAATCGGTTGATTCGTTCGTGAGATATCGTTGTCGAAAAATTTCAAAAAAAGTGTTTTTTTTTTCAATAACTTAGAGATTTTTTGACTAACCGATTTTGCACTCCCGGTAACGTTTTTAGGTCTCAAAAAACTGCGTCGAATGCCATCTTGATTATCAAAATCGAATAAGGCGTAAAAAAGTTATGGCTTTTTAAACATTTCAAAAAAAGTCAAAAACGTCAAAATACGTCACGTTACTATAGCTTTGCGGTTAAAACTAGCGGGAAGTTGCAAGGATGGCATTTAAAGTCAACCTCTTTTCGAATTTTTTCTTACCATTAGACCCAAATAAATATTGAATTTTGATGAAATGTAGTTTAATTCCATTCTTTAAGTTATTAAGAAAATACGATAAACAGTTTTATTTTGAAGTTATTTAGTATTAGAAGTTGGTACAGAATAATACCCAGAAGACATATGAATACATTTTAAGCATCCATTGTTATTCGTCGTATTAGAGATGGAGCGTCACAACGTCAGATTGCCGCCGAAATTCGGGTAAGCCAATCTGTGATTTAAAGAACTTGGAATAGGTTTCTGGAAACTGGTGATGTGGTAAGAAGGCCATATGGTCCCCGAGCACGCATTACAACACCTCGCCAGGAGCGTATGTTAGTAAGAAATGCAATTCAAAATGCAACTTTCACGGCTGGACATTATGCAAATCTATTGCAACAGCGTATAAAAAGACCTATTTCAACCCAATCAATAAGAAATCGCTTAGAGGAATGGGTTTAAGATCTAGATGGTTAGTAAGGGTACCAGAAGTAACAAGACGACACCGTAGAATCCGTCTAGAATTCTGCCACGAACAAGAAAACTAGATTGAACAACGAGTTTTATTTTCGATTGTGTGAAGCTGATGGACGTGTTCGAGTTTACAGTAGCCTGGGTGAAAGATTTCAAGACAATATGGTACAAGAAAAAAAAATAACTCATTTAATAATTTATTTGTCTCTTACCGAAAATTCTAAAAACATATGTTTGGTATTGTTATCTGAATAAAGTATTTTCTTCATGTACCTAATCTAGTGTTTTTATAGTTTAATATATATATATATATATATATATATATATATATATATATATATATATATATATATATATATATATATATATATATATATATATATATATATATATATATATATATATATAAACAAAGTGCCAAGAAAATGCGTATTAATATAAACAAAAGGGGAAAATTATTGGGCATGTACGCAAAAAGGATCAATAAGGCCACGAGTAGGAATGGTAACCGCAGACATGCATGTTTCTGGCTCATTAGCCGTCATCAGTGCTAATGAGCCAGAAACATGCATGTCTGCGGTTACCATTCCTACTCGTGGCCTTATTGATCCTTTTTGCGTACATGCCCAATAATTTTCCCCTTTTGTTTATATTAATACGCATTTTCTTGGCACTTTGTTTATTTCATATCCTGGGCTTAGAACGACTCAAACACAATGAGTCCGTTTCGCCAACGTTGCGACGCTGGTTGCTAGCCGAAAACCCATTGGCACAGCTGGCCGAAAGCACAAAATGGCGATAGGACTCCTGTGTGAGCTTTCGTTGTTTTTGTGTTTTTATGTTTCTTTACACATGTTTCCCCAACATCCTTTGCTCCCAAGTACCCAACACTTTTGCTAGCCAAGTGCAATACCCTATTTGGTTATGCCGCACTGATGACGGCTAATGAGCCAGAAACATGCATGTCTGCGGTTACCATTCCTACTCGTGGCCTTATTGATCCTTTTTGCGTACATGCCCAATAATTTTCCCCTTTTGTATATATATATATATATATATATATATATATATATGTATATATATTACACATATAAATTATATATTTTAACTAGCGGCCACCTGCGACTTCGTCCGCAAGGAATTTAGTTTTTTACCACCGAGTTTCATACAAATTTGCAACCCTTAGGCGTGGAATTAAAAAAATATCCGTTCTTAGTACACCACTACGTCATAAACTAAATTAATTCTCCAATTTTCAAGACTCTACGCGTCATCGACAGTAATGTCGGCCAGCAGCAGCGTGCTACCGCCTCACCGCTACACACACCTATTATTATTTTAAAACTATCAAAACTTCTTACATATTGGTTGAAAAAAAAAATACTGTAGAGATTAATTTTGTTTAAAAAGAAGTGCCTGTGATAACTAACTTATTTATTTGGATAAGGATTAAGAAGAAAGTTTAAAAGTATTATTATTAATAAGGTATAGTATTTTTGGTTTTATTTAGGTAAAGTATGTACTATAAGATACGGCGGCCACTCATAATTGGGTATATGTAACTCAGTGAAAACAAAACGATAGCGCGTTTTAAAATACTACTAACGCCATCTATTGTCAACATTTAAAACTAAACATTATTTTGTTCGTCTTAATTTATTCGTTCCATTAGGTACTGATGGGTTTAAACTAAAACATTTACATCCTCCATCATCCCTTATTTTATCCTCATGGGGTTAAATTTATCAAAATCGCATTTAACCGTCTTTATCATAGTAGCTTCAATCTTTTATTTCAGTTCAATCAGTCGACAATCTAAGAAGATTTATACAAACTTTTATCCCCTATTTTATCCCATTAGGGGTGAAATTTAGGAAAATCCTTTTTTATGGGATGCCTACCTCATAGTAGCTATATGCATGCAAAATCTCAGCCCGATCGGTTTAAAATTGACAAAGTTATACACAAAATTTTATACCCTATTTTGTCGCCTTGGGGGTAGAATTTATGAAAAACCTTTCTGAGTGGTTGCCTACCTCATAACATCTATCTGCATGCCAAATTTCAGCCCGATGCGTCCAGTGGTTTGGGCTGTGCATTGATAGACCACTATGTCAGTCGACACCTTTGAGTTTTATATATAAATTGATTTAAAATAAAATACCATTTAAATTCTTTACTTGGGTTAAACTTTAATAGTGATCCTTAATTTATTTTGCATATATTACACATAAGAAATCATTTTCATTATAACTACAAAATAACTAACCCCTTGAGATTAATATTGTAACGGGATAACCGTAAAGGAAAGGACCTTAATTTGAAAGACTGTTTTTGTAATTATTCTAGAAACTTCTAAACACACTAAATAGATTAAATAATGTTTCTAGAAAATTCCAGAATGTTCATTGGTAGTGTATAAGGGGATGTATGGCCAGTTAACGGCAGTTCAAGTTCAAATAGTTCATTGTATTTTCAAGCAGTTAGATGTTATCCAGCAGAGTTCTGTGTTTCTTAACAATTTTGTGAATAAATTGTGTTAAAGTCTCCATAAGTGTTTCAATATAAAAAAATAAATTAATAAAAAATATTTTCTTTAAAACCAAAATATAAACAGTTGGTTTAAATTTGTACTCAATCATCAGTGGTAAGGATTTAAAATAATCTTTTTACTAATGCTTAATAAAAATGTGCTCTTGTTGTCTTTTTTAGTTGAATTGAATATTTTAATTGTTATGAAAATGCAATATGCACCTTATGGTCCATTAAAACATTATGTGTAGTTAATAGTTATCTTCAATCTGTGTGCGTTGAATCGTTGTATCATTACCAGATATTGAGAATTTGATTAATATACGCCTCACAACCTCACGTGTTTGTGTGTTGAACAGTAATTCATGGAATACATGCAAACATGACAAATATATGCATAAGTGTGCATTCCAATATTAGAATCACCATTAAAGGTATCATATGGCCAAACAGTTAATAGTTATGGCTAGTTTGAAAAAGTTAAATCAATATACAATCAATAATTTTATACACCACCTTTAACATAATATTGGAAAACCTTAAGCAGGTTTTAATTAGGAAAGACTTTAATTATATAGTAATTTAATTGTTTCAAATTAAATTAAACCTATGATCTTTATCTTTATAAAGCTGATAGCAATTAGACCATTTGGTCTTAGATGGTCTTTGCCATAAGTCAGCGTTTTTGATCATGTCTTGAATCATGTCGTCTAGACATATTTAATTGTCTTTAGCACTTATAGGTATAATAAATTCCAAGATATAATTGGGTTGCAGGTTGCAGGCTTCATTAGGGCAATTTCAATCCCAGGCTAAACGTCGGCTTTTTCACATTGAATTGATGTTTTATTAATTTATCCATGTCACATCAAATAACATTTTAATTATTTAAAGAAGTATTACCACTTTATTTAAAGAAAATATTTTCTTTCCAAAACATTTTGAATTTTCGATTATATTGTATAATCTGGCCAGATTGTATAATATTGATTTTGTACGTTAGTTTTTTTAAATAAATAGAAAGTACTTTAAAAGTATAAAAATGTAAAAGTGTATTTTATGTAACAATAAACTTTATATACCTACCAGTATTAACAAAATTAAAAACGTTTAAAACTATTTGCAAATAAAAACATTAAGCGACGACGACTTATCAAGATGTGATAATAACGCCAACTAACCGTTGTAGTCTGTTAACACGCTTGGCAAGTCTCCCCAAGCATTCACACGCTCCAAGCCTTCACAAACGCCTAATGCCATTTATACGCTTGTGAATGCGCTAGTGTGTGACGGACAGGAAAACATGGCAAACGTAGACGTCGAAGTTGTTTCAGCACTTGCGTTTGGCTTAACATATTTTTATTTTAAATATGAACAAAAGCAAAGGAAGCAAAAAGTTCGGCAGAGAAGATGGTAAATGTTAAAAATCCATAGAAACCGTAACAGGTAAAAAGCTCGGGAGCGACACTAAACAAGAGCTGTGTAAATACGTTGCAAGAGCTAGTCGCAATCTTCCTTTGTTCGAAAACCAATACTGGCCTAGATCGGCAACAAACTCGTCCCATTTCACGCAAGCTCAGCCAAACGCCCTCTTTACACGCTTGAGTTTGTGGAAGCTTGCTAAGACTTGCCAAGCATGTAAACCTACGATTAGGATCCTCCATGCCCGGTTTAAGGCGCGATCGCCTATAAATGTAGATATAAAGAGATTTTAACTACACAATTTAGTAGTTTTTTTAAAGTATAGTTACGTAAATCTATTCATGAACATTGTCCGTACAGTATTTTTGATTTATTGTCTGGTACCAGAGACTTGATGCATCCTATTACCTGTTTGTTACCTGATTCATATTCACTCCAATGGTGTTGAGATCATAATTACCATCAGAATTAACTCGCAAACAAATTTATTGACACTGTATTTTTTTCAGGTAGGCATTTTCTACTCAAACGGCATATATAGCGGTATGTATTGGAAATTTTTTATATTTAACTAATACGAAATCATAATTAAAACAAAAAATGTGATGATACATGTAAAATCAGATTGGATTATTTTAAATGAGTGTGTAAAACGCACAACAAACCGAACGAGATGTCATTAAGCCAGCAGCTTATTCAGCAAAATCGACCTCTCATAATTTTATTTATAAATTTTAATTGTCATATTTATATGTTCTCTTTTTAACGATATTATTTAAATTTTTAGTAGTTTTTAAAGGAGACATCACTTTTTTTGTAAAATTATTTTAATAGTATTACATCTGTATGAATGCATATGAGAGATACTAAGGCAGTAATTTGATCCATACTTTAGGTCGAACATATTATATAGGTAACATTTGCATGTAAACCTGTGTTTAGTATTATTATTTTGATATGGGCAAACCTAGATAAAAATGTTTTGAAATACTCTTATAAAACAAAATATTTATACTTTTTTTAAAACGAAATCTTATTAATTTGAACAGTTTTGAATTTTTCAGTAGAAAATAAATAACAAAGCAGGTTAATATAGATTCAATATGGGCGTGACGTTGATGGTTTGTATCGTCATCGCACACTGTTCACTGGAGATTGTCAGGTCCTGTTGACAGGCTTGCCAACTGACCAGATGATCCCCTGTTACAACTTTGAGAGTCGATACCAAGTCCGGCTGAGAGAAAGAGATAAGTGGACTGTGGACGGCTCTCAAAGAATCTTTGACGATGCAGGGATCAAGTATTTTACTGACGGATCTCGCACGTCAGAAGGAACTGGTGCAGGGGTCTGTGTTCCACGCAACCTTAGGCAGCACTTCAGCTTGGGAACGGAGACAACCGTGTACCAGGCTGAGGTATACGCCTTACTAAAGGCTGTTGACCACGCCCGAGGCCGTGGCTGGAGAGGGGAGAGGATAACCTTCTTCTCAGACAGCCAGGCTGCACTGCTGGCCTTAAAACAATTCCGGGTTAGTTCCAAGCTGATCTGGGAGTGCATACAAAACCTCAATGAACTGGCTAGACAAAACAGTGTCTTCTTGGAATGGATACCAGGGCATAAAGGTTTTGAAGGAAATGAAACCGCGGATCTTCTGGCCAAGAAGGGAGCGGATACACGATTCACTGGTCCAGAACCTGTATTGGGACTGCCTAGAGCCTGGGTAAGGACCAAAGTCACGAACTGGGTCAGGGAAGAGTCGATCAAGCACTGGAGTAACACTGTAGGGCTGAGGCACTCGAAGCTGATTCTCAAAGGCTACTCCAAAAAACTCACGTCTGACATACTGGATCTAGGCAGGAGTCAGATCAGAGTACTAGTGGGCCTGCTCACCGGGCATGGACCATTCAGACTACACCTTCGGAGGATGGGGATTCTAACACAGGAACCCATCTTGTGCCGACTGTGTGACATGGACGATGAGACGGCAACTCACATTCTATTCGAGTGTGAGGCCTTGGACTATAAACGGTTCCTCATCTTTGGTGACACGAATCCTGAATCCTATCACCACCTTGAGGAGCTGGTCACAGAACTCAAATCTCTTATAAAGGGAACTGCCCTGTGGCAACAGTGACTCAAGGAATTTAGGACAACTGGATTCAAGCCTTTCTGAGGATCAGCGGGATGCTGATTTTCAGCTGAACAAACTAGAGTCCTGCAAGCACGGGTGCATGTAAGGACTCTTGGTGCTGAACCTGGTCACAATATTCCCATAGGAAGCAGTGCTTAAAACATGGGGCTCCATAGGTGAGACCATGCCAGGTTACTTAGATTAGATAATATAGATTAATGTCTGAAGACTCTGAAGTGGAGTACAAACTCGTTATTTTTTTGGTTTGGTCAAGGACACTGAGCCCTTAGAATGTAAAAAGACGATACATAGGTAGTTTAAGTTGTAATGCTTGTAAGGTGCTTTAACCTTTTTTTACTTTGTCTAAAATAAAATGCAAAAACATGTGTGTTGTTATTTAAAAGTTATAAGCAAAGAAATAAAGCACTAAAATAAGTTACATCACCAACATTTTTGCAGAAAGATGAACACGAACCACTTGGTGTTACTTTTGACACCTCCATGACTCAAAATCTATTTAAAGTAAACACATGAAACTGCCTGTGTTTATTTATGAACTGGAGATCTAAATATGTGCCACGTTCTGTAAAAAATTCAAATATGTACATATAGAAACAAAATAACAATATAACTATAAAACTTTATTTCTGTGTTTTATTGAATACCTATAACAATTGCTGTTATTTAAAAATGTGAAATCTTAGAGAAGGTTAAAAATTGACCAAGCCAAATTTAACCAACCACTAGGTATACACTTTTAAATGACAGCAATTGTATCCAATAAAACAAGGAAATAGACTTTTATACTTGTTCATGTTATTTTGATCCTATAAATACATATTTGGATTTTGTACAGAACTTGGCACTCATTTAGATCTCTATTCTTTTTGCAGCGAAGCCCACACCCAAGTATAATTTTGAATTGTATTTGGCTTACCTTTTTCATATTTAATATTTGGTTGGATTGAAATTTTTTATTATGTAAAAATGGAAAATTGCATTTCAAACAGACAATAAATAAAAAAGTTACGACCTAGTAAGTATTGGTGGAAATGAGTTTTCTTTTGTTTTTGGAGTCGCGGAACACAAAGTCAATAAACATTTCTGAGTATTTGGTGCCTAGAGTACCTAAAGTTTTAGGGTACTTTGGAGGTATTTGTCGACTTGATATTTGTGTTCAGCTACCCCAAAAACCACGGAGTAACATAATTAAACTCATTTTTAACAATCCTTAATAATAACAACTTGCAATTTTCTAATGCAGAAATGCAATGTTTTATTTTTACATTATAAAAAATAGCGAAAAAATTTTCTGACGAATCGTATGCAAAACACAGCATTTTGATCCATATTACTGCAATAAATTTGAAGAGCCAGTGCTTTATTTTTTCACCCATGACTTAATTACTGGAAAATAATTCCATCAGTATATATAGTTACCACGAATAGGAATGATTTTAGAACTAAAAATCTCAGAAAAAAAATTTGCTTCCTTGGTGTCAATTAGCCTTTTTTATA